>CM046424.1:21653430-22173430 GCA_025506505.1 Flaveria sonorensis
CTGCTTGGGCGCATGAACCAACACTTAGGCGCCTGAGAACCAATCCTGGGTGCATGGGGTACTGTTCAGGCGCATGACTAACACTTAGGCGCCTGAGGAAATTTCTAGGCGCATGACTACTATATGGGCTCATGGGCTGGTACTTAGGCTATTTTGGCAAAAATTCCAAGCGCATGGGAACTATTGGGGCGCATGAGCTTTACTTAAGTTTTCTAAGTCAAAATTTCAGGCGCATGAGCCCTATTTGGGCGCATGACCAACAGTTATGCATATTTCAGACTTATTTTCAAACCCAATCTGCATATTAACATATTCGAAGCTTATTCCTATCATTTTAAGCATCAACAACACATAATCAACCATAAAACACAAACATAAACACACATAAACATACGGGTAAACATAAAACAGTTGTAAAACCTTTTTAAACATGCATTTTCAGCCCCAAGAAGTTTAAAACACATAAAAACTAGGGTCTAGAACTCACCTATGTAGCCAACAAGTAAAACTCCTCCAAACTTGAGTGCACAAGAGTTCAAACACCTAAAAACACACCAAAATAAACAACCAAACACATAGAACACATAAAAATCAGTTTCATGGTCAAGTACCCAACAAAACCGAGCCAATTATACAAAGAAACACATACCGAAGGCAAACACAGCTTCTACTTCTTCTTGAAACCGAGAGAAAAAGTTTCTGCTTCTTCCTTCTTCTTCTTTTGGTTGAAAAGCAGGAGTGAGAACTCCAAATGGGTGGCCATACCCTTTTATTTAATAAAATATTCGATTTTGTACTCTTTACACTATGGCCCCCTCCACTTTGGCTCCTTTTCCTATCTTTCAAGATACTTTTTATTTTCCTTCTTATTGTTTTCTTCTCTTTAGCTTGACAAAAATTTCGGGTGTTACAACCTTTTTTCTTGGTTGTTTTTGTTGCTTTCTCTTGTGAGGACATATATATGTATCACTCTCAGTGTTTTTACACTCAGAAGTGTTATGTGAATCTGAATTGCATGTCTTGTAGAGAATTAGTTTTTGTTTTGGAGTTTCTAATATAGCTTTTAAGGTTGATGGTTAGCTTGGATCAGGTGTAGAAGACTTGGTCTAATTTTTCTTCTTTCTTTTAGATCTGGTTTTCTTCCTCTTGACCTGTTCTTTGATTTCTTGTACCTCAGGCTTCTGCTTGTTCTTTAACTCCATCTTAATCTTTGCCTTCAGTTTGGCCTTTGTTAATTCTGGTTCAAGAAATCCAGCTGGTTTGAATTTCCCGTAGAGAACCATATCCTTTTGTTTGTTGTCAAGCTTTGCTGCATTGGATTTTTATGGCTGTGTTTGTTTTGGATTGAATTCTTAAATGTCATGGTTAGTACATGTCAATGTTGCTTTATTTGGATGGTTGGTTTCTTCATCATTATCATCACTTGCAGGATCTCCATCTTGACCATCACAGGAATGAAAGGTTTCATTCTGTGGTGATTCAGGTTTGAGGTACATCTTTGATGCTATTTTAGGAGAAGTGATTTGAGTGATAGTGGATGGTGGATGAACATGCATATTTGAATCTTCTTTGATTGGACTTGTCATTGAAGTTGGCATTTCTGTGCAGTTATCATTGTAAGGAGGAGGAACAACATGGTATGTAGTTCCAGCACTCTTCTTTTGATCTCTTTGTGCATCAAGTAGTTCTTTCAACTTGCTAGCAGTCAGCTTTAAATTCTCAAGTTCAACTTCTGTTGATGCATGATCTGCTTTTGTCTTTGTTAGAGACTCAGTGAGGCTTGTAACTTGAGCTTGAAGACTAAATCTTTCTCCAAGGAGTTTGTCAACATCCTTCAGTAGAGAATTGATTTTATCTTCAAAAGCTTTATGTTGTATCTTCAATTCTGCGTTTGTAGCCTTTTCTATATTGATTGCTTGATTTAGATGCTCAATGTAATATTGCAAGTTATTGATTGTTTTGGTTGTACTTGCTTCTGATATTTTGGCTTCAACTTTAGCCTTTGTGTTTGTTAACTTCACAGAAAGTTCAAATGCATGAGCATTCAGCTTGTGGTTTTCTTTAAGCAAGTTATTAACTTCTTTCTCTAGTAAACTAATTTGATTTGTAGAAGTTTGTAGTTTCTCTGCATGTGAAGCTCTTTCCTCCTTTATCATGTATGCTAGATTGTTGCAATTTTTCCGATATGCTTGTACTTCATCTATGCAAGCTAATGAGCATAGATTGATCTTTCTGTCTTCAGGAATTTTAGTTAATGGATGAATGTTTGTGTTGTTTTTGTTTATGGCTTTTGCAAGCTCAGCAGTTAACTCTTCAAGTTTGATTTGTTGTTGAACCATTTTGTCTTGCACTTGTTCATCTCTTGAGCTAAACTAATGTTTTGTTGATTCAATGTCTTGATTTGTGCTTGATCATTGCTTTGAGAGTGTTCCATCTCTGACCTGCATTTAATGAAATCATTAGACAATGTGTTGTTTGAGTTTGCAAGATCATATAAATGTAAGTGCATAAGTTCTTTCTCAATAAGACTAATGTACAACTGAATGTTTGTCTTGTCAAACAATGAATTGTTGTTATTGTTTGATATGCTGCTATTGTTTGGTTACTTGTAGCTTTTGATTTGATTTGCTGCTGTTGTTTGGTTGGTTGAAGTAGCTTGGTTTGCTCTGTTTGAATTCCTGGAACCTCTTTCTACCTGCAATAAGAAAGATAGCTTGGTTTCTCGAAACACGAATGTTAGTGAATGATGTTAAATTTTCCATTTTGTTTAAAAACAAAAATGATTTAACAATTGTTTTTGTGTTTCAAACAAAATCAAAATTTAAAATTTTAATTGAATCCAAAGAACGTCGAAACTCAATTTAATTAGATCAACCTAATTAAAGAGTTAACTCAGTTCAATTACAATTTAGTTAAGCTGGACTAAGATTAATCTAGCTTAATTTAAAAGTAACAATATTTGGATCGTCTCAATTAAAATTTAAATGATTTTGTGACTTGATTGGAAATAACTCAACTCTTCCGAAGAACAAAGAGAATTATTTGTTCAAAATTAAAATCTTCCGAACTCAAAAATTCTTCCAAGAACAATCTTCTGCTGTGAGGATATAGGTCGGTCAAGACAAAGAAGAAAGTCAAAATTAAATTTCTATGTCCGCTGTGGAGAAAATGAATTGTGTGTATTGATGAATCTATGTCCCCTGTGGATTTTCTTACTCGTCCGCTGTGGGTACAACGCACAAAGTTACGTTCAACGTCCGTTGTGGACAGATGAACGTCCGCTGTGGATAGATGAACGTCCGCTGTGGACAGATGAACGTCCGCTGTGGACAGATGAACGTCCACTGTGAACAAATGAACGTCCACTGTGGACCTGTTGTGTCCGCTGTGGACTGTTGTGTTCGCTGTGGACTGTTGTGTCCGCTATGGACCTTATGTTTGGTCAATGTCCGTTGTAGACCAGTGTGTATGTCCGCTGTGTTACTTACATGTCCGCTGTGGATCTGCTTGTGTCTGATTCAACTCGTCCGCTGTGGACTAAGTTTGTGTGTTCTTGTTCTTTACTCGTCCGTTGTGGACAGATGTGTAAGTCCGCTGTGGACTTGATGTGTATGTCCTCTGTGGACCAATGAGTATGTCCGCTGTGGACCAATGAGTATGTCCGCTGTGGGCCAGATGTGCATGTTCACTTTGGACGTGATATGTATGTCCGCTATGGACCAATGTGTGAGCTGTGAAACTTAACACATCAGCTGTGGAAAGTTTTGTTCATCAGCTATGAATGTAACACTTGGTAAAAATTTAGAGTTCAAGATGTAATTTGTATACTTTGTAAAATTCGATTATGAATGGAATTTCACTTGAAAAATACACAAAT
The DNA here is from genome assembly GCA_025506505.1 of Flaveria sonorensis. NCBI lineage: Eukaryota > Viridiplantae > Streptophyta > Magnoliopsida > Asterales > Asteraceae > Flaveria > Flaveria sonorensis. The sequence continues at coordinate 21,657,308 of CM046424.1, forward strand.
TGTTGTATGAGTGATTGTTGAATGATCAAATGATGAACAAATGAATCAAAATCTGAATTAAATCATATATTTGGTTGATTTTTGAGATTTCTTTCAAAATCAAACTTCATGTTCTTGAATGAACAAAGTTTTGATTCTTGGATTTTAGATGGAATTTGATAAAACCAAATGTTATAATAGCTATAAATAAGTGATTCTAAGCTAAAACAACAATTAGTTTCATATAATCATCACCTAAAATCGGATTTAAATGATGAACTCATGAAGAACATAATTAAGAACAAAAACCTAGATATAAGAATCAAATGTTCAAAAATGGATGATTTGGTTGTTGAAAATTATAAACGAACCTTAGATTTGATGTTTCTAAGCTAAAACCACTATTAATTTCAGCTAAACAACATCAGATTCGTGATTTTTGATGATTTTTCCTCAAGAACAGTGAACTTTTCTCAAGAACACAAAAATTTCAAAAATCTTCAAATTCAAGAGTTGTGGATGTTCAATTGATATGAAACTTTGCAGATGTGTTGGTTATCACAAAATAAAGCTATTAGAAGCTTAAATTTGATCAAACAACAACAAAATCAAAATTTCATGTTTATGAGCATTTGAAAACTTGAAAAACAAGTTTGCTTAAATCTTCAAATAATGGCTCAAATGAACTTCAATTGATGTGAAAACTTGTAGATCTTCACGAAATAACAAATCTAAGCTAATGGTAGCTTGATTTTATCATAAAACAACAACAATTTGCAGATCAAACTTGTGGTTTAAATTTTTGAGAAAAATTTGAAGAACAAGGAGCCAAGGCTCTGATACCAACTGTTGAAATTCGATACTGATGGATCGAATATTGCAATCGTATTGTTACCGTTTATCAGATCTGTGATACGGAATCTCACAGACCCATTGATGATTTCAAATGAAGACCTGTTGCAAGATTTAAGTCTAATTTTCGTTCGGTTTTATTATTTTTTGTTTTTTTATGTCTTTTTAATACAAGTTTTTTAAGTGTCGGTGATCATTGACGGTGGTGTGCCATTGGTGCTAATTAGTATGGTTTTACGTCCTCACTGCAACGTGAGAGGCTTAATCCTAGTTTAATTTATTTGGTAAAGGTTAATAAATTTAGTGTAACAATAAATTGATAAAAGTTAACACATTGAATTAAATCAATTATTATTTAGCCCTAAATAGTTAAGATTCAATCTTCGGTTTCATACGAGAGAAAACCAATTGACCAGAAGAAGCAGGAGCAGGAGTAGCCGCAACCAACAGCAGCTGATTGTTCAAAAACCCCTCAACTCAGCCCACCAACTCTTCAAAACTTTGACGTCAAAGTTGTCCCAAAAGACTCTTGATTTCCGAAAATCCTTAAGCTAAAACTTGATAAAGCTTCACTCAAATCTGCCCCCTTCTGCTTGTGACAATCCAGATGGATTTATAATCAAATTTGTCGAAACAAAACTTCAGATATACTTTACTTTGATTTGATTTGATTTGATTTATGGGCGTCCAGCAAAACGTTGTGGTTCCTTCCAATTTGATCGACTCTCAATCGAATCCTTGCGGCATTGGGGTTCAGCGGTGGAACAAAGCCGAGAAAGCTGCTGACGGAATAATTTCAAATTTTCAGCCGACTATTGTTTCTGAAAGGAAAAGAGATGCTGTAATTAATTATCTGCAAAGATTGCTCAAGGATAATCTTCAATGTGAGGTTAGATGAAAAGAAAAATGGAATTTCAGATATCAATGGGGGTTTGTTTATATACACATTGTATATAATTTTTATTTTTATTTTCCCCAAATGTGATTACTTTTGTATGCTTATCAGCATGTATACTCGATGTATGCATCATGGACTTATGTGTGTAAACTGTGCATGTTTGCACAAATACATACATAGATTGAGGACTGTCAAAGCACATTTTTTTATGATTGAATTTTATGGATTTAGGTCTAACTCAAGGATTAGATTATTACTTACCTTTAAAGGGCATATGATGGTGGATGGAATTTGAGGGAACAAGAGAGAGAAGCATGGGCATTGGAGACTTTGATGAAGCAAGATACTTTTTTATTGTATTTCATGGATTTAGTCTAAAATCAAGGATGGAATTATTACTTTTTGTTGAGGTTATTGTTTAAGCATATGATGGCAGTTGGTTTCATAGGATTACGAGGAAAGAAGAGGAGGGATGCATGGACATTGGACGCTTTAGTGAAGCAAGAAATAGGAACTTTTGTTATTATTGGGCGCATCTAATTCACGTCTAAAAGAAGATATCTGATTATGCCCGTATATTTAACGTAATGACAGCGTTGTATCTTTTAGGGTCCATAAGGTAAATCTCATGGTTACTAATAATGATGGTTTTTCTAGGTTTTGCACATAGGTTTTCTGTTGACATTTACAACGGAAAGACGTTCTATACTAATCAAGAAGCCTCAATCAATGAGACCAAAGTTGAAAATTTTCTATTCAGGAAATTTCGCAAAAACAAATATGTGTTCTCCTCATCATATATGTTATATATCTAGAAAATATAGAAATTTTGTTCTATAGATTGCAATAACCCTAGGGCAAACATTTTTTCAATTAGTCTGCAAAACATTTTTTTCAATTTTTTTTGTTAGACTATCAAGGTTACTTTTTTGTACTTAAATGCATATATTATATAATTACCAAAGAATTGATGGTTGTAGGAGTTAGCTAGTTCTATTTTTTTATTAGGGAAGTTCTTGGTGATCTAGCTTATTCTCATCTAAACTATTTTATTGTCTACTATTCATAGATGGGAATATGATGTATTATGTTGTGTGTGTACTTTTAACGATGATTAAGTTACTCACAAGATAATGAATGAACAAATGTAAGGATAATGAGTACAATATTGTGAGTTCCTTAGGACAAATTGAGTATAGAAATTAAGTTTTATTTTTGTTGTCGGATTGAGAGTTTGATAAGTTAGTTTTGTTACAAGAATTTATAATTCGATATTTGAAGTTAGTTTCTACTTTGCATAGAATAATTTATAAAAAACCATAATTCAAAATGATCAACCATAACATTTCCAATGATATGCTTAATGATCATAGCTTTTAAAGTAATTTCCTTCTTTGTATTGTATACTATAAAAAAATACAATTTGCTAATGGTAGCTCCTTATAACTAGAAAAGCAGCAACAAAACAAAATTTGTCATATTTCTTTCATAAACTTCTTCAGGTATTTGCTTATGGCTCGGTACCATTGAAGACTTATCTCCCTGATGGAGATATTGATCTAAGCGTGGTGGGTTCACGCACACGCAGTCTCATGGAGGAGATTGCGTCATTACTTGAGAGTGAAGAGAAAAACAACTTAGCTGAGTTTGTTGTCAAGGATGTCCAACTTATTGGTGCACAGGTTGTTTTTATTTTCTTTTAATGCCCCACACTATCCTTTCTAATACATTACTCTATGGTTCCCCTAATGAATGTGTTTTGGATTAAAACTCTTAGCATTTGTTTATTAAATTTCTGACCATTTGTATAAAAGTTGAATGTTGTATGAAAGGTAATTACACGTAAAAGGCATAGTTGTCAATAGTGAATAACGGTAAATAGCGACAAGCCACCTATATACTACGTAGCGAATAGCAGTAATAGCGCCCGTCGTTTCATATTCAGGGATAAGGTAGTAGAAATTTGTAAGAAATGTTTTACATATAATAAATAAACATGTTTACCTATAAAGTAGTCGAAATTTTAAGCAAACACCTCCCAAATAGCTAAAATACTCTATTTGGGTCGATTTTATATTTACGAAAAATAAAAAAGATATGTAAAAATAAAAACAAATCGGTACCGGTCGCTATTTGATGGCAAAACACAAATAGCGGTACCCTATCGCTATGTAGCGCGCTATAGCGACCACTATAGCTGCTATTGACAACAGGGGTAAGGAAGTGAGGAACGCACTTTCAGCCGGTTTTTGTTTCCGAAAAGTGTATTCAGATTAAAGTTTAAGGGCCTATGTTATAAGTTTGTAGCCAGTTACCTGATTATAAACTGTAAACACATGCCCACAAATGTGGCTCCTAATAGATATTGACTAAAGGTATGAGTCTTCTTACTCACAATCCCATGAATACAGGATTTAATAGGGGATGACATATAAGTCGTATCGATCAATATGTTATTCCCTTTCAGACGAGTGGCTTATTATTCCTATGTTAATTTGGGTGGTCTGTGAAATGAATTTATGATTACAGGTTAAGCTCGTGAAATGCATGGTGGAAAATCTAGTTGTTGACATTTCTGTGAATCAGATAGGGGGGCTTTGCACGCTATGTTTTCTTGAGCAGGTAGGTGACAATTTTATGAAATTAATGTTATACCTTTTAGTATATTCCTTTCAAGATATGTTTTTTCTTAATTCTGCTCGTCTGACCCATTAAAGGAACGTGAAACACCACTGGATCGGATCCATTTATTGCTTTTAATGAGTCAAAATGGCCACCTTTATATCCCATTAAAACCTTAAATCCTAATCCATAAACCCTAATCATTTATTGCCTTTAATTTTGCAGGTGGATCGCGTAATCAAGAAAGATCATCTTTTTAAACGGAGCATAATTTTGATTAAAGCATGGTGCTATTATGAGAGTCGCACTCTCGGTGCACATGTTGGTCTGATATCAACATATGGATTAGAGACTTTAGTTCTCTATATATTTCACGTTTTTCATATAACAATAGACGGTCCACTCTCAGTGAGTGTTTAAAAAGTCTATTTTTCAAATTATCCAGATAGTAATGATCAGATTCTCCCTTGAATGGAAAATTGTGTTGCTCACTTGCTCTAATGACAGGTTCTATATAAATTCTTGGAGTATTTCAGTACGTTCGATTGGGATAATTATGGTATCAGTTTAATGGGCCCTGTCAGATTATCCGAGTTGCCGAGAATCATAGGTGAGTTTATCTTTACGGTTCTCATGTTGTTTTTGGTGTTCTTGATTTCTTTCTTATGGTTGTTTAAAACTGTCATTTATCTATATCTGTAGTCGAGAGACCACCTAATGGTGATGATCTTCTGCTCAAAGTCGGTTTCCTTAGACGTTGTTCTGATACATTATCAATTCCCATGAGGCACGGGGATGTATTTTCCAAAAAGCATCTCAACATTGTTGATCCATTAAATGTCCATAATAACCTCGGGCGTAGTGTTAGCCAAGGTATGCCTGCTTCTAATACTTTAACCTCATTAATGTTTTGACTTAATTCTATAACTTTATTGATACATTATTTTATAAAACTTATTTGACGTTTTGTCTACAAATTTAATAATATTAAAAAATAAAAGCTTATTAAAACCACAATTAGGTTTATGATAAAAAGCTTCCTATCCTTTTTCGAAATTAAAGGATTAGTTTAGTTAAACTTTTGAAAATTATCTAAAAGATACGTATTTTTAAAACTGTCTAAATAATACTTAGTTATGTTACATCATAACCTCTCTTTTAATTCACAAATGGAATGGAAAAAGAATACCCCCCTACAGAATGAAAACCAACTAAATTGAAGGAATCATATTCCTTCAGGAATTGTCCATTCCATTCTATGAGTCCAAACAATCTACTGCTTTCTTGTTCCAGTGGAATGGACCATTCCATGCCTTCTCTGATTCAATTAGAACAAAAGAGTGCCTTGGATGTGCTCCAATTGCTTGAAGTTGTAATAATCAGGAAGATTGAGTGTTGGGAAATTTTGATTATATATATTAAATGACAAAAAAAACATTCTTGTGAAAGGAAAAAAGACGTTTTATGTAGTGGTTGAAGTCTCTTAAATTAGGTTAAAATAACGGGTAATATTCGTATAGTTTCAAATATTCAGTTTGAAGCTGCTGGTATGAAACTGATTAGGTCAACTTTAAGTTACTATAACAAGATAATTGATCCAAAAGACAAGCATCATAAATGCCAAATGAGTTGGCATTGAGATTATAAAAGAATGAGTAGTATTCATGATTTTGTTTAATACAAGATTATGTCAATTAACTTGTAGTATATGGCAGGGAATTTTTTCCGGATACGTAGTGCCTTAGGTTACGGGGCTAGAAAGCTCGGGCAAATCCTTATGGCTCCTGAAGATAACCTGACTCAGGAGCTTCTTTCTTTTTTCTCAAATACATTAAAAATGCATGGAAGGTGTCAAAAGTCCTCACTGTCCATCAGCGTTTCTAAGGCGGAAAATTCATTTACCACAAGGGTAAGTGGAAAACCGAGAAGTTCTAATGATGAAATAGAATATTTAGGCAGTGGGTGTCCTGGGAACCAGATTTCTAGGGAGGAAAATGCAGTCTCTGCCCTTACCTTGAGTGATGCAGGAGAAGTTGCTGATCCAGTTTGTATACCGTTCTATGCACCCCATCTGTTTTCTCAGTACTCCAAGTTGGTTAATAAGACAGAAGATGACGATGATCATGATATTAATGATGTAAAACAGTCTGTGGTGCATGAAGAGGAAGTACCTTCTGCAGTTGAGGAAGTACTTCCATCTGAACCTTTGGATCTCACCGGTGATTTGATGTCTCATTTGGTATGTTTGGACCTTGTGCGGGGGTGGAATAATTATGTTTATGCTCCACCTGCCATTACGGGACCACCGCCACCACCACCGCTAGTTTTGCTGAGCATGATTGCATCTGAACATGGTGGCATTAACGGTTTTAACCATCCAAAGTTCCACCCATCAGGGCAGATGTTCATGTCTAGACCACCTTTCATTCCCAACGACTCCAATCAGATAGGGCCTGTGAATTACTTCGTGGATATGGTAACTTTTATATTCTGTTTTATTAAAGCTCGTTTTTTTTGTTAAATTGCTACTACTTTGATGTTGGTAAATTTGCTACTACTTTGATGTTGGCATGGTGTAAGACCTGATGTTTTAACTATCTTGTTCCCCTCACATTTGAAATGCTTTAACCATGTGTCAGCTAAAACCACGTTTCAGTGATATGTCAAGAAAACGATATACATGTGCATTTAGTCAACAGTTTTGTCTAAATTTTGAAATGAGAAAACCACAGTGATCAAATTACAAGTTTTTCTCCTTAACATAATTTATACAAGTGTAAGAGGCACCATGAGGAAATGGGCCTAAAAATCTCGGTCCCTTTGGTTGTAGTTTAAGTCCTAAGTTTTGATTGAAAACCCTGCTTGGGTGCAGTCCTCAGTCTTGGCTAAGGCCTTGTTAATGGCGCGCTCAAATGTTTAGTCCCATAGACCTGATCCCTTACCTAAAACTGTTTTTCTATGTAATATGAATCTGTTTTTTTTTTCTTTTTTTGTTTATTGTTTAATCTTTTGTTTTAGTTCCATTAGCTCTACATCCCACTCTCTCTAGACCATGTCACTTGCTTTGCTATAGATGGGATTTACTGTGTTTGGCTATGGTTACGTTTTTGGTATCTTTACATGTAATGTAAATATATCTTTAGTCCTTATAAAACTAAATTCATGTATATATATTATTATTATAATATTTAAATTTGAAAAATCTTTTTTTTTATATAAAACATATTTTAATAATAGTTTAGAATATCACTCTTAATATCAAATAATTACATAAACAAAAAATTCAAATAAACATGACTGGTCTGGTGGGACTGCATAGCACAAATGATGAATTTTTTTGAGTTTAATGAATCTTCACCGTGTAGGGTCTTGGCCTACAGTCTCTTTATAGATATCAGTACATAAGTTAGTTTGTTGACTGTTTTAAATAAAATAATAATTACAGGAGTGCTAAACGATCCACATGTTTTGATATGTGTTACATTCTTCAGAATCGATCCGGACATGGTTATCATACATCAACATCAAGTAACGGGACACCAAACCCAAATATTTTAATTCCCCGGCCTGAAGGAGCCTGTCGTCCCATGCAACAAAGAGAACCTTTGTTACATAGAAGAAAGCATCAAAATCCCAACCGATCTCACCAGCTGGACAGTTCACAGAGGCCCAGATCTATTTCTGGTATGGATAGGTATAGGAAATGTATCATTTCCCTTTAAGAATTTGCACAAAGGCTCTTCTTTACATCCTTTTATAATTGACCTTGCTCATTCATGTCTGATTTTCTGGTTGAAAACGTGTAGGTTCACAGCACAATCCTCGTACCATTTAAAGGACGAAGATGATTTTCCACCTCTGTCTGGTTGATTCTAGCCTTGAATCGTGGTGAGATTCTGATTAGTTTGACACCCGCAGGTTATAAGTTATAAGAAAAGTTGTGCATGTAACATATGCATAGGATGTTACAAAGTTTTGTTGTGTTGTCTGTAAGTTGATGTTGTCTAAAAGTCGGGTCACAGTTTAGGTGACAAAGGTCTTCTCTGAATGTGACATCGTATTTTAGTTGACAAGAATTGTCTTTCAACATTTTCTTCAGCCCTGTTTTGTCTTTGAAAATGATCAAGGTATAATGTTTTTCAAATACATCTGGTTAGTAACCTTAGCCGGGGTCTCTGAGAGAGTAGTCTTTGTTTTTCACGAGACAGAGATCACCCTCCCCCTGGACCATTTTAGTGAGATTTGGCTAGATATGTTTGTTTCATTTGGTTGGTAAGTCATGGGGTTTGAATTCATTGCTTTACACACCCAAGTGGATAAAAAATCCCTTCTAATAGTGCAGACACACACCCGTCTTGATGATTGTCTTGTGTTGCCCTTTTCTTGACAAGGACTAGTGTTTTGTCTAATGGGCTTATTGGTTTTGTCGGGCCTTATACTCATCATGCGTGCACTATAACTTAAACGTTGAAGGATAATCGAAAAGTCATGTTACACAGTACACAACTACACACCACCTATCCTATCGTTCTAAGTAGTTAGTTGATAACACAAAGCTTTGCATGATATGAATGTGGCTGGTTTGACCAAAACAGAGTAAATTGTTTGAAATAAGTTGATGAGTTTGTTCAAAATTTTGGATTGATGATCTAAAAGGACCATTCACAGTTTATTTTTGTTCTATACATTTTGATATGAATCTCGACCAATGTTTGCCCAAATAAAATATTTGAGTCTAATTAAAAAGGGCAACCTATGAACCATAATCAATTTATGTTTATTGTCTGGATAGTCATAGCCTGTTGATTTTGAAGTGTGCGTCTTAACTCTTCTAAATAAAGATACTTAAACGTTGATGAATTTCAAGTATTTAAAGTCAGATGTTGAAAAATTGACAGAAGAAGAAGCACAACTGTTTAAGGAGAAAGAGGAATATACACTAATATATTCTTTAGAAGGAGAAAAAAGGGCCTCAAGGCTCAATAAGACAGTTATCCCCTAGGTTACAACATGTAACAAGTAAACAAGATAAGAAAACATCTGAAAAAAAAAGATGTCCTCAAGGGTGAAAAGGGTAAAATGGGTAATAATCCACTCAAACTCTACACATAAAGATGCAATAAATATTGGTAATATACACGTGCCTTGGACACAATTGACAAAAAATAATTTAAAACCTTGATGTTCTAATTCTAAGGATGCTTTTAATTTGTAGAAGTTATCACAAAAGTTTAACTTTAAAAACACTACATTTGGGTTTGAAATTTGCCAAATGTATTTTATCTAAACGAACTGAATGTGAGATGAATTTGATTTTGTAATGTATCTGGTTAACAAACCAATCATTGAGAATTATAATCTATCATTGCAACCACCATCTACCGGTCGCCGTCACTCTCCACCACCATCTCGGTTCTCATTATCACCGCAGCCTTAGACCCCATCCCCGCCATCTTAACCGCCCCAGCTGCAGTCTCATTCTATATGATCCTAAATTCATCATTAAACATGGATTAGGTGTTGTACTATGCACCTACTAGATTGCTTAAAGCATCAAGGCTTATTTTTCATTTTTACCGTCAAAACACTTGGATCATCTACTAGAAACTCAGAACTAAGGTAATGACCACTGGATTGAAAACTCAGAACTAAGATAATAGCTACTCGATTTTTTTTTCAAATCGAAAAATGGATTCATAAACCTTGTGCATTTGATTAAACAAAGTATATTGGCTACACCTTTTAAATTAGAGAAACCATGTTCAAATCAATTTTCATTACTAGTAGTAGTATTCAAAATAATGTTGTAACAAAAGATATTCTAAATGATTTAGATTCTAATGACCCATTTATTTAAGAAGGTTATGAATGCCAAATTTGAATAATCTTATCTCCATCTTGAGGTTTGGATAAAATTTGATACATTTACAATTTGTCCATTGTCTTCGCTTCACAATTCTTAATGTCTTTTATGTATGTAACATGGAAAGGACGGATGCTCTAAAAGCTTAGGAAAGTGAAAAAGGAAGAGGCAAGAGAACAATGTAAAATGAAAAGGATGGTCAGCCAAAAATGATTTAAAAAGGAAAACACCACATGCTCAAAACCAACTACAATGAGTTCTCATCAAAATTATGTTCTTGTGTTAGTGTAAGGATTAATTATAGGTTGATGCATACAAAAACATAAAAATATAAGCTTCAAAGATAAAACAGAAGAAATTTTAAAATGGATGAAAATTACACAAAGTTTCGGACGGAACTAATAGTTTCTCTGAAATATTTGTATGCATAGTGTAATACCGCTTATTTTCAATGGCGGTTGCATTTGGTCGGTTAGAGAGCTTTTTTCATGATAGAAAGGTGCTACGACAAATTATACTTGAACCTTTTTATATCGTTTATATCTAGTTGGTGATAAGTCAATAGAAATACAAGCTTTCTTCATGCTAATCATCTTTACATTTTGATTTCTTTGTTATTTGGTGGATTAATTGCATACTGCTTTGTGTGTGATTGATTCCGTCAATCAAATATAATTACATTGATCAGAAACACATGAAGATCCAGGGAAGTTAGGACAACAATTGGTATTAGAGATTTTGGAAAAGATTTTAAGGTTTTGATCAAGTGAAAGTGTTCTACCTGGTAATTAAAGATCAACTTGTACAAGATTTACCATGAAGATGTCGGGAATCCCTTTATTAATTGAGTTTTGAGCTTGGAGTGGCTTTTGGGTTGAAGATTGAAGAATTTGGGGTTTTACCGACCGATGAAACTTTTGCTTAGTCGGACGAAAGTTTTAGGTTGAGTGAATGTTCTCTTTTCGCCTTATTTCAAATACTTTCAGAGGAAAGTAATTAGTTTCAAAGCAAACAAAAAAATTCAGATAAAATTTTTAACATTATTGAAAGAAAGAAGAACACGCTTCTGGTGAAAGTTCTTTCGGGTGAAATTTTTGATGTTGACTAAAAGTTTTAGTTTTTTTAAAAGAATTTTTTGGTAATTTTATTCCAAGTGCTTAAATGTTTATAATGGATTAGTTTAAGAATAAAATGAGATAACATCAGGAAACAAACCACCAATACTTCTTTCAATTATTGATTTTTCCAACAAGAGAATCAAATGCAACCATTTTTCTGCTATGCAAAGCACACTCTAGGATTCCATTACCAAAGGTCATCACAAGCCTATAATCACTATTGTTGCGGAGTTGTTCCAAATAATGATTCATAAAAGTATGGTGATGTGGACAAAGGACTTATTGATTGTGATTTCAAAGCTTATGGTGCAATTAAGATGGCTCTTCCTACTAATATTGATAATCATTTTGATCATTTCAAGACTGTTAAATCATTATAGGATGCAGTTTGTCACTAGTAATCATAGTATCATAATTCAAAGATGACATAAACCCTCGTAAAATGAATACTTATCTTGCAAAGAAAAACTAGAGCTCACATATCAATGATTACGTTTTAGTATGCATGCCACATAAATCAAAGTGTATCTAAGATAGAGATTTGGAATGGCATGATGCAGTCTATGTGGCTGGTAAAGACTAGCATCCTGTTTTGAAGTTTATGTTATGAAATTTATAAATAAATGTTAGTTATTATCTTTAACGTTAGATGTTTAAATACTTACCGTTGGAACATTCAGTGTGAAAACAACTTAGATGATAGATTTTAGTTGTTTTGATATGTATTTGATTGTATTAGTATGTATAGCTTTTGATTGTCAAAGTCTGTAACATTTTGCTGGAATGTTGTACCAAGCGTAATTACAAGTGTAATCTCGTTTGGCATGACTGAAATTATGCATATTTTCACTTAAAGGGTTCTTGTAACTGAAATTAGCATGTATCTCTCACTATAAATAGGACTTGTTGGGTCTTGATAGAGAGAGCTTTTTGAGACGTTGTTAAGCAAAGGTGTTAGTGTGTGTAAAACTCTTTGTACAACCTCGTTTATGATTGAATGAAGATCAACATTTAATTACATGCATTTTATGACGATGATGGTCTTGATAAGCTTGTTTAATTGTTGTCACGAACACTAGACGTTAAGCACATGGATTCCATATGCATGTTTGATAGGATTGAGTCAAAGGTGAAGATCCAAGACTATAACCAGGACCTACAAGTGGTATAAGAGCATTAGGATCTTATTCGATAGATGTTTAATTCAATTTGTGTTTAACTTCATAAAAAGTTCATCATTTTCTTCATTCATTTTCTCGTTCTTCATTTAAAGCTTAATTGGAAATGTGTATGGATGAAATTGAGATTTGATCGGATATAAACCCTCATCACATGTTCTAGATCGATCCTATCAGTGGAGATCTTCAAATTCAGGTTAACAGGAAAGTGTTAGTGATTCTAAGGTGTAAAGTTTAATTTTTTACTGTAATTATTGAAGAAATAGACTCAAAACTAGTCAAAACTCGTCAAACCCTATAACCAAAGTGAAATTAGGATGTATCTGGCTCAAAAGCGAAACTTGTAATGCAGGCATTTTGCTCCCATAGTTTTGCTTCTAACCCTTACAATTTTTTTTAAGATGTTTTTCAGCTTGAAATGTTGATTACATATATGTAAGGCGAAATTACATATGTTAGGCAGAATTACACCTGTGTAATTTAAATTTCGGAAAAAATTAAACGGTTTTTCAGGCAGTACTTTCAAGGGATTATATGATGACATTTCAAACTAAAATTTTAATGATAATTACTATGAAAACAAGACCAGAACGCCATCAAACTGCTAAAACCTTTAGTAGTTTCTGATTATATGACTTGGAAGGATTCAGTTTGAATCATATGTTTGGTATGTGGACATAAGTATGTGGATCCTTACCAGTGAAGGGTATAAGCATTCAACATACAGTCATATGGGTTGGAGTGATGAACCAAAACCCATGTCTATGGTTACCGAAGCTGAAAGATAATCAAATCTTTACAAAAGGATTGTGAAAAACATCAATTTAAAGAAAAGGTAGAGGAATTTGCTAAAGAAACAGTTTGTGTTTGCAGGACCGGTTAAAAGGATGGTCAATACAATCAGTCTCACTATAAGGAGAGTTTTAAAACACTTAACAGATCAAATGGGGAACCGGGTTTGTGTAAATGATACTAAGAACACAAGTAAACAATGAGACAGAACTAAGAACAAGAACAGAGTAATATGGTTTTCAAGGATGCTGTATATTGCTCTCAAGTTCTATTACAAGTGTTATAAAGCATAAAAAGAAATACAAGGACCTGAGATACTTTATACTACATCCTACAGCCGTCCATACTATGATAGCCAGCTGGAAACACTAATCTAGACAACAAGATCAATGTAAAGCAAAAAGGCAGATTGCCTTTTGATTAGTGACTATGATATGCCATAGCTCACATCCTTTTACATTATAAAAAGGATAACAGATACAAAGTAGGAAGTTACAGACCCAAGATCATAATCTACAGTTTACAAAAGCATGGACCTTTTCACCAACTTGTATAAGTTGGTAAGTCTTTAGAGTTGCAGCGGAAAGTAAGTCAGCTTTATGAAAAAGTAGATCAGAGAAAGCATGTCCTCTCTGTCTTTGGAAGAAATCAGTCTTCATAAAATTTGGCTTTGAAATACTTTGTCTCTGAAGCTTCGAAAGACTTCATCTTTGGCTTCAGAAGATTTGGAATTTGGCTTCAGAAGATTTTACACTTACAATAATTTCTGTGGAGAGTGTAAAACTTCCGAAGCAACTTCTACCTTGTACATCAGTGCATGCATGCAGGAAGCACCTTGGTTGTTTTGGCTTCTTTTGTTGCATTTGCCTTCTAATATAACCTTACAAACTCCCCCTAGGCTGATGCTACCAAAACAGAGAAGTTATTCACATGTTGACAGTCCTCATTAGGATCAAGACCATACCTTTCTTTATCATCTGGTTAGGATCCCTCAGACTCTCATAATATCTTCTCATGTCATGGAGATCATGTAGAGGAAGATCAAGCATGTCTTGCCAAAAATAGACATCTTGACCTCCTTGATCCCTGATGACATACCACCTGTCTGGATTAGTAGCAAAAGTCCAGGACTAGATGGGTCTTCCAGTTGCAAGAGGCTCTACTTGAGTTGGAGTTGGTTGAGCAGCCTCTTCTTGTACTAACTCAGGATACTCTGACTCATCCTGAGGTGTAGAGGTGGATGCCTTGGTCTTCTTTCTTGGAAACACTCTTCAAGGCCATCCTTTTCCTCCTTTTTGAAGTCTTTAACTGAGAGGGCTGGTCTTCAGCACCAGGTTGTTCTACTGTGTCTCTCTCAGTTGGGTTCTCTTCTCTGACAGGTTCAGAAGGAGAGTGAAAAGGACCCAGCTTTGGATCAAAAGATGAAGTTAGTTGAGATTCAACCCTAGGTCCAGGTTGTGTTGTCTCAGGGGGTTCAACCTTGACAACCTCAGGTTGAGCTGGACTTGGTGGAGAATGCAAGTCAACAAGCTCTCCCTTTTTAATATTCTGATTGATCACTCTAATGTGCTCATCCATAATGGATAGAGACATTAGACCAAGCCTCCCTCCAGAGAAACCATACAGCCTCAAGAAGCTCATCATCCTTTGTCTGTCAGCAGACTTATTTTGGCTCTTTTGGATGATGGCTCTTGACTTTGTAGCTTCTTCCCTTAGTTTTCTCTTAGCAGCCTTTCTTTCTTTGGTAACTTGTTGCTCCAGCTACTTAAGATACTCAAATTCAACATACTCATATGATAAGGGAAGAAGTGCAGATGCCTGATAGAGGCCTGTGGCACTCATGTAGCTAATCATGTTTTGTCTATCAGCTTCCTTGTCTACCTGAGGTTGTTCAGTTGCCATAGCCTCTTTCTCAGGACTTTCCTGAATTGAGGATAAAAGCATTCTTGTAAAGCCTTTTCTGTCTCCTTTCTTTCTTGATTTTAAGAAGCAATACTGCATCCTCTGCCTCCTTCCTCTCCTTGGACAATTCCTTGTTAGCCAGTTCATTCAGTTGATCTAAGGGGAGAGAGAGTAGTTCATCCACATTGTAGTTTTTGGTCCCCAAGTAGTTTATCCTGGCTGCCCTCAACTTATCATCTTGAGTGTTTGGCCTGGGGACAGCCTTGATAGCAGCTTCCATGAAGCCTCTAGACCCTCTTGAACTCTCTCCCCTTAGCTTCCTCTTCTCTCTCTCTCCTCCTCCTCCATCTCCTCAGAAGTCATCTTCCTCTTCCTTTTGTCATGCACAGGCCTTGGTGACTCAGGGTGGAGAGAGCTTTGGCCTTCATTGCTTGGTTCAACAGTCAAGCTCTTGCCAGAGAGAGGTTGTGAAGCACCTTCACCAGCTAGTGCCTCACTGAGGGTAATGGGTGCTGAAGAAGTTCCTGTCTCAAAGTTCACAGGTTCAACTTCTGGGACTTCAATCAAGGCTTCCCCTTCGAAGCTAATCTTAGGGTCCACCTCAAAATGCAGTTGACCAAAAATCTCACCTGCTAGCCTCTGTCTATATAGTCTTGACCTCAGCTTGAATTCTTCTAGAACCCTTTCTTGAATCCTATCTGCTAATCTTGCAGCTTGTCTGTTTTGACTTGGATTGACAAGTGGAAGATCAATCAGATGGATGCTCTTATAGAAGCTCAAGTTAAAAAAGTTGAAAAGTTCCTATTGACCCTGAGATCTAGAGATGACAAGAGCTCTTCTATCAGTGTCATACCTCCATCCCATGATTGGATTCTCAGAGTGATGAGATGGGGTAGGCATAGCTCAGGGAATACCCTCCTTACACAAACTTTGTATGAGTAAGTCCACATCAATGTAGACTTGGGCAAGTGAGTCCACATTCATATAGACTTGAGGAGGTTGCTGAGTATGGACCATTGCAAGTAAGGGTGGTGAATCCTCAAAGTACATACTCCGTGAAGAACTCCCAGGTTCTGTGATTGTTTGGACTTTCTCCCCCTTTTTGGTAGCATCACCTTCTTGCATAAGTGAGCTTGGGGTTGGGTCTGTCACATCCACAAGTTCTTGTGGACCCGGTTGAGTTCTCCTAAGTGGTCTCTCAGCTAACTTTCCCTTGAGACCGGTGATCTCAAGTTGCTGGTCATTGACCCTTCTTTGTAAGACAGTCACCTAAGATTCCAGGTGACTTATCTTTGAGACTAAATAGGTGCATGTTTTTGTTAGTTTTTGCACTTTTTGTTTCAGACTCCCCTCATCTTCATTAGAAGAATCATAGGGGAAGAGAGAATAGGACCAAGGTCTTCTTCCTCATCACAAGCACTTTGTTCTTGGCGGCTGGATTTCCCCTACATCATGATGAGTTCAAGAGAAGTGTCAAGAGGCTGGGTTGCCATGGTTGAGGTCTGAATGATGTAATCACTTACTGAAGTGAGAGCCTCTTTCATATGGACCTCTTGAACAAGTTCAAGGAGATCCACCTCAGTAGTAGGTGGATGATGTGGGCTAGACATGGGAGAAACAGGAGTACTCATCTCTCCTTGAGCAGGTGAGGAGAAGAGAGACTCATGATACTCACTGAATCCCATGTCTTCATCATCATAGAATTCTAGGTTTGGAATGGGTTGGTTTAGATCAAGAGGTTGGGGATGGTAACTGTCCCCTGAAGGTTGTTCACTAGACTGTTGAGACTTTTAGTGAAGGCTTAAGGCTTGGTAGGTTGTGAGCTCATCAGACTGAGCAAGAGGAACCTCAGCACTGATCATTGGTAAGATGGGAGTGGTTTGCTCCTAAGGAGAAGTGGGAGCTCCAGTGTCCACTTCCTCCTGTGTGGGTGGTAATATAGGGGCCTGCACAACCAGAGTAGCATGTGCAGGGGTTCGTTTGGATTTTCTTTGGTAGGTGATGGTTATTCGTGGCTGTATAGGGGGTTGAGAAGTAGAAGGTGTGGGTTCAACACTAGCTGGTGCTGCTAGGTTGTCACCTTGAGCAATAAGCTCTAACATTTTTAGGACAAGGGCTGTTTCTACCCCTGAGAAGCCAACAGTTGGCTTCCTCATGGTCTTGAAGATGCCGGGCTTTATCTGTCCTAATTTTAGAATATTACCTATTCCGCTCAACTGTGAGCCCAGATCACAGTTGACAATGTGCTGGACATATCTAGGAAACATGTAATACTCTAAGGAGTCTAAGTTTGCAAGTAAATTGGTATAAACAAATTGTGAATACCTGAACTTGACCCCCTGAACCATCCCATGGGCTATAAAGGAAAGGTCTTCTGGAATCTGGTCCCAACCTCCATGCTTGTTGGATAAGCTGTGGATAACTACATGGAGGAGGTACTTCCACTGAGAGGAGACCTTACTCTTTCTGAAGGTCCTGATTGAGAAGTCACCTTCATAGCCCATCTGCTCAAAGGAGTGGTTAACAATAGTTTTGGAAAGGACAAATCACCTTCTACATCATCCAGTTGAAGATGAGTGTTTATGGAGGCTGGAGTGATGAAGATTGTCATCCCCTGCACTATGGCAGATAGTGCCTTCTCCCCATTCATGGTGACCTCTTGTCAGGTCCCCCAGAATTCCAACAACTGATCCTCATAGAGAGGAAGATCAATGGTGAGGGAGGTGAAGTAGTTCGACAAAGAAAGGTAACGACAAACCTCTGAGAAACCAGGATCTTTCTCAGAGTCTAACAGAGCAACTTGATTATGTTGTCTGTGAAGATGCATGGAGAAATCAGGTTGGTTTCTACGATTAGGGTTGGCCATTTGAGGTAGCTTTACAGAGAAGGAAGATAAGAACAAAGGCGGTTTGTGGGTGAAATTAGGTTAGAGAAAAAATGCAGATGAAGAGGATAGTGAGAAGAGGGGGAACCATTGAGAGAATATATATGAAATAGATTTGAGACAAAGTTAAAGCAAAAGAATAAACTTTGAAATCTGAATGTCTGTCCCACCTCTGAAAAAGTGCCCAAAAAGTTAGTTTTCTTGAAAATTGAAAATCTTCCAAAGGTAATTTTGCTTTGGAAGTTTTTAAGAAAAAGCTTTCGAAGCCAATTTGGGTTCGGAAGATATTCTTAAGATTTGTGAAACTTTTGCTTCGGAAGAAAATACTTAGAGAATTTTTCTTCCGAGACATGTTTGGTTTCGGAAGAGATTAAGACTTGAGAGTTTCATTCTAAAGAGAATAAATCTTCCGAGACTTAATTGCTTTCGGAAGAAAATTTTCCTTCAAATACATGTAAGTACTTTGAAGCATATTTAAGCTTCGGAAGATATCTCAGAATTTCTTCCGAAGATAAATTTCTTATAAGTAGTTATTTGACTTGAAGACATAATTTTTTCCGAAGACAACTTGAAATCTTCCGAAAGAAAATATGTTTGGAAAAATTTTCAAAAATATAAGGAATATCATTTTAAAGATTTTCTTTCAAAATAAACTGGGCTTATGAAGGTGATAAAATAGACAACTTAGGACACACAGGTTTTAGAAATAAAGTTTATTTAAGTTTAAGAAAATCTACTCAAAGTTAATCATCCTAATAGCTGATACAAAATATTTGAATCTTTGTTCATCAAAAGCTTTAGTGAATAGATTAGTATATTGTTCATATGTGTTAACTTTGACTAGTTTGATTAATCCCTTTTTAAAATTATCTCTAATCAATTGATACCTGATGCTGATGTGTTTTGTCCTTGAGTGCTGCACAGGATTCTCTGTAATAGAGATAGCACTGTTGTTGTCTATGTGGATGGGAGTCTCTTTGAAGTTGAATCCATACTCCAGCATCTGATTCTGAATCCAAAGCACTTGAGCACAGCAGCTTGCAGCAACAATGTATTCAGCTTTAGTAGTTGATGTAGACACACAGGATTGTTTCTTTCATTGCCATGAGACAATCCTTCCACCAAGGAATTAACATCCCCCAGATGTAGACTTTGCAGTCATGTTGCAGCCAACATAGTCACTATTTATATAGGCATATAGATTGAAGTCAAAACTCTTTAGATACCAAAGGCCAAGCTTGGAAGTACCTTTGAGATATCTAAGAATCCTCTTGACAGCAACCAGGTATGACATCTTGGGGTTGGCTTGATATCTTGCATAGATGCATGGGGCAAACATGATATCAGGCATGCAAGCTGTGAGATACATAAGAGACCCAATCATAGCCCTGTAGAGATGTTCATCCACACACTCCCCCTCAAGATCAAGTCTAATGGAGTGGTTTCTAGCTATGGGTGTCTTAGCAACCTTACAATCAATCATATTGAATCTTGTAAGTATGTCTTGTATATACTTTGACTGACTTATGAAGATGCTATTGTCAACTTGCTTCACTTGAATTCCTAGAAAGAAATTGAGTTCCCCCATGGCACTCATTTCAAATCTATTCTTTATCAGCCTCTCAAAGTCTTTGCAGAGCTTTAGATTAGTTGACCCGAAGATAATGTCATCTACATATACTTGAACCAGCATTAAGTCATTCCCTGTTCCTTTGATGAAGAGAGTTCCATCTACTGTACCCCTCTTGTAGCCATGTTGACAGAGATACTAAGATAGTGTCTCATACCACTTTCTTGGAGCTTGGTGCAGCCCATAAAGAGCTTTATCAAGCTTGCAGACATAATTAGGATGATCTGGGTCTACAAAGCCAGGTGTTTGTTTGACATACACCTCTTCATCAATCACCCCATATAGAAAAGCACACTTGACATCAAGTTTGTAGACCTTGAAATCCTTGGATGCAGTAAAAGCCAGTAATATTCTTACAGCTTCATGTCTTGCCACAAGAGCAAAAACTTCTGTGTAGTCAATTATCTCTTCTTGTGTGTATCCTTGAATAACTATTCTGGCCTTGTTCTTGATGACAAGTCCTCTATCATCCTTCATGTTTCTAAAAACCCACTTGGTTCCTATGGTAGTCTTCCCTTAAGGAAGAGGACATAGGTTCTAAACCTTTTGTTTTTTGAATTGAAGCAGCTACTTCAAAGCCTCATTAGCTTTCTTTGGCTCTATCTGGGACAAGAAGCAAGAGTATAGATAAACATTTTTGTCATGGGTTTGTCCTCTTGTTCTCACCCCTGTATCAACATTTCCAATGATGTTTGTGGTGGGGTGTGACTTGTGGATCCTGAGTTGAGGGATCATAGCAAGTTGATTGGAAAGATCTAAATTTGAGAAATTTAGATTTGGCAATGAAGTATCACCCACAACATCGGCACACTTATCAAGAGAGGCTTGTTCCAATGAGTGTGTGACATCATTTTTGTTGTCTTCTATGGAGTGGTTATCAACATTAAGAAATTCTTGATCACTGTCACCACCTCCATTTCCTCCTACATTTGAAGCTCCTTCACCCGAGTTTTGAACCTCTGAGCTGAAATTTGTAGGCATCTCAGATGTATTAGCTGAATTTGTCATGTTTGTGCTGATAGGATATTCACTTGCAGGGTTAGTTACCACTGGAGCTGAAGTAGTATTCTTGTTTGGTCTTCTCAGCTCAAATCTTAGGTCAAGATCTCCTGTTGATAAGTTACCTGTAGATCGTGAAACATCCCCACAAGATTTGTTAAAACAGTTCGTAACTAAATCAAGATCAAATAGCCAATCAGGACCAAAACCTTTCACACTAGGAGTGTGGTCATTGAAGGTCACATTGGCTGACTCCTCAACTACTCTAGTTCTGAGATTGTATACTCTATAAGCCTTAGCTTGGGAAGAGTATCCAATAAAGTGCCCGTCATCTGATTTCTTAGCAAATTTGGCTACCTGATCTTTGGTATTCAAGATGGTGCAAGGACATCCAAATGACCCGAGGAAACTAATAAATGGTCTCCTTTTGTGCCATAGCTCATAAGGAGTCTTACCATGAGTCTTAACCACTAAAACTCTATTCTGCACATAGAAGGTTGTGTTGACTGCCTCTGCGTAGAAGTTGATAGGCAGTTTAGAGTCAGACAACATGGTTCTTCCAGCCTCAATAAGTGTCATGTTTCTCCTCTCAGCAACACCATTTTGCTGAGGAGTTTGGGGAGAACTATATTGTCTTCTAATACCTTTTTCATCACAAAATGAATCAAGGATTTGGTTCTTAAATTCTGTTCCTTGATGTAAGGCCCCGTTCCCGGGACGCTTACAACTGGTCAATCATTGCACATAAAACATAAAACATATATTTAAGTGTACTAAAACAACGCAGCGGAATAATTTAAAATCATTTCATTCATTGCTTTTGCAAAATAATACAACATTCATAATCGTTACAAAATATTGTTTATTCGCATTACAATGCAAAAACGTCATAATTTAAATAATGGATGCCATCCCAAAAATGCCAAGTAGCTGCCCCGTGCCATCCTCAGCAACATTACCTGCCAACTGGAAAATACATAAAAAGTCAGCGTTGCTGAGTGAGTTCTAGTTTTATAAATAAAATATTTTTCTTTCGTTTAAAACCATTCTTTACGTTCATTTGCGATCATACATCATACGTACACATAGATAATATTATTATTATCTTCCATCGTCATTCGTTAACTTACATTCATTCATCATCGCACGTCATCATTATCATTCGTTACCTTCCTTTCCGTACCTTATGTACATACATCACTTACTTCTCTACGCTCCAGGCCAATGCCACCAGCTATACCCCACCATCATGCATAAAGCGGGTACTGGGCCGAAGTCAATAAATAGACTCCCGTACATTGTGCCCGGTGGCCTGACCACAATACCGGGGTAAATTCATTTGGACCAATGCCATGTGCTATACCCCATCATCATGCATAAAGCGGGTACTGGGCCGAAGTCTATAAATAGACTACCGTACATTGTGCCCGGTGGCCTGACCACAGTATCGGGGTAAGCAACAAGTGTGCATCCTTCTAGGGTAGCTAACCCATACACAGTTAAGCTAACACCCTTCATTGGGTGTGAACCTCCATACATTGCTTGCAAGACTTTACTTACATCCGTTCGTTCATTAATGCATGCATTCATTCTTTCTTTACGTTCCACTCATCATTGTCATTAATTTCCGCTTTACGTTACATAATACTTTTCATTCATTTCATACTCAAAACACGTAAGTCACGGAATAATATATAATAGGAACATAAAGTCAACATAACAGATTCATACATAACATCACATAAACATCACATACCCCATCACACATCATCATAAACATCATGCATCATCCATTCACATACATATGCACATAAGCGTATACACCCAAATCTTATAAAAACATTAAATATGCATTTCCAGCCCCAAACAAGTTTAAAACCTTTAAAATAGGGGATCTAGAACTCACCTAGACTCAGTGAGTAGCTTCTCAATCAAGCTTTCTAAGCAAGGGTCGCACTACACAGCCTGCAGATAAGTTAACACTCAAAGGGGTTAATTTCTTCCTAATTTCACTTCTAATTTCGCTGCATGATCAGTAGTTTCGCTGCTAGTTTCGCCAGCAGTTTCGCTGCCACCTTCGCTGGCAGTTTTACTGGCATCTTCGCTGCCAGTTTCGCTGCCAGTTTTGCCCAACTTTCGTTGGATATTCAAGTCTGCGAAACTACCTACGAAACTATAGTTTCGCAGGAAGATCCATAGTTTCGCTGGACGACTACATAATTTCGCTGGATGAACACCCAGTTTCGCAAAACGGGCTGAAATTACAGACCAACCAATTTTTGACCCAAAACTTCAATCTTTTACACCCAAATCCTTGGTTTATCACCCAAGAAGCTATATCTAAGCTTCTAACATGTTTTCTTACACAAAAACGTGAGTTTTGGGTGATTCTTTGCCACTTTCAAAAACCCCAAACCCTATAATCCGGGTTTACCCTAAAAGAACCAATTAAACGATGTTTCTTACCTGGATTCTTGGTCTTTTCTTGTTGTTTGGATGCCCACAAACACCGATCTTCAATCTCTTGATCAATCGAGCCTTGGATCACCTCTTTCTCTCCACTTTCTCTCTCTACACTCTCTCTCTAAAAGTTGGTGTTGAGTTGCCAATGAGAGTTGTTCAAGCTGACTCGTTTATATATACCGGGTGTTCCCGGGACCTTAAACTCACTGAACACATAACCCGCGAGGTCTACTCGGTCCATACTCCATTTCCCGCTTATTTTCTTTAAATAATCCCGGCTAAGCCTATTATTATTAATTGGCTCGTTTCGACTTTATTCCGGGCGTTACAAGTCCACCCCCCTTATTTAGGTTTCGTCCTCGAAACCTGTTATTCCTCGAATAGACGTGGGTAATGTTGTCTCATTTCCTCTTTAGTCTCCCACGTAGACTCAGATCCCTTATTGTGCTTCCACTGTACTCGCACAAGTGGAACCACTTTATTCCTTAGCCTCTTCTCCTTGCGATCGATGATCGCCACTGGTTGCTCCACATAATTGAGCCGTTCATCCACTTCAATATCCTCGAGTGGCACCACCATATCCTCATCGGCTAAGCACTTTTTCAAGTGAGATACATGGAATGTCGGATGAATTCCACTTAACTCACTGGGCAACTCCAACCTGTAGGCCACCTTTCCTACTAGAGCAATGATTCAGAAAGGCCCTATGTATCTCGGGCTCAACTTGCCCCACTTTCTAAACCGAATGATCCCCTTCCAAGGTGAGACTTTTAGCATAACTCTATCTCCCACCTTGAACTCAATCGGTCTACATCTCTTATCGGCGTACGACTTTTGCCTATCTTTGGCTGCCTTCATAAAGGCTTTGATCCTTTCAAGTTTCTCCGTCGTAGCCTTGAACACCTCAATACTTCCTAACTCCTTTTGACCAATATCACCCCAACAAACGGGCGTTCTACATCTCCTACCGTATAGCATCTCATAAGGTGGCATACCAATGCTGGCATGATAACTGTTGTTGTATGAGAATTCCGCTAACAGCAAGTGGTCATCCCAACTTCCTCCAAAATTAATGACGCATGCCCGAAGCATATCTTCAAGCGTCTGAATGGTCCTTTCTGACTGACCATCTGTCTGGGGATGATAAGCCGTGCTGATATGTAACCTCGTTCCCATCGCATCATGAAATCTCTTCCAGAACTTGGATGTAAACCGAGTGTCACGATCAGACACAATAGACACCGGTACACCAACACGACTTACAATCTCCTTGATGAATAGATCCGTGAGTCTCTCGGAGGAATACGTCTCTCGGATCGTTAGGAAGTGAGCACTCTTCGTCAGACGATCAACTATCACCCATATGGCATCATACCCTCTCGCGGTACGTGGTAGCTTCGTAATGAAGTCCATCGTGATATGCTCCCACTTCCACTTGGGTATATCCAATGGTTGGATCTTCCAGTACGGCTTCTGATGCTCTGCCTTCACTTGCAAGCAAGTAAGGCACTTACTCACATACTCCATTACGTCACGCTTCATACCCGGCCACCAATAATCTTTCTTCATGTCTTGATACATTTTCGTGGCACCGGGGTGAGTGGAGTATCGAGTCTTATGAGCTTCGTCCATGATCTTCCCACGTAGATCCCCATAACAAGGAATCCACATTCGTCCGAATCGGGTTTTAACATCGAGAGTGTTTTCTCTTAACTCCGCGACCATACCTCTCATCCTTTCGGAGTTAAGACGATCTTCTTTCAACGCCTCGTCTTGAAACTCCTTGACCTGCTTCATTACGTCTGAGGTCATAACCAATTGATAAGCCTTCACCCGGATTGGTTCAGGCCTCTCCTTTCGGCTAAGGGCATCCGCCACTACGTTGGCTTTGCCCGGATGGTAATGGATTTCACAATCATAATCCTTTATCAGTTCCAACCATCTCCTTTGCCTCATGTTCAAATCCTTCTGCTTGAAGAAGTACTTCAAGCTCTTGTGGTCGGTGAAAATGGTGCACTTCTTCCCATACAGGTAGTGCCTCCAAATTTTTAATACAAAGACCACAGCTGCTAGCTCCAAATCATGAGTAGGATAATTGACCTCATGAACTTTCAATTGTCGGGATGCATAAGCTATAACCTTTCCTCGCTGCATCTGTATGCAACCCAACCCCGAGTAAGAAGCATCTGAATAGACCACCCAGCTTGAGTCAACCTCGCCTTTAGCTCCTCAAAAGCCTTCTCTTGATCTTGACCCCAAACAAACTTCACGTCCTTACGGGTCAACTTAGTCAGCGGAGAAGCTATCTTGGAGAAGTCTTGGATGAACCTTCTATAATAGCCTGCCAACCCCAAGAAACTACGGATCTCGGATGGCATCTTTGGAGACTTCCATTGCATCATCGCCTCCACCTTTGCCGGGTCCACCATAATCCCCTCGGGATTTACCACGTGACCCAACAACTGAATTTCGCGCAACCAAATGCGCACTTGGAGAACTTAGCATACAACTTCTCCCTTCTCAACGTCTCTAACACCTCTCGAATGTGACCGACATGCTCCTCCTTGCTCTTCGAATAAATCAAGATATCATCGATGAACACAATCACTGATTTATCCAACATCGGCCGACACACTCTATTCATCAAATCCATAAAAGTAGCTGGCGCGTTTGTTAAACCAAAAGACATAACGAGAAACTCGTAGTGTTCATAACGCGTGTGAAAAGCTGTTTTAGGAATATCTTGTTCCTTCACTTTCAACTGATGGTAGCCAGATCGAAGGTCTATCCTTGAGAACCAACTGACACCTTGGAGCTGATCAAACAAGTCATCAATCCTCGGTAACGGATACCGGTTCTTCACCGTCAGCTTATTCAACTCACGGTAGTCAATACACATCCTCATGCTACCGTCCTTCTTCTTTATGAACAAGACCGGAGCACCCCATGGTGAGATACTCGGTCTAATGAACCTCTTATCAAGCAACTCTTGCAGTTGCTCCATCAATTCCTTCAGCTCAGAGGGGGCTAACCGATACGGTGCCTTAGCAACAGGTTGGGCATCGGGTATCAGATCGATCTGGAACTCAATCTCACGGTCTGGCGACACACCTGGTAAATCTTCTGGGAACACGTCTGGGAAGTCACACACAATCGGTACATCAGACAGTTGTGGTGTTGGCGTATCAACATCCTTTATGTAGGCTAAGTAGGCACTACATCCACACCTCATACACTTTCCCGCCACCGCCATTGAAATCATTTTCGGAATCGTAGTAACTCGATCACCGTAAATCGTCACCGAACTCCCGTCAGGCGCTATCAGTCGAATCATCTTCTTGCGACATACGATATTCGCCTCATAGGCCGCTAACCAGTCCATTCCCAGGACTACATCGAACCCACCTAAGGTCATCACAAATAGCCTAGCAGGAAACTTATGACCTTCTAATTCTACATCACAACCTTCTATCATCTCAGAAATCCTGGTAAACTTACCTATGGCAGTTTCTACATCGAAGGGCTCATCAATACTTCTACTCCTAATGGGCAACTTAGCACAAAAGGCAGCAGAAATGAAACTCCTACTAGCACCGGAATCAAATAACACGGAGGCAAGAGTTTGGTTTACTAGAAACGTACCTGACACCACATCGGGGTCCGTCCTAGCCTCCTCCTGGGGCATTGTGAAAGCTCTGGCGCTTGCTTTCTGCCCCTCGGTTCCGGTCGTCTTCTTCGCTCCGGAACTCTCAGCCCTTGGCTTCTTGCATTCCCAGCTCATGCTCCACCACAGTTAAAACATCTGGCCATACGATAATCCTTTGCTATATGCCCCGTTCTCCCACACTTGAAACAAACATTCGATCCCCATCTACACTCTCCAGCATGCTCCTTCTCGCATTTACCACACCTCTTCGATCCCGAACCGGATGTGACCACACACCGGTCATCCACTCTCGCAACCTTGTTGTTTGTCGGGGCACCACCCCGACCAAACCTCTTCCCATTCCAGTTCTGGTCACCACCACCTTTCTTACTCACCTCAGCCACCACCACTTCCCGTTCATCATATAGCCTCCCAGCCAGATCAACCACCGACCTAAACGTACTCGACCGGGCGACGATCATGTGCCTGTGGATATTCGCCGGCAAGCCTTGAATGTATCTCTTGATCTTCCATGATAAGGGTGTCACCTGATCCGGCACCAGCCGTGCCATCTCATTGAATTTGGTGGTGTATTGCTGATGTGTCATGGTTCCCGTCTCCAGCTGCTGGAACTCCCTCTCAACCTTGTCGAGCTCCCTGTGAGGACAAAATTCCTCAATCACCAACTTCTTCAGCTTGTTCCACCTCATTCTTCAAATCACCCTACTACCCTCGGCTTGGATGATATTGTCCCACCAACACAGAGCCGAGTCCACGAATGAGTGAGTGGCAAATTTCACCTTCTTCTTCCCGGCACTCGCTGATATCAAGAACAGCCTCCATCTCTCTCACCCACCGGTGAGCAGCAGCAGCAGTGCCATTTCCATCAAAAGTCGGGTGCTTGCATCGCTGAAATGCCCCATAGTTACAGCCTCGTGCTGCCTCAAGCACAGGCTCTTCTTCCTCCTCCTCCTCACTAGAGAAAACCGTCTCAGTATCCGGTTGCTCCCTCTCTCCTGAGGACCTATTCCTCTTTTTCCTCTCACCTTCCCTTACAGCCTTAATCAGTTCGGTCACTACAGACGGTAAGATCATCTGCATGACCTGGTGAACCTCCTCCACCACAGCCTCCTTCACTGAGGCCCTCAAATTAGCACTCTCATCACCACCCTTCGGATGAGGGGTCTCGGGCTCTTCATGAGCTGTCTCCTCAGCTCTAGCCCTTCCTCTTGTGACCTGTGGTCCAGCACCACGTCCACCACAACCTCCACCTCGAGAAGCCTTAGAAGATCTACCTCTAGCCATCCTCTAACACACTATAAGATCCAAACACTAACACGATCATTCAAGGTAATAGCTCAGTTTATGTCAAGTATAGTAAGTTCCTAATTACAGTGGCCAGTTGTGATTTGCCACTTACTTTACTCTTCATACCCCAAGCATTTCCTATCCTGACTACATCAGTATCTAAATCTACTAAAGGCACATAAGCCACATAACATGCGCACGTATTACCGGTTAAATTTTAAGAAAATACCTGATGGCACATAGCTACTCGGACTGGCATCCCTTCTATTTTGTCCCATTCTCAGTTTAAGTTTAGGTTTCTTTTGAAAATATTTACCCATTTCACTTAAATTTGGCTCTGATACCAACTTGTAAGGCCCCGTTCCCGGGAAGCTTACAGCTGGTCAATCATTGCACATAAAACATAAAACATATATTTAAGTGTACTAAAACAACGTAGCAGAATAATTTAAAATCATTTCATTCATTGCTTTTTCAAAATAATACAACCATTCATAATCGTACAAAATATTGTTTGTTCGCATTACAATGCGAAAACATCATAATTTAAACAATGGATGCCATCCCAAAAACGCCAAGTAGCTGCCCCGTGCCATCCTCAGCAAGATTACCTGCCAACTGGAAAATACATAAAAAGTCAGCGTTGCTGAGTGAGTTCTAGTTTTATAAATAAAATACTTTTCTTTCGTTTAAAACCATTCTTTACGTTCATTTGCGATCATACATCATACGTACACAGATAATATTATTATTATCTTCCATCGTCATTCGTTAACATACATTCATTCATCATCGCACGTCATCATTATCATTCGTTACCTTCCTTTCCGTACCTTATGTACATACATCACTTACTTCTCTACGCTCCAGGCCAATGCCACCAGCTATACCCCACCGTCATGCATAAAGTGGGTACTGGGTCGAAGTCAATAAATAAACTCCCGTACATTGTGCCCGGTGGCCTGACCACAGTACCGGGGTAAATTCATTTGGACCAATGCCATGTACTATACCCCACCGTCATGCATAGAGTGGGTACTGGGCCGAAGTCTATAAATAGACTCCCGTACATTGTGCCCGGTGACCTGACCATAGTACCGGGGTAAGCAATAAGGGTCCCATACATTTGGTCAGTCCCAAAGACTAGACCCCAGTATGCATCCTTCCTGGGTAGCTAACCCACACACAGTTGAGCTAACACCCTTTATTGGGTGTGAACATACATTGCTTGCAAGACTTTTCTTACATCCGTTCGTTCATTAATGCATGCATTCATTCTTTCTTTACATTCCACTCATCATTGTCATTAATTTCCGCTTTACGTTACATAATACTTTTCATTCATTTCATACTCAAAACACGTAAGTCACGAAATAATACACAATAGGAACATAAAGTCAACATAACACATTCATACATAGCATCACATAAACATCGCATACCCCATCACACATCATCATAAACATCATGCATCATCCATTCACATACATATGCACATACACGTATACACCCAAATCTTATAAAAACATTAAATATGCATTTCCAGCCCCAAACAAGTTTAAAACCTTTAAAATAGGGGATCTAGAACTCACCTAGACTCAGTGAGTAGCTTCTCAATCAAGCTTTCTAAGCAAGGGTCGCACTACACAGCCTGCAGATAAGTTAACATCAAAGGGGTTAATTTCTTCCTAATTTCACTGCTAATTTTGCTGCATGATCAGCAGTTTCGCTGCTAGTTTCGCCAGCAGTTTCGCTACCACCTTCGCTGGCAGTTTCGCTGGCAGTTTCGCTGGCAGTTTTGCTGGCATCTTCGCTACCAGTTTTGGTGCCAGTTTCGCCCAACTTTCGTTGGAAATTCAAGTCTGTGAAACTACCTGCGAAACTATAGTTTCACAGGAAGATCCACAGTTTCGCTGGACGACTACATAATTTCGCTGGATAAACACCCAGTTTCGCAAAACGGGCTGAAATTACGAACCAACCCATTTTTGACCCAAAAGTACAATCTTTTACACCCAAATCCTTGGTTTATCACCCAAGAAGCTATATCTAAGCTTCTTACATGTTTTCTTACACAAAAACATGAGTTTTGGGTGATTCTTTGCCACTTTCAAAAACCCCAAACCCTATAATCCGGGTTTAACCTAAAAGAACCGATTAAACGATGTTTTTTACCTGGATTCTTGGTCTTTTCTTGTTGTTTGGATGCCCACAAACACCAATCTTCAATCTCTTGATCAACCGAGCCTTGGATCGCCACTTTCTCTCCACTTTCTCTCTCTACACTCTCTCTCTAAAAGTTGGTGTTGAGTTGCAAATGAGAGTTGCTGAAGCTGACCCGTTTATATATACCGGGCATTCCCGGGATCTTAAACTCACCGAACATATAACCCGCGAGGTCTACTCGGTCCATACTCAATTTCCCGCTTATTTTCTTTAAATAATCCCGGCTAAGCCCATTATTATTAATTGGCTCGTTTCGACTTTATTCCGGGCGTTACACTTGATCACATCTTATGGTCTTGATCTTGTGATCACATTGATTCTCAATTTTTAGAATGAAGTTCTTCAAGATCTCAGGAGTCTCATCCTTAGTTGTAAGGAAAAAGACCCAAGTGAATGTTATGAAGTCATCTGTGATCACCAAACAATATGAGGTCCTTCCTAAACTCATTACACTGGTGGGGCCAAAGAGATCCGTATGTAATAAGTGTAGGGAGTAGTGATGGAGTTCTTTTCCTTTGGCTTGTGAGACATTTTATGTTGCTTCCCTTTAAGGCATGCAACACAGTGGTCATCACTTGTAAACTCTTTCTTTGGCATTCCAGTTACCAAATCATTCTTAATTAATTTATTCATGTTTTTAAAGTTTACATGACACATTCTTTTATGCCAGAGGAAAGGCTCATCACTATTTTCTTTAGATAGAAAGCAAGAAACTTCTCCTGAGGGAGATGTTTCCTGCAAGTCCATCTTGTACATGTTCCCTTTCCTGGGGGCTCTGAGCAGGATATGATCTTGAGGAATGACCACCCCGGGCTTGAGAACAATGCACTCATGCTTAGTAAAAAGCATGTTGCGTCTCTGATCATAAAACTAGAATGCACTCAGTAGATTGTACCCAAGCTCTTTGACAAAATTTAACTTTTCAATGCTAAGCTTACCATTTGTGACCATGCCCCTTCCTGTAATGTAACCTCTAACATCTCCTCTAAAAGCAACTGGCCCTCTATCAATTTTCTCAAAACTTTGAAGTAGAGAACCATTGCCAGTCATGTGCCTGGAACAACCACTATCAATGATCCATACATTTCTCTTAGTCTTTAGCTGTTCCTGCACAAGAAAGAAGTGGTTAATTATATTTGGAAACCTAAGCCTTATTGGTCTTGGGCTTTTCAAAGTGATCTGAGACAATGTAACAGTAACTGATCCTATGTTTAAGATTTGAGGATCATTAGCTATTGTTGATGAAGAACTTTCAGTCACTTGGTCTTTATTGATCTTCCACACCATCTTTGAAAGATTGGACTTGACCTTTAACACCTCGGAAGTTTTAACAACTTTGGAAGTTTTGGAGACTGGACCTTCGAAAGATCTTGCTTTTACTGCAGCAGGCTTCAGTACTTCGAAAGCATTCCTTTCTTCCGAGACCAAATTTTCTTCCAAAGGCAAGTTTTCACTTGTCTTCTTTTTCACCTTGGAGCTTCCGAAGGGAAAATATTTTCCTTCTTCTTCTCAGAAGTTTTCTCTTTGATAATGTGAATAGTACTTTTAGGATTGTAGATGCAATCCTTAGCAAGATGAGAAGTACTACCACACATGATGCAATCCATTTGCTTCCTTTTAAGAGTCTTCTTTTGAAAGAAAGACTGAACTTGATCACTTTCCACCTCTATCTTTATCTTCATAGATGATGCAGCAAGCTTCTTAGGGTGAGGCATGCTCTTGGAACTGGATGGTTTAGGCTGTGTAGCAAGGGTACATAGCTGATCAGCCTTCATCTTTTTGCTGGAATGAGTTGGACATGAACTAGAACTCCTGGTACTAGAGTTCATAGTTGAGTCTTCAGCCTTCACCACTTCAAATCCTGTAGAGATAAACACTTGTTTCTGCTTAGAGTTGAAAGTGGCCTTGATCTCTTGAGCCTTCTTTGATTTTATCTTTGCTCTCCTGATCAAGTTCTTCCTCTTAGACTTGGTCATCCTAGATTTTTTTCTCTCCTTAGGAGAATAGTGATCCTTCTTAGGATGATCTTCTTCACTCTTCTCAGAATCATCCTTCGCTATCACCTCTTTATCCTCTTCATCTATGGGGTCTATGAGGGGAAGCTCATCTTCACAAGTTCCACACCTTGGAGATCTTACAGCAATAGAGTGTGTGGAGGAGCTATCTCAGTAGATCCCAGTCCCTGCTTATTCTAATAACAAACTTTTGCATGCAAGGATGAGAATATCGTGTTCTTGAAGGTCTTTTCTTCAAGAACATGTTTTTCTGCCCTGGCTTTGCTGGTCACAAGCTCAGCCTGGCATTCAGTTAACTTAGTGATTAGATCTTTTATCTAAGTCCTGTAGTTGGTATGTTCATGCTTAAGAGTTGAAATGGTTTTCTCTAAATCTTATATTTTAAGTTTGTAATCATTTTCAGCTCTTTTGAAATCAACTTTTAAGATGTTTAAGGAATCAAGATCAGATCTCATCTCTAAGTTATAGGACCTATATTTGTTAACTTTAGTAATACATTCAAGTGTACAAAGATGTTCCAATACCTTGGCTTCTTCATGATCTGCCATCAGTGCTTGGTTTGGAGATGCATCCTCAACCTGAAAGCTCCAGTCAAAGCCTCCTTCTTCAACAGCAACTGTAGCTTGTTGCTTGGGCTTCTTATTCTGAGGAGCTCCATCAGTGTAGTTTGGTCTGGTTTGTACTTGGCCACCATTTTTCTTTGGTGCCTTGCACTCTCTAGCAAAGTTTCCCATTTGGTTACAGTTGTAACACTTCACTTTGCTTTTGTCCAGTCCAAACTTTCCACTGGCTGTATTGCGAGGAAACTTCCTCCCCGTCCTCTTGTAAAAATTCTTGGCTCTGTGAGTGAGAAGAGCCATCTGCCGGACTATTTCCATATACTCCAGATCAACTAGATGGATATAGTCCAGGTCTTCAATGGTAAAGAGAAAGTTTCCTGTGCTTTCATCAGTAGACACAAAGGCTTGTGAAGAGATTGTCTCTTGGAATGGGCTTCCTTGGATGTAGCTCTCTCTTGGTATCTCTGGAAAGGTGATGAAAGGACCCTTTTATGAGTTGTCAGGGTAGCAGATGAGATGATGTTGTGGTTCTCTACAATCCATTTCAACCAAATGAAGGGCTAAACTCTACTGATTGTTGGACTTACCAGATGGATTTTGCATGTTTATCTCCATCTAGTAGCCACTAAGGATACCATACAACTCAGTGAGAGTAAAGGTCTTGAGGTTCTTAGTCCTTTTAATGACCACACAATAGTGTGTCCATTGTCTGGGAAGAGAGGACATGAACTTCCTCACAATGTCCTTGTTCTCAAGAGTTACTCCAACATCCATTAGAGTATCCACAATCTCAACATACCTGAAGTATTGTTGAGTCATGGTTTCATCTATCTTGAAGGTGAAGTTCTCAAACTGCTGCTTCAAAAGGTTCTTATTATTCTCTTTTGCTTCATTTGACCCCTCATACATCAGCTTTGGTGCATCCCATAGTTGCTTGGTAGTCTTGCACTTCTTGAAGCCTTTGTAGATAGAGTTTGGAAGAGCAATTTGGAGAGCGGTCATGGCCTTCTGATCTATGTCTATCTTCTTCCAGTCTTCGTCAAAATAATCAGCCACTTCCTTTGGTATCATACCACTAGTAGCAGCTGAAGAGGTGGATGGTACATGAGGTCAATAGACAACATATCCCCATATCCTGGAGTCTTGAGACTTGATGAAGCCTTCCATTCTTTGGCACCAAGTATCAAAGTCATTAGGAGTGATTAGTGGAGACTTTGTCATAGTACCAGTTTCCATATTAGCCTTTGTGATAGCCACTATTTAAGATGTTAAATGTTTTGTGAAACTGAAGGGATTTAAGATGGCAAGATCTTAAAATCAAGAGCCTAAAATGCTCTGATACCAACTGCAGGACCGGTTAAAGGGATCGTAAATACAATCAGTCTCACAATGAGGAGAGTTTTAGAACACTTAATAGATCAAATGGGGAACCGGGTGTGTGTAAATGATACTAAGAACACAAGTAAACAATGAGACAGAACTAAGAACAAGAACAGAGTAATATGGTTTCAAGGATGCTGTATATTGCTCTCAAGTTCTATTACAGGTGTTACAAAGAATAAAAAGAAATACAAGGACCTGAGATACTTTATACTACATCCTACAGCCCTCCATACTATGATAGCCAGCTGGAAACACTAATCTAGACAACAAGATCAATGTAGAGTCAAACGGCAGATTGCCTTTTGACTAGTGACTATGACATGCCACAGCTCACATCCTTTTACATTATAAAAAGGATAACAGGTAGAAAATAGGAAGTTACAGACCCAAGACCATAATCTACAGTTTACAAAAGCATGGACCTTTTCACTAACTTGTATAAGTAGGTGAGTCTTCAGAGTTGCAGCGGAAAGTAAGTCAGCTTTATGAAAAAGTAGATCAGAGAAAGCATGTACTCTCTGTCTTCAGAAGAAATCAGTCTTCATAACATTTGGCTTTGGAAGACTTTATCTCTGAAGCTTCGGAAGACTTCATCTTTGGCTTTGGAAGATTTGGACTTTGGCTTCGGAAGATTTTACACTTAGAATAATTTCTGTGGAGAGTGTAAAACTTCCAAAGCAACTTCTACTTTGTACATCAGTGTATGCATGCAGGAAGTACCTTGGTCGTTTTGGCTTCTTTGGTTGCATCAGCCTTCTAATATAACCTTACAGTGTTGTCTAAATACATGCAGAATGAGAAAAATGATGATCTTATTACTATACATTATCATTTACTCAGTGAATAGGTACAAAATGATGTTATTTACCCAACTGAAGAATCGTGTGAGAAAAGTCTTGAGGCTTTTCCATCAAAATTTGAAGTTTACACTACATTGATCAAAGATAATGACAACCTTTGTATGATATCATTAGAAGATGTTGCAGCCAAAATTCAGGATTATGACAGCTATAGGATCCACACAAGTTTAGGATCAGAGGTTATACTTTGTAAAGACTTCTTCTTCCAACATAAGTGGTGTTGGGTTCTTCCTAGGAAGTGGAACTCAAGAAGGTAAGAAGTATAGTTTAAGTGATTCTAATCATCATGGTTTTTCATCAACTCCAGTTTCAAACACTAGTTTGTGCAAAGTTTATCTTCTTCGTATCCAATAGGAGCTGAAGATCACTTCGTGTTATTATCATCTTTAATTACTGTTGGGTATTGTGTAGTGGTTATTATAATTAAAGCCATTATCTTTTATTATAAAAATCAAAACTTTATATATTTTATAATGAAAGCTCTTATATACGAAAAATTAGTTACCCAAAAATAGGGATCCAATTACACGTGGTTGAACAAAAACAAACATAACCATAGGGTAATGAAAAGCTTATACCTTTGACAATCAAACTAAAGTTTTAACCCTTGGAAGCAGCAATGGTCTCGCTAGGTAACCGGATTCATGAAAAATCCAAAATTCGCAATAATTGCAACTTGGAGCTAAAACTGATAATGACAGTGGTTGTCTACGGAGGCGGTGTTTGATGGTCGTTGGTGGCTGGCCGAAGAAAATAGAGAGGGGAGGGGGGATCTTAGTGGTTGACTTTCCCTTATCACTATCTTGTTTATAATTGTATTTACATTTTTAACCCCATATTTTATGTTTTGGGCCCATGTTAACTAACACTTAACAACCTTTGAATCAACATTTAATCACCAAAACTCTTACGGTTTATTTAATTAATATTTAAACAAATAAGCCTTTACACGCTTAATTATATAACTATTAAACTTGAAACATCTATCCCCTTTTATTAATCATTGCTCTAAATAATTAACTCATAATTATTTCTTTAAATAATCAACCACCATTAATTTAATTCACAATTCGTTAACCACAACATGTAACAATTACATATTATTATTTTATTGTTGTCTAAATTGTGACTCTTTGGAACGTTTGAGTATGTATGTGTGTAAGGCTCCGTTCCCGGGAACCCCACAGTTGGTCATTCATAGCATCATTCGTTATTACAAACACATTATTATAGGAAGACAATCACAGCGGAATAGCTTAACCAAAAACCATTTCTTGCATTAATGATTACCTTTGCCAAATAATACATTATTGTTAAGAGTTACAAAAGAATATTTAGTTGCATTACAAGACAAAACTATCATAATTGCATAAATTGATGCCAGTCTCAATCCACCAAGTAGCTTCAGTCCCGTGCCATCTTCAGCAACGTCCTTACCTACCAACTGATATGCATATAAAAAGTCAGCGTTCCTGAGTGAGTCATAGTTTAATAAAATAGAAAATACACTTTTGTAAACTTCATTTGGTGATCATTCATCAATATACATAATCAATTATTAAGTGACTCATTATCTTTCTTTCTTTAACTTTCACTTTCATTAACTAGGATTGCACAAAGCAAGAGCCTACATTGTTGGTTGGCATCAGAAGCCGAACCCCTGTCGGCAAACGTTTATCATGGTAACTAACCCATCGACAGTTGATCCACACTACTAGGCACGAAGTCTGCTCATGAACTAGGATCCCATTCATTCATTGGTCAATCCCTAGGACTAGACCTCTGATGTACATCCTCATGGGCTGATACAGCCGTACATCAATTGAGCAAACGACCTCCTGGTCATGAACCTCCATTCATTTGCTTGCATGGCTTTTCATTCATCATAAGGGCCCGAGGGTAACATTCATTAAGTTTCACTGTTCTTCTTTTATTCCTTTGTGTCCACTTGTTATGGATAATACTTATTAAGATTCTCATTACTTTAATCACATAACATGAAAATATAATTGACATAGTAAAAACATCACATAAGAAAGAACCAAGCATTATAATCTTTAAACAAGCATAATCATCCCTTATACAGAAGTTTTCCACACTTAAGTTCTATTCCCAAAATTTTAGAAAATCCAAAGTCTCAAAAGAAATACGGATGAAATTAGACAAATGCGGAAGAACTAGACAAATGCGGATGAACATTCTCAGGAAATATTGTAAGTGTCAGGAAGTGCGCATGAACCGAATGCGGATGACTAAAGCAAATACGCATGGACACTGTAGCAAATGCGCATGGTCACAACAAATGTGGATGAACACTTTGGCTGTACTAAGGCAAATGCGGATGAACACAACAAATGCAGATGAACAACACTTATGTGAATATTCAAGTCTAAATACGGATGAACTAAACCAACCTGCAGTTGCAACCTATGCTATAATCAGTTCCAAATCCTCATTCTTATACATTCACAGCATCGATCTAGCATGTTAAACTCTTAGAACAAGCATACAACCACACAAATCGATCAAGCATTCAAAACACACACTCACACGCATATCAGGTGCAAAGCACACAGATCAGTTAATATTTTCGGTTGTAAAGCAGTAGGTAATATGCATTTCAGCCCCAAACAGGTTAAAGACAAGTAAAACCCGGGATCTAGAACTCACCTATTGTAGCCTTCAAGCAAAACTCCACCAAACTTGAGGGCACAAAGAGTTCAAACGCCTAAACACACCGTAACACAAAACCGAACACAAAAGAACACATAAGAATTGGTCCCGAAGCTGAAAACTCAGCTGAAACTGAACTAAATACACAAAAACTCACCTTCAAGCCAAATCTTCTTCTTTTCTCTAGAACCAATGGAAATTCTGCTTTTCTTCTTTCTAGCAGTCGAAGCAATTGGTGAAGCAGTGTAGTGGGCGGCCATGCCCACTTTAAACATAAAATAATAATGTTTTGTCCTTTTTTACACATTAGCCCCTCCACTTATGCGTCTTCTCCTTTTGTCTTTATTCTTTTCTTAATAATTTTTTGAGTGTTACAAGTCCACCCCCCTTATAGAGGTTTTGTCCCCGAAACCTGTCACTCTTCAAACAGTTGTAGGTAATGTTGTCTCATCTCCTCCTCAGTCTCCCACGTAGACTCAGATCCCTTCCTGTGCCTCCACTGTACTCGCACCAATGGAACCACTTTGTTCCGTAATCTCTTCTCCTTTTGGTCAATGATTGCCACTGGTTGCCTACATAATTGAGCCGTTCATCCACTTCAATGTCCTCCAGTGGTACAACCATATCTTCATCAGCTAGGCATTTTCTCAGATAAGATACATGGAAAGTTGGATGAATTCCACTTAACTCATTGGGTAGCTCCAACCTATAGGCCACCTCTCCTACTCGTGCAATGATTCAGAAAGGTCCTATATACCTCGGGCTCAGCTTACCCCTCTTTCTAAAACAAATGATCCCCTTCCAAGGTGAAACCTTCAGCATCACTTTATCACCGACGTTAAACTCGATTGGTCTTTGACGTTTGTCGGCATAGCATTTCTGTCTATCTTTGGCGGCTTTCATATAAGCTTTAATTCTGCCTAACTTCTCATTGGTTGTTTCGATAACCTCGATACTCCCCAACTCCTTCTTCCCGATTTCCCCTAACAAACGGGGGTTCTACATTTCCCCCATAGAGCATCTCATACGGGGGCATACCAAAACTGGCATGGTAGCTGTTATTGTATGAGAACTCTGCCAACGGTAGGTGACTATCCCAGCTTCCACCAAAGTCTATGATACATGTCTGGAGCATGTCCTCTAAGGTCTGGATCGCTCATTCGGATTGGCCGTCCGTGTGTGGGTGGTATGCGGTACTGATGTGCAGTTTGGTTCCCATCGCATCATTGAACTTCTTCCAGAATTTGGATGTAAACCACGTATCTCTATCCGAGACAATCGACACCAGCACACCATGATGGGTAACTATCTCATTGATGAACAATTTGGCTAGCCTTTCTGAGTTATACGTCTCTCAGATGGGTATAAAGTGAGCACTCTTTGTCAGTCTATCTACTATGACCCATATGGCATCATACTTTAGCTGTGCGAGGTAGCTTCATTATGAAATCCATAGTAATATGCTCCACTTCCATTCAGGAATTTCCAAGGCTTGGATTTTCCCGTATGGCTTCTGATGCTCGGCCTTAACTTGGAGACAGGTTAAGCATCTTTCTACATACCTCGCTACGTCGGCTTTCATTCCTGGCCACCAAAAATTCTTCTTTAGTACCTGGTACATCTTGTTTGTTCCCGGGTGAATGGAGTAGCGAGTCTTGTGAGCTTCATCCAACACTTTCTCTCGCAGACCTCCATGTTTAGGAATCCACATGCGCCCAAACCTCGTTTTGACACCATTGGCGTTTTCTTCCAGGCTCGCGACCTGCCTTTCATCCTTTCTTCATTAGTGTGCTCGGCCTTTAGAGCCTCTCCCTGAGCTTCACCCACTTGCTTTATCACATCTGGAGTCATGATCAACTGATAAGATCTCACCCAAATCGGTTCCCGGTTTTCCTTTCGGCTTAGAGTATCCGCTACCACGTTAGCTTTACCCGGGTGATAATGAATCTCACAGTCGTAGTCTTTTATGAGTTCCAACCATCGTCGCTATTTCATATTACGATCCTTCTACTCGAAGAAATACTTTAAGCTTTTGTGGTCCGTAAAAATCATACATTTGGCACCGTATAAGTAGTGTCTCCATATTTTTAGCGCGAATACCATAGCAGCCAGCTCCAGATCATGAGTAAGGTAGTTCACTTCATGAATCTTTAACTATCGAGATGCGTATGCTATGACTTTGCCTCACTGCATTAGCACGCACCCTAACCCTTGATAAGAGGCATCGAAATAGACAACCAAGTCTTCATTCCCTTCTGGTAGCGTTAACACTGGAGCTTGTGTTAATCTTCTTTTTAACTCCATGAACGCTTTTTCTTGGCGGTCATCCCATTAAAACTTCATATCCTTCCTCGTCAACTTGGTCAACGACGAGGCAATCTTGGAAAAATCCAGAATGAATCTTCTGTAATAACCCTCCAATCCGAGGAAGCTTTGGATTTCAAATGGCGTTTTAGGCGAATTCCACTTCATCATCGCCTCCACTTTGGTAGGATCAACCATGATTCCTTCTGGGTTAATCACATGGCCCAGAAACTGCGCCTCGTGCAACCAAAAGGCACACTTAGAGAATTTTGCATACAACTTCTCCCTTCTTAGAGTTTCCAGCACCTCACGAAGGTGACAGACATGGTCTTCCTCATAATTTGAATAGATCAAGATATCGTCTATGAACACTATTACTGATTTGTCGAGCATCGGGCGGCAAACTCTATTCATCAGGTCCATGAATGCTGCAGGAGCATTGGTTAGACCAAACAACATCACGAGAAATTCATAATGCCCATATCGTGTCCAAAATGCAGTCTTTGGGATGTCCTGTTCTTTAACCTTTAGCTGGTGGTAACCCGACCGAATATCGATCCTCAAGAACCAATTTGCACCCTGGAGTTGATCAAACAAGTCATCAATCCTCAGTAGCGGATACCTGTTCTTCACGGCCAGCTTGTTCAGTTCATGGTAGTCGATGATATCCTCATACTACCGTTATTCTTCTTCACAAATAGAACCGGAGCACCTCATGGAGAGATACTCGGCCGAATAGAGGCCTTATCCAGAAGATCTTGCAGTTGCGTCATCAGCTCTTGGAGTTCGGATGGAGCCAACCGGTAAGGTGCCTTGGCCACGGGTTGCGCTCCTGGCATCAAGTCAATCTGAAACTCGATCTCTCTATCAGGTGGGACACCTAGTAGGTCTTCGGGAAACACATCGGGGAAATCGCATACTACTGGCACATCGGACAGTTGAGGCATGGTAGCATCCACCTTCTTCACATAAGTCAGGTAAGCACCACACCCTCGCCTCATAAACTTCTCTGCCGTGATCATCGAGATCATTAGCGGAGTGGTGCATTCCTTGTCTCTATGAACCGTAACCAAAATGACGTCGGGCGCAATTAGACGAATCATCTTCTTTCGGCACATGATATTCGCTTCGTAGGTCACCAACCAATCCATTCCTAACACCACGTCAAAACCTCCTAGGGCCATCACATACAATCTGGCGGGAAACTTATGACCATCCAATTCTACGAGACAATCGTCTATCATATGAGTCACCTTAGTAGACTTTCCTATCGTTGTCTCCACATGGAAGGGCATGTCTATCTTCTTATTCTTACCATGCATTACATGACAAAAGGTGGCAGATACAAAACTCCTACTAGCACCCGAATCAAAGAGCACAGAAGCATACGTTTGGTTGACCAGAAACATACCTGAAACTACTTCAGGGTCCATTCTAGCTTCTTCCCGGTTCATGTTGAATGCCCTTGCCTTGGCTTTGGTGCTCTCACTTTTCCCTTTCTCACCCACAGTCTGGGTCCCTAAGCTCCCTACACCACCCTTCTTGCAATCTCGGCCCATGTGGCCTACTTCCCCGCACTGATAGCATCACGATACCCTGCACTCTTTAGCATAGTGGCCTTCGCCCCCACACTTAAAACACCGGTTCGACCCCACTCTACATTCACCCATGTGAGCTTTTCCACACTTCTTACATTCCCTCCTATGATTCCCCTTACTCAATCCTGAGTGGCGATCGTCAATCCTCATCTTCTTTTCCCTGATCCCATAGTGGTCACCCTTGAATCTCTTCCCATTACCATTCTTGTTCCAACTCTTCTCAACCTTCCCTTGAATCGGCACTGGATCCCTCTCATCACACAACCTCCCGGCCAAGTCTACTGCAGACCTGAAAGTGCTCAGTCTAGCAACTATCATGTTCCTCCTAATATCCATGGGCAGACCCTGCGTGTACCTCTTAATCTT
This sequence comes from Flaveria sonorensis, assembly GCA_025506505.1. NCBI lineage: Eukaryota > Viridiplantae > Streptophyta > Magnoliopsida > Asterales > Asteraceae > Flaveria > Flaveria sonorensis. Next base: position 21,699,427 of record CM046424.1, read on the forward strand.
CTTGGACTCTAGAGTTACTAGATTCGGCACAAGTCTTGCAAGCTCATTGAACTTGGAGGTATACTCTTGATGAGTTATGTTTCCAGTCTCCAAATGCAAGAACTCCTTCTCAGTTTTGTCCAACTCCCGATATGGACAATACTCCTCCGGTACCAGTTCCTTCAAATCCGACCACCTCATCTGTAGAAGCCTCTCGAAGATTAACATTTAGTCTTTATTGTCTTTATTAATAGTTTTGTCATAGTTTAGGGACTTATTTGTAAATATATGTTCCTTTTTGTTTTCTTTGATAGTATAAATATCATAGTATATATTGTGTAGACTAGAGACTTAAGCACTAGACTCTAGACTTAGATCAGTTTGAACGAATTGCAATAGCTGTTTTCTTACACTTGTATTTCTATGCTTTCTATCAATGAAAAACTATGAATTTTTCTGATATGTTTGCATTGATTTGATTACTTGTGTTTGTTTTAATTCAATTGCATCATAATATCATCACAGATCGATCCATTTTAATCCTATCAAATGGTATCAGAGTTGTTGGTTCAGTGAGTTGAGTTTGTCAAACTATCGAACTTTTGAATCACTTGAATCTATGATTGATAAGCAATTCAATCAAACAATTGTTGATTTCAGTTGTGTTTCATCATTAGAAACATGAATTGAATCACAATTTGCAGTTCAATTCGTTCAAAATCAGTGAATTTGTTCAAATTAGAGTTCGAACCTGTTCTTCATTTTCGAACTGATTTTCAATCAAAAGATTGAATTGTTGTTGTTGTTTGGTGAAATTGAAGATAAAGGACTGTTAGTTGATCCAATTACTACCTAATTGGAGTTTTTAGGTCAATTCAACAAGTTTTGAAGAATTTCAAAAGGTCTGTGTTCGTGTGAACCTGTTGAAGTTGGCGCATTAGGTTAAAACATTACTGAATATTGCCTAAGTGTATAAGTGCTTGACAACTGTTCAGGAGTTTGACAACTATTCAGGCGTTTTTGGTCTAGGCGTTTGACCACTGTTGAGGCGTATTACAACTGTTTGGTCACTTTGAAACTTTTCAGAAACAAAGTAATTCTAGGCGCATTACAACTGTGTAGGCGCATTTGAACTGTTTGGGTGTTTTTACACCCAGGCGTCTGACATCTGTTTGGACGTTTTACAACTGTTCAGGCGCATTTCAAGTTGGGCGTTTTGAGAATTTTACCCAAGGCAATCCCTTAGGTGTTTTCAAGTAAAAGTCAGAAGTATCAAAACTGTTTGGACGCTTCATCACTATTTAGGCGCATCAACTCAACACTTAGAAATTTTTCAAAATTTAAAAAGTCCAAAAATATTTTCAATTCATTGTTTTAATTCAAAAACTTAAAAACAACAAAAACAAATCTTTTTCTTAAAAACAAAAAATTTAAAATGGTCAAATCTAAAGATTCTGAGAACAGAGTTCCTAAGTTGAAGAACAGAGTTGATTTTAAGAACTGGTTTCTTAGATTGAAACATCATCTTAATTCTATTGACACTGACTTGTGGAAGTCAATAGAAAGAGGACCGTATATTCCTATCACTTCAGATGGTCCTGATAGAGGGTTTGTTTACACTAAAGACTCTCCAGAACCATATCCTGAAGATGGGTTACAAGGTGATGATCTAAGGAAAGTAAAGAATGACATTAAAGCCTATTCTTTGATGTGTAAAGGATTACCACTTGAAATCTTAACTAGACTTGATGGATATCAAACTGGATATACCATGTATAAAGCTTTGAAGATAATATGTGAAGGTGGTAAGGAGATTCAAGATCTCAAGAAGCAGAAACTGAAAAGGCAGTTAGAGCTATTTGAGCATTTATCTAGTGAAACTATAAACCAAATGATGAATAGATTTGTGCAACTTACAACTGAGATGTCAACTGCTGGCATAAAAAATGATCTCAAAGATCTAAACTTTAGGCTTCTCAATGCTCTTCCATCCTCATTGAAACAACCAGTGAAATTGTTAAAGCACACTGAAAAATTCCCAATGGATCTTGATTTATTGATTGCAAAGATTGAGTCAGTTGAGATTGATGAAAGCTCAAGAAGCAATGATAGAGTAGCATCAATGTCTCAGTACAAATATGTTGCATCTCTAGCTAGCACAGTGGAGAATGCCTTTATGGTAAAGAATGAAAATTCACCAGAATAAGAGGGTGATCTGTTTGTTAGAGCAGGATTCTTTACAGATTCTTCATATACAAGTGCTCCTGCTTATGCAACTCAACCTCAACCTCATTCTCCTCCTAAACCTCAAAGCTCTAAATCTCAAACTGAGACTCCATCTTTTAACTCTGCTAAAACTAGCAAAGTTAAAGATGTTATTAACATCCTATTACAGGATGAGGAGTCCAAAACTGCTTTCACTGCTTTTATGGCTAGTTTTCAAGCTTATCAAGGTAGTCATTTAACACAATTAGATGTTGTTTTGTAGGACTTATTCGAGATGGATCGAGATGATGTAGAAGAGATGGACTTAAACTGGCAAATGGTAATGATTGCATATAGAACTCAGAAACACTCCTATGTTAACATAAACTACAAGCCAAGTGCTAACAAGATTGTAGGATTTGACAAGTCTAAATCAAGTTGTTTCAACTGCAATAGCTATGGCCACTTCTCACGGGAATGCAAAGCACCCAGAAACAAAGGAGGCAATGGTCAAGCTAGCTCTAGCAATCAAAGATATCCACAACCGTCTCAGAAAACATTCCAAAAGCCATATCAAAGTCTACCAATGCCTAAACTTAAAGATGAATCTAAGTCTTCAGAAGAGCCTAAGAAAGCTCTTGTCGTGAGCATTAAGGATGGATATGACTGGAGTGCGTATGCAGAGCAGTTTACAGCTGACTTAACCTCTAGTTTATCTCTTATTGCAGAGGTTCAAGGTGAAGACTGGTCAGAAGACCGTGATCCAAAGGCTGAAAATAAATCTGAAAATGAAGAAGAAGAGTATGACTGGAGTGATAAATCTGATCCTAAAGAGGATTCAGAAGAAGTTGCATTAATGGCACAGTCAGATCAACCGAAGGTTGAAAATTCATCTTCTAACTTTGAGACTTCTTCACCTAAATATCCTAAAATACCAGCTGAAGTAAGAGAAAACCTATGCACCAAATCTTGCTTTGAACATGTAGAATATTATTTAACTTACTCATACAAAATTTGTGAAAAGCTCAAGTAAGAGGAATTAATGAATAATAAAATTAAAAAGGATCACAAAATATCAGATGAAAAGATCATTTCCCTACAAACTTCATGGAACAAAACCTTGAAAGAACTAGAAATTGTTTCCAAACAACTTGAAGAAATGACTAAGAACTTGGAAGAGGAGAAAATAGCACGTGCTGCTACACAAGTTGATCTTGCTAAAGTAAAAAGTTCCAAAACAATTGTGGAACAACTGGTAAGTGAACGAAAGGACAAACAAAAAGCAGGCTTAGGTTTTACACACGAACCAATGCCTGAATCCATAACAAACACTTTACCAGAGAATTTCAACATGCATGATCATTCTCCTGAAAATAAAGCTAAACTTAAAGCTTTCCAAAACAAAAACAACAAGATTTCTGATAGTGAAGAAGAGAAAACCAATGTTGAAATCTTTGAAGAAAACGATACTGAAAAGATCAAAAACGATCATCCAGTAAAAGTAAAATCATATGTACCACGACCGAAAAGTAAGAAAATATTTGTTCCAAAAGAATCTGTGTTGGAAGACGTGATCATTAAAAACAAAAAACAAAACTCCAAAAACAAAGATAAAGCAAAACAAGAAGAAGGAACATCAAAAGATTCAAACTCTTATGGTCTAAATAATCCAGAGTTTATTAAATGGCAAAAAGATCAGAAAGAGAAAGAAACTGAAAAAGAATCTTCACTTGAAGATGTTCAATCTCAGATAAAATCAAGTTCTACAAAATCAAGAAACCAAAGAAGAAGAAGAAAATTGACTAAAGCTAAAACTGATCAAAATAAGAGTCAAGAAAATCAGACAAAAACAACAAGTCAAGCAAGTTAATTTAAACCAATAAAATTTGTGTCTGCTGGTAATTTGAACATGAGCTTAATTCAAGAAGTTAAACAAACTCCTAAGAACCAATCAAACTCTGATCTGAAAACAGGTTCAGATTCAAAGTCTTCCGTTGTTGTTAAACGATTTGTTTCTAAGGATTCTAAGAATACAGTTCATGTACAAAAGTCAAAACCAAATATACAAAAGAATAAATTGCCAAATCAAAAAAAAAAATTGTCAAATCAAAAACAAAAGATTAACTTTTTGACGCCTGAATCTAAACAAGGATCAAACGTTGTGTCAACATCAAAAGTTAATAAACATTTGTTTAACACACCATAAAGGTACCGTGAAATCTGTGACATGTATAATCATAAGACTGCTAAATGCTTTTCAACAAGTACTATCATATATGTGATATGAGAAATCACTCAACAGCAGATTGTTACTTTAATAAGTATTGTACCTTCTGTGATGAAAGGGCTCACAATAAAGAAAACTGTTACTTTAAAAGAGTTCGCCAAGGAAAGAATTTGCAAATACACAATTAAGCAAAGGTTATGTTAATCCTCAGTTTAAAGAAATCAAACTGTCAGTTTTCAAAGATTAACTAACCAACCTTTCTTAAGCTTGAGATCTTTTAAAAGAAATGACTATGTGAGACCAAAACAATACAATCAAGATCAATTCATTCCAAGGTCTGTTAGAATGAATTATAAAAATTTTGAAAATAATTTTTTTTAAAATTGGTCATTCAAATGGTATGAATTTTCTTAATAATGATAAAAAAATTTATGAATAATAGAATTGGTAAATTCATCAAAAACAAGCCTGATGTGAATAAACTTCACTTTAAACAATTTACCATCGTTGATAAGTTTGGCAAGCCCAAGACCATTTCGGCTTGGGTAGACAACTCACTTAATTTCTTTGTCTTGCAGGTACACCCTAGAAGACCAATCAACACAAGGTATGTGGATAGCGGGTGTAGCCGGCACATGACGGGCAATCATGCCTTACTTCAAGATTTTAAGTTAAAGGATGGTACACATGTCGCCTTCGATGGTGATGCAGGAGGAAAAATCACAGGCGAGGGAACAGTATCCAACGGGATAATAAGCTTTGATAAAGTCAACTACCGCTCACAGTTGAACTTTAATTTGTTAAGCGTTTCCCAAATTTGTGACAAATCGTATTCTGTTCTTTTTGATGATTCTTTTTGCTACATTTTGAAGCCAGATTTTCAGATTAGCAAAGACTGGGTAGTTGTTAAAGCTGTTAGGGATCAAGATGTATATAAGCTGGATATGTCTTAAGTTGATCCATCTACAGAAACAACTTGCCTTATTGCTCAAGCATAAAATGTCAAAAGTCAGCTTTGGCATAGACATCTCGGGCATTCCAACTTCAAGAATATGAACAAGCTTGTAGCAGGAAATCGTGATATCGGCCTTCCATCAAAGAAGTTTGCCACTACTGATCTCTGCTCAGCATGTTTAAAGGGGAAGCAACACAGAGCATCTTATAAGCCCAAGCAAATAAACTCAAATTCCAAACCTCTCCAGATGGTGCATATGGACCTTTTCGAACCAACAAATGTGAAGAGTATGGAAGAAAATCTTATTGTTTAGTTATCAATGATGACTTTACAAGATTTTCATGGGTTTTCTTTCTGAATGCTAAATCTGAAATGGCTGAATTATTAAAAGAATTCATCACAAAAGTTGAAAACCAATTAGAACAAAAAGTAAAAATAATAAGAAGTGATAATGGAAAGGAATTTAAAAATGCTAATATTGACATGTTCTATGCAGAAAAAGGAATTGCTTATCAGTTCAGTGCTCCCAAAACTCCATAACAAAATGGAGTTGCTGAAAGGAAGAATAGAACTTTGATTGAGGCTGCACGATCCATGTTAGCAGATGCGAAAATTCCTATCACTTTCTGGGATGAAGCCATATCTACTACGTGTTTTGTACTGAATCATACTTTAATTATGAAAGATAAACTGAAAACTCCTTATGAGTTGATGTTTGGCAGGAAACCAAACATAAAGTTTCTTAAATCTTTTGGTTGTCCAGTTTTGATTTTAAATTCAAGTGATCATCTAGGAAAATTTGATTCAAAATCCAATGAAGGATTTTTCATTGGATATTCATATGTTTCAAAAGCCTATCAAGTTTATAACTCTAGGACAAATATTATACTTGAAACATTCAACGTTAAATTCCTTGAAAATTCTTTTCCATCAGTTTCAAATAGCCCAGCTTGGTTATTTGATTTAGATTCATTGTCAAACTCTTTTCAATCTAACTTGTTTAATCAATCTAACTTATTTGATTCTACAGGTGAGAAGAAACTTTAAGGAGATCTTGGCTCTTTCAGTAATGATTCAGATTCTGATGATATGGATGACTCAAGCCCAGATTATCCATTTTTTTCTTTTGTCAAAGACTCAATAATACGGTTTAATAATAATGATTAATCTCATCAAGAGGAAGATCATTAAGTTTTAGAAGATCAAGATGTTTCACACAAATTCCTATTGATGGTATAGAAATTATACAACCTGAGTATGGAACGTCATCTATTTCTGGTGATGCAGTTGATACCGGTAATCTTGATTACTTCATCAACTCACCGAATCAAGTTCCCAATTTCAATCCACATTCTTCAAACCTATTGCATCAGCTTTCTAACTTGAACCAAACCAATCTGGATGTTCATGTTAAGGGAATGAGATTCCAACATCTCGTATTCACAAGAACCATCCAACGTCTCAGTTTATTGGTCCATTGAATGAGAGAACAATGAGAAGTAAATCAGAACAAGCAAATCTTTGCTTATACTCGTGTTTTCTTTCTCAAATTGTTCCTAAAAACGTTACCGAAGTGTTAAAGGAAAATAGTTGGATTGAGGCTATGCAAGAAGAATTATTGAAATTCCGCAAACAAGAAGTGTGGAATCTTATGGATTTACCTGAAGGAGAAAATGCCATAGGCACAAGATGGTTGTTCAGAAACAAAACAGATGATCGAGGTATAGTTATTAGAAATAAAGCAAGACTCGTTGCACAAGGATACACCCAAGAGGATGGAATAGATTATGATGAAGTATTTGCTCCAGTTGCAAGACTTGAATCAATTCGTGTCTTCCTGGCTTATGCATCATTCATGAAATTCAAGGTGTTCCAAATGGATGTTAAAGGAGCTTTGTTGTATGGACCGATCACCGATGATGTGTATGTAAAGCAACCTCTGGGTTTTGAAGATTCGGAATTTCCACATCGTGTGTACAAGCTTAGCAAAGATTTGTATGTTTTACATCAAGCCCCTAGAAGCCCCTAGAATCTGGTATGAAACATTGTCACAATACTTAATCCAACATGGATACACGCGAGGGAAAATCGATCTAACTTTGTTCATAAAGAAGGATGCTGATGATATCCTATGTGTACAAGTGTATGTCGATGATATCATATTTGGTTCTACAAGTCCAAAATTGTGCAATGAATTTGAAGAAATCATGAAGTCTCGATTTCAAATGAGTTCTATGGGAGAAATAAATTTCTTTCTTGGACTTCAAGTCAAGCAATCTGCAGATGGAATCTTCATTAATCAAGAGAAGTTCGTTGACAAACTCTTGAAGAAATTTAAATTGCAAGATTGTTAATCAATTAGAACTCCAGTTGATGTAAACACCAAGATTGAGCCTGATCCGAAAGGAAAATCTGTAGACCAAACTTTATACAGATCTATGATTAGTTCATTGATGTATCTTACTACATCTAGACCTGATATAATGTATACTGTTTGTGTCTATGCCAGGTATCAATCAGACCTGAAGGAATCCCACTTAATTGCTGTAAAATGAATATTTAGGTATCTCAAAGGTAAACCGGCTTTAGGGCTATGGTATCCTTATGAAGGTAACTTCGAGCTACATGGATATACGGATCGTGATTATGGAGGATGTTGTCAAGATAGAAAATCAACTACGGGTGGTTGTCAGTTTTTAGGACCCAGATTAGTCTCATGGCAATGTAAGAAACAAACAAATGTCTCCGTTTCAACCGCAGAAGCTGAGTACATTACTGCTTCAGCAGGATGTTCTCAAATCCTTTGGTTACAAAACCAACTGCTGGATTACGGGATCAACTTTCTTAAAACTCCAATTTACATTGATAACACTGTTGTTATGTTTATTACAGCTAATCCTGTCCAACATTCAAAAAACAAAACATATAGAGATTCGATATCATTTTCTCAGAGATAACTCTGAAAAAGGTTTAATCATTCTGATTCAAATTGCAACTAAAAAACAGTTGGCTGACCTTTTTACTAAAGCCTTCTTACCAGGACTGTTTGAGTATTTGGTAGAGTCAATTAGTCTTATTAACCACATTTAAAAACTGGTTTGTCAATATGATCAGAACCTTCCCTTACCTGAATAGGACACAGCAAGAGAAACTATCAAAGTTAATTGCCTGATTGTATTTTGTGTGTGCATGTTTCTTAGAAAAAGTAAAACCAAATACAAAAATAGAAAATTGAAAAATCAAAAGATAAAAATATAAAACAAAAACTACAAAAATAGAGTTTTTCTTTGTTAATTCATTATTTAGGATGAGTCTGTCTTTGCAATATGTGAGAAATGATAGATACATTAGTATGATCTGTTGCATACTTCACTCGATAACAAAGTATGACATGATCAGATATGATGTGCAAGTAAGTTCATGCAATTAGACTGAAAAAGTAAATTCTTGTGATTAAACTAAATCACTCATGCATTCATGTCTGTCTATCTTAGCACTAATGAGTAGTGTTATTTTCTCAAATTGATTGCTTGTTAAGACATAATCTCACACCTGGTGGTGATATGAATAACCATGAGCTCTAATTATTTAAAGCATCTAACACTTCTCTGTTATGAGTCATCATAGACTTGAAGTGATGAGATATCCTTTGTTGTAAGTGATTACAGACCTAGATATTCTTACTGATGCAATAAGATGCCAATGTGCACAAACACCAAATGAGATCTGATTATAGTATATGTCAGGTTAACAAGTTGAGAACAGTGACTTCTTGCATATTTTTATGAGAATTAACCTCTCTAAGTCTAAGTATGACTGCATAATGTCATATCTAATTATACCTTAATCAATCCAAGAATTGAAAAAGTAAGTGTGCTGAATATTTTGCTAAATGCACTCATTTTCTATCCTTAGATCTCGTGTCTCCTTTGCTGCAGAAATGCTGACCTGGAACACACTTGATCAGGATTTATTCACTGTCTATGACTATCAATCAACTTATTTTATTTCAATATGCTAATCTTAACTGATATGATCTTACTGCAGACATATGATTCAATTGTACATAATAGATTTTTATTATGCTTTAATTTTGATTTTTGCATGTTTTTTTGTGTGCAGGCATGTTAACAATGATTAGTGTGCTCTTCATGTGACTTTTAAGAAACTTCTAAGTTTTATTAAACTTAAAAGTTTAGGGGGAGTAAAAAGTAAAAGTGTCAAAGAGAAAATTTTCAAATTTCATGATATGAAAAATCAAAAATTAAATATTATGGATGGATAGGATGAAGCTAAAAAGTTCAAGCATGTGTGTGTTTGATATAATGTAAAAATAAATCTGAAGAAAATATTTTAAAGTGGAAAAGCTTCTTGCAACATTTTAATATGAGACTGTTTTTGTTAAAATTAGAGACTAAAATGACAGGAATTTTTTTTTTAAAATTTAAAACAAAAATAAAATGATCAAAAGTAAAAATAAAAGTTTGAAATGTCAAAAGTTCAAAATTGAGGGTCAATTGTGTATATTTTGGGTGAAAGTCAAAATTTGACAAATTGTTTAAAAAATTAGTATATGAATAGTACTAATGCGTTTAAACAGTGTTCAGGTGGAAGATTTGAAAATCACAAGTGTAGACTCATGGAAGCAATATCATGCGCCTAAACAGTGTTAAAAAGTCCAAAATTAGAAGCAAGATGATTTTTCAGAATTTGTACAAGTGTTGGGCGTTTCAGACATCCTTATACGCCTAAACAGTTGTCATAAGTCTGAAATTTGTGGTTAAGTGTTGGGCGTTTTCATCCATAGTCATGCGTGTGACACCTGGTAATTTTCTGTTACCAAACTCCATTAGTTCCGTTAAGTCTTGCATACACGTGTCGTGCACACACACTAGTTGTCGTTGAACGTTGGTGACTTAACAATAATCAGTAATGTTAAATTGATGATAATTAAGTTAACAATCTGATTATTAAGTTATGCTTATGTGATTTAAATGTTAACTGTAATTTTATCGCGTAACGTGGAAACGTGTGTATTTACTTTGTAAATTTTGTAGCTTGTAAAGATAATACATATAATTGCTACTACTAGTTTATATGTTTATTATTCTAGTTAAAAACATTTTAAAGGAGTGTGTAAAAGCTTAATTTTTATAAAATACAAATTATAAGGGTTAAAAGGGTAATTATGGATTATTAAATAAAATAAAATCAAAACTCTAACCCTAATCACCTCTTTCGGCCACGACACCTTCAAACACACACACACACTTCGGTTTTCATCAAGAACAAGCAATTCCATTTGATTTTGGACCGATTTCAAGCATCACAACAAGTTAGAATCATCAATTCCAAGCCATTACACGTTTAAAGGTTAGATTTTTACATGTTTTTGATGGTTTTTCATGGTGGCCGAACCCTAGTTCGAAAATCTGCAATTGAATGTTAAATTCTTGGTTGTTTGGTGATGTTATGATGTTAGTTAGGTTGTATTGATGCTAGTTAACGTTGATTATGCAAGAAAGTTTGGATTTTGGTTGTTTGTTCATATGATCATCTTTGGCCGAGAGTTTGAGGCGATTTTGGATCAAATTGGATGTTGAATGTTGGTTGTTTGATGTTGTAATGATGCTAGTTAGGTTGTATGCATATTGGTTAACGTCGATTTTGCAAGAAAGCTATGATTTTGATACGTTGTTCATAGGTTACTAATAATAGTAACTTTATTTTGCATGAATTGATGATTGGATGATGTATGAATGTTATGGATGTGTTTGTGATGGTGATTAGATGCTAGGTTGATGACATGAACAATTTAAAATCAAGAAGATGTCTTATAGTTCATACATTGCTAAAAATAGTAACTTTTGGTGTTGAATGTTGATGAATCATGATGATTAGGTTGTTGATCATGTTTAGATGTTGTCATGGACTTGAATTGGTATATAATTGATGAATTCATGAATGTAGTGTGAGTTTGATGAATTTGGGATGAACTTTCCCAAAAGGGAAACTTTAATTGTGCAAATCCTTGAATTGGATGATTTGAGCATGTTTGGGATATTAGGATCATGCTAGTGTGTTCATGGATGGTTTCTAAGGTGATGAAATATGTTGTTTAGGTTATAGGGATGTTGATTTGGTTTGTTACCTGTTTTGGCCTGTTGTGATTCGCATGACTTGTGTGATATCTAGTTGCATGATGATCTAGGTAGTACATGTGGTTAATGAAGTGCTATATGTAATCCAGTTGTATATGAACATGTATGATATGCTGTTGTGTTAGTATTAACGAGTTATCACCCATAATGTCACCAACGGGTCAAACGGGTCAACTGGGTCAAATGTGTCTTGTCTTTCTAAAACCTTGAGTCTCTTGGTTTGTAGAGCACTTAGGGTTTCATGTTGATTTTGTGTACATGTGCTTATGTACTCTTGTATTCTAGGTGACCTTTGAAGGTTGTCTTTCCCTCTTTCTTTCAAGTTAAGCTCTAAGTTAATTCTTGCGCGTATCAGGTGAGTTCTTGCCCCACTCATTTTACATAATCTCTTTTGGGGGAGATAGCATACTGTTGATCACAAACGCTTTTATATATGAGTGTGTATAATATTGATATAGTGCTATTTACCATGGAAAGTCCTCACACTTTCGGATTGTTAATATTGACTAGCGGGGAAATTTTGGGTAGTACTACTGGGTCTGACGAGCCCCACCTGTGCGACTCGAGGTCAAACGGGTGCAATTTTGTCCTAACATATATTCGTCACGACCTGGTAAGTCGTGACGGGAGGCACAAACTATCACAGTCAGCTTCAATCGTGAAATCACTATGATTAATATTTTTATGTTAATAGACTAGCTATCTATTGCAATACACTACTTATGATTTGAAAACTGTTTATCGGTTTACCTATTAACGCAAACTCTTGAACTCACCAACCATGTGTTGACTTGTTTAGTATGCTATTCTCAGGTTAAGGTTGCCAGTTGCCTAGGAGCACGCACACCAGCATTGTTGAGTTGCCTACATTTGCCTTGTTTACAAATTTGGGATTATTTTCATATTAAACATTTGTGTTTGGGGCGCGTATGTTTTGCGCATTCTCTTTACATACTACTTGTTTTGGGTTTTCTGTTTTAAAAATGCTTCCGCAGTATTTTAAACGTTAACTCTGGTTTTGTTTATTAATCATATAGAGTCGTTCTTGGTAAAAAATGACTGAGATCCTGGTATGTCACGCGCCTCGCGGTAAAACCCTGCACGCGGATTTTTGAGGGTGTGACAGATTGGTATCAGAGCCATTGGTTATAGGGAACTAGGTTGCATACACACACTAGACTATAACCGCATAGTTGTTAGTTACTTAGCGCTTACTCTCTTTATTGTATACTCATTGGCATACGCAACACGTACTTCGCAGCATGGCATCGTCGTCCAGAAATTTAGGCAAGAGACCTGCACGATCTGATTCACCTCCTACTTCTCCCGTACCTGATAGGGGATTTAACTGGCCTCGACATCCTTATCCTCCTGGCGAGATAGACTGGGATCAGCCTTTCATACCTCCTGAGCTCGATCCTCCGCGTAACTGGGATTTCTACCCCACTTACATAAACAGTATGGCTTATAGAGAACACGTACCACCAGTAGCACCTACACGACCTAGGACTAGGTCATCGACCGCCTCTACTTTGCCTACACTTCCTACCTTGAGCATCCCTCTGGAGCAGGCATTTGCAGCCCTAGTAGCCACACTGGACACAGAGCGACAGCGAATTAGAGGACTCACTGATGAGAACTCTGCATTACGATCTGAGATGCGTCAGCTGCGTTTCCAGGTAGAGACGCTTCAGGAGCGACTTTTGATGGCCATTGGTGGACATCATACTCTGGCAGGCAACGTTGTAGCACTTAGTGGGCGCATGGACGCACAGAAATTGAAGCCTACATGACCCGTACTCATGAGTTAGCCACTTTATGCCCAGGGATGGTGAATGAAATGCACATGAGAGTTGAGCATTATATACGGGGATTGGTGCCCGAAATTCAAAGTATGGTAACTACCTCTAACCCCACTACTATACAGCAAGCTATCCGAACAGCCCACAGGCTGACTGACCAGGCAGTTGAGCAAGGACGGTTACCCAAACGAGGTGCGGTGGCAAGCGTGCCCGACCAGAAACGCAAGTAGGATGGTTCAAGCAACAAGGGATCGTCATCCAGCAGCCAGTCTTAACCTCAACAACAGCAGCAAAGTCAGCAACAGCAACGGAAGTTTGATAACAACCGAAGCTTCAACCAGGCGACTCCCTCAAATCAAGGACCCGGTGGGTATGGTGGAAGACTGCCGAAGTGCAACCGGTGTAACTACCACCATGTGGGTCGATGTGATAACTTCAAGTGCCAACGTTGTGGGAAGATTGGTCACGCAGCCAAAGACTACCGGGGTTAACTGATGAAGAAGCCTCAACAATCACAAGAAACTCTGAAAGGTTGTTTTGAGTGCGGAAAAGAAGGCCATTACAAATGCAACTGTCCCCAGCTTAAGAGGAATGGTAATGGCAATAACAACAATAGGAACAACAACAATAATAACAATGGCAACAACAATAACAACAACAATGGTAATGGCAACAACAATGGTGGAAACAACAATGGAGCCAAAGGAAGAGCCTTCATTGGCTCAGGTGAGGCTCTAAACGATCCTACAACAGTAACTGGTAAATTTTCGGTTAATGGTTGTTTTGCTACCGTATTATTCGATACCGGAGCCGATAGAAGTTTCGTGTCCACTAGGTTCTGTAGTCTTTTAAGTGATATGCCCTCAGCCTTAGAATCTAAATACACCGTGGAGTTAGCTAACGGCACACAGATTCACGTAACGCATATTCTTAGAGACTGCAAGATAGAGCTTGCTGGTCATACATTCACCATAGATCTCATGCCTGTTACATTAGGAAGCTTTGATGTGGTAGTAGGCATGGATTGGCTTTCCGATAAACAAGCGGAAGTCATATGCCACGAGAAGATCATACGGATTCCCATTGGTGAAGAAGTCCTTACGGTCAGAGGTGATAGGAGTGGTGCGGTGATAGGCATCATCTCGTTTATGAAGGCACAGAAGTTGTTACGAAAGGGTCGACTAGCCATATTAGCACTCGTCATAGATAAACAGATCGAGGAAAAGAAGATAGAGGATATCCCCATAGTTCGTGAGTTTCCTGAGGTGTTTCCGGAAGACCTGCCTGGATTAGCGCCTCATCGTCAAGTTGAATTCCAGATTGAGTTGACTCCAGGAGCCGCTCCAATTGCGAGAGCACCGTACCGATTAGCTCCGAACGAACTGCAGGAATTATCTGCCCAACTACAAGAGTTGTTGGATAAAGGGTTCATCCGACCGAGTTCGTCGCCTTGGGGAGCGCCAGTTCTATTTGTGAAGAAGAAGGATGGTACATTTCGAATGTGCATTGACTATAGGGAACTAAACAAGGTTACTATCAAGAATAGATATCCCTTACCTCGTATCGATGATTTGTTTGATCAACTGCAAGGATCAAGCTATTACTCTAAGATTGATCTGAGGTCTGGGTATCATCAGCTAAGAGTTCGAGAAGAGGACATCTCGAAAACTGCCTTCCGTACACGATATGGTCACTATGAATTTTTGGTCATGCCATTTGGGTTGACGAATGCACCAGCAGTATTCATGGACCTCATGAATCGCGTGTGCAAACCCTATCTTGATCAGTTTGTTATCGTCTTTATTGATGATATACTGATATACTCAAGGACCGAGGAAGAACATAGAGAGCACTTACGTTTAATCTTAGAATTACTTAGAAAGGAACAACTGTACGCAAAGTTTTCTAAGTGTGATTTCTGGATACGTGAGGTATAATTCTTGGGTCATATTGTCAACGAGAAGGGAATACATGTTGATCCTGCTAAGATTGAAGCGATAAAGAATTGGTCTGTTCCTAAGACACCAAGTGAGATAAGACAATTCCTTGGATTAGCGGGATATTATCGACGATTCATTGAAGGATTCTCTAAGATTGCACAACCTCTCACAGCCTTGACTCACAAGGGAATGACGTACATATGGGGTGAGAGTCAGGAATCTGCTTTTCAGTTGCTAAAACATAAATTGTGTAGCGCACCAATATTAGCGTTACCGGATGGTAGTGATGACTTCGTAGTCTACTGCGATGCGTCTATTCAAGGACTTGGATGCGTCTTGATGCAGCGGGATAAAGTGATAGCTTACGCCTCTAGACAGTTGAAGATTCATGAGAAGAACTATACCACCCATGACTTGGAACTGGGTGCGGTAGTGTTTGCCTTAAAGATCTGGAGACATTACTTGTACGGTACCAAATGCACCATCTACACCGATCACAAGAGTCTTCAGCACATCTTTGAGCAAAAGGAGTTGAACATGAGGCAAAGACGCTGGGTGGAATTGTTAAACGACTATGATTGTGCTATTAAGTACCACCCGGGGAAAGCAAATGTAGTTGCTGATGCGTTGAGTAGAAAAGAGACTGCTAAACCTCGACGTGTGCGAGCTCTGCAACTAACGATTAGTACGCAATTACCTGAACAAATCCGAGAGGCTCAGACGGAAGCTCTGAAAACAGAAAACATTGGGTCTGAATCGTTAAGGGGAATGGAAAAACAATTGGAAGTAAAAGCGGATGGAATTCGTTACTTCATGGATAGACTATGGGTACCTCTACACGGAAACCTGAGAGACTTGGTGATGAGTGGGGCTCACAAGTCCAAGTATTCTATACATCCTGGATCTGACAAGATGTACCACGATTTGAAGGCGCACTATTGGTGGCCTAACATGAAAGCAGATGTAGCTACTTATGTGAGTAAGTGTCTGACCTGCTCAAAGGTGAAAGTGGAGTATCAGAAACCATCTGGTCTACTACAACAACCCGAGATCCCTATGTGGAAGTGGGATCAAATATCAATGGATTTTATTACTAAGTTACCTCTCACTTCTACGGGTTGTGATACAATATGGGTTATCGTGGATAGATTAACAAAGTCTGCTCATTTCCTAGCGATAAAGGAAATAGATAAGATGGAGAAGTTAACCCGACTTTATCTGAAGGAGATCGTTTCGAGGCATGGAGTACCGACCTCAATCATTTCTGATCGCGATTCTCGTTTCACATCACACTTCTGGCAATCGTTGCAGAAAGCTTTAGGTACGCGATTGGATATGAGTACTGCTTATCATCCACAGACTGATGGTCAAAGCGAGCGTACTAAACAGACTTTGGAGGACATGTTACGTGCTTGTGTGATTGACTTCGGGAATAACTGGGAAGTTCACCTACCATTGGTGGAATTTTCTTACAACAACAGTTATCACACTAGCATAAAGGCAGCACCTTTTGAAGCTTTGTATGGGAGAAAGTGTAGATCACTAGTTTGCTGGGCTGAAATTGGTGATAGTCAATTAACGGGTCCTGAGTTGGTACGCGAGACAACTGAGAGGATTGTCCAGATAAGAAACCGCATGGCCACAGCGCGAGACAGACAGAAAAGCTATGCTGACAAGCGACAAAAACCTTTGGAATTTCAAGTTGGTGACAAGGTTTTATTAAAAGTCTTACCGTGGAAAGGCGTAGTTCGGTTTGGTAAGCGAGGAAAGCTAAATCCGAGATACGTTGGACCATTTGAGATAGTGGAAAGAATTGGTCCAGTGGCTTATCGACTAGCCTTACCTGATTCATTGAGTGGAATCCATGATGTATTCCATGTTTCAAATCTAAAGAAATGTTTAACGGATGAAAAGATGGTCATACCACTGGAAGAAGTTCAAGTAGACGAACAGTTACGTTTCAATGAGGAACCTGTCGAAGTGATGGATCGTGAGGTGAAAACGCTTAAGCAAAGCAAGATACCCATTGTCAAAGTTCGTTGGAACTCGAGACGTGGACCAGAATTCACGTGGGAATGTGAAGACCAAATGAAGCTTAAGTACCCTCAGCTATTCGAAAGGACGATGCCAGCCGGCGAAGGTACTAATTAAATTTCGGGACGAAATTTCTTTCAACATGGGGATGATGTGACAACTCATCCAAAACTCACACGATTTCGATTTCCTTATGCCAATGCAGTAGACCAGTGATGGAACACTCACCATGTAACGCAATTTTCGGGACGAAAATTCTTTCAACATGGGGATAATGTGACACCTGGTAATTTTCTGTTACCAAACTCCGTTAGTTCCGTTAAGTCTTGCATACACGTGTCGTGCACACACACTAGTTTTCGTTGAACGTTGGTGACTTAACAATAATCAGTAATGTTAAATTGATGATAATTAAGTTAACAATGTGATTATTAAGTTATGCTTATGTGATTTAAATGTTAACTGTAATTTTATCGCGTAACGTGGAAACGTGTGTATTTACTTTGTAAATTTTGTAGCTTGTAAAGATAATACATATAATTGCTACTACTAGTTTATATGTTTATTATTCTAGTTAAAAAAATTTTAAAGGAGTGTGTAAAAGCTTAATTTTTATAAAATACAAATTATAAGGGTTAAAAGGGTAATTATGGATTATTAAATAAAATAAAATCAAAACTCTAACCCTAATCACCTCCTTCGGCCGCGACACCTTCAAACACACACACACACACTTCGGTTTTCATCAAGAACAAGCAATTCCATTCGATTTTGGACCGATTTCAAGCATCACAACAAGTTAGAATCATCAATTGCAAGCCATTACACGTTTAAAGGTTAGATTTTTACATGTTTTTGATGGTTTTTCATGGTGGCCGAACCCTAGTTCGAAAATCTACAATTGAATGTTAAATTCTTGGTTGTTTGGTGATGTTATGATGTAAGTTAGGTTGTATTGATGCTAGTTAACGTTGATTATGCAAGAAAGTTTGGATTTTGGTTGTTTGTTCATATGATCATCTTTGGCCGAGAGTTTGAGGTGATTTTGGATCAAATTGGATGTTGAAAGTTGGTTGTTTGATGTTGTAATGATGCTAGTTAGGTTGTATGCATATTGGTTAACGTCGATTTTGCAAGAAAGCTATGATTTTGATACGTTGTTCATAGGTTACTAATAATAGTAACTTTATTTTGCATGAATTGATGATTGGATGATGTATGAATGTTATGGATGTGTTTGTGATGGTGATTAGATGCTAGGTTGATGACATGAACAATTTAAAATCAAGAAGATGTCTTATAGTTCACACATTGCTAAAAATAGTAACTTTTGGTGTTGAATGTTGATGAATCATGATGATTAGGTTGTTGATCATGTTTAGATGTTGTCATGGACTTGAATTGGTATATAATTGATGAATTCATGAATGTAGTGTGAGTTTGATGAATTTGGGATGAACTTTCCCAAAAGGAAAACTTTAATTGTGCAAATCCTTGAATTGGATGATTTGAGCATGTTTGGGATATTAGGATCATGCTAGTGTGTTCATGGATGGTTTCTAAGGTGATGAAATGTGTTGTTTAGGTTATAGGGATGTTGATTTGGTTTGTTACCTGTTTTGGCCTGTTGTGATTCGCATGACTTGTGTGATATCTAGTTGCATGATGATCTAGGTAGTACATGTGGTTAATGAAGTGCTATATGTAATCCAGTTGTATGTGAACATGTATGATATGCTGTTGTGTTAGTATTAACGAGTTATCACCTATAATGTCACCAACGGGTCAAACGGGTCAACTGGGTCAAATGTGTCTTGTCTTTCTAAAACCTTGAGTCTCTTGGTTTGTAGAGCACTTAGGGTTTCATGTTGATTTTGTGTACACGTGCTTATGTACTCTTGTATTCTAGGTGACCTTTGAAGGTTGTCTTTCCCTCTTTCTTTCAAGTTAAGCTCTAAGTTAATTCTTGCGCGTATCAGGTGAGTTCTTGCCCCACTCATTTTACATAATCTCTTTGGGGGAGATAGCATACTGTTGATCACAAACGCTTTTATATATGAGTGTGTATAATATTGATATAGTGCTGTTTACCATGGAAAGTCCTCACACTTTCGGATTGTTAATATTGACTAGCGGGGAAATTTTGGGTAGTACTACTGGGTCTGACGAGCCCCACCTGTGCGACTCGAGGTCAAACGGGTGCAATTTTGTCCTAACATATATTCATCACAACCTGGTAAGTCGTGACGGGAGGCACAAACTATCACAGTTAGCTTCAATCGTGAAATCACTATGATTAATATTTTTATGTTAATAGACTAGCTATCTATTGCAATACACTACTTATGATTTGAAAACTGTTTATCGGTTTACCTATTAACGCAAACTCTTGAACTCACCAACCATGTGTTGACTTGTTTAGTATGCTATTCTCAGGTTAAGGTTGCCAGTTGCCTAGGAGCACGCACACCAGCATTGTTGAGTTGTCTACATTTGCCTTGTTTACAAAGTTGGGATTATTTTCATATTAAACATTTGTGTTTGGGGCGTGTATGTTTTCCGCATTCTCTTTACATACTACTTGTTTTGGGTTTTCTGTTTTAAAAACGCTTCCGCAGTATTTTAAACGTTAACTCTGGTTTTGTTTATTAATCATATAGAGTCGTTCTTGGTAACTAATAACTGAGATCCTGGTATGTCACGCGCCTCGCGGTAAAACCCCGCACGCGGATTTTTGAGGGTGTGACAATGCGCCTGCACAATACCAGACTTTAAAGAATTGGGCGTATCAAGTGAAAAATTACCAAATGTTGGGCGTTTCAGCTAGACCCATGCGCCTGAACAGTGCGAAAGCGCCTAATCAGTGCTTATGCGTCTGAACAGTGCTCATGCGCCTAACCTCATGCGCACAAACAGTGCTCATGCGCCTAAATACTTAGTGTAAAAATCAACTCCATGCGCACAAACTGTGCTCATGCGCCTAAAAATTTCACTTAGTATAAATACAACACTTTGTGATTTTAGTCAATTCATTCACTCAAAAACCCCTGAACACTCACACCCGACTCTCCATTACCATTGATTCTCTGATTTTGATTGATTTATGTTCTAAACTTGCATTCAATAGTGTTTATTTCTGATTCTAAACGTAAGTACTTGAACAAATTCATACAAATTTCAAGTTTAAAGTTTGATTTTGATTGGGCGTTTTAATGCTATACGGGCGTATGAACCCTAGTTGACTGAAATCTTTGAAATTTGTGAACAAAATGGAATTAAAAACTGAAATTGATGATTGATTTTTGATATAAACTTGATTTCGATCATATTGATACACTCAAATCAAATTTTCATCAAAATTGTTCCTGATGATGATTCTTCATCAGTCAAACTGTTGAAGATGAACAGTCAATGTTTGAACTTTTAATAAAAATGAAAAATTGATCATAAATTCATGTTATAATATGTGTTTGAGAAGAATTTACTGAATTGATGTGTTTTATATCATCTACATACTAACTTGAATGTAGTTTGTTCTTGAACAGATCATTTAAACACTTAAAAAAAATTTTTAAGTGCAAGTTAGATTAAAAATCTTAAAAACATACTAATTCTTTAAATTTCAATAAATATTCATTGATTTTAAGTGTCAAAAATCAAAGTGTCTAAATTTATTGTTTAATTTTTGCAGATGGCTGAGTTAAAGTTTGAGCCAAAGCATAATGTGGCAGCATTATTAAATGAAGAAGTACAAGATGCTATTAGCTATGTATAGATGATAAGGTTCTTGTTGAGAACTAAGTATGTATATGCTATGTGCTATCAACCGGTCATATATGCAAGATTGATAAAGAAATTTTGGAAGACAGCCACAGTTGAAATCAATGATGATGGTAGAAAAGTTGTAAGAGGATTTATAACAAATGTTAGAATGATTTAAGTTTCTGAAGATTCAATTAGAGAAGCATTGAGATTAGGACACAATGACCCAGAAGACTTAGCTGAATTATCTTTTAATGAATGTAGAGAAACATTCATGGCTATGGGTCACCCAGACAATTTCCCCAAGAAACAATTTTTCAGAGCACGAGTTTACAATCATTGGAAGCTATTATGTTATATATTCCAGCACTCCATGTCAAAAAGAAGTACAGGATGGAATTCATTTCCAGTTGACATAGCATCTCCTATTGTAGCTCTTGCAACTAACAGAAGGTTTAACATGTCAAAATGGATTCTTAATGGTTTCATTTTTAATTTGGAGAAAGGAATTAGGAATAAGTACTTGATGTATCCTAGATTCTTACAAATGATAATCAATGAAGAGCATCAAGATTTTCATGTTCATGGTGTTAGTGGAGAAACAATGATACCGTAACATATGTCAGAGATATCATACAAAAGACTTGCTATGATCAAAGGTGCACAAAATGTACCTATTTTTGAATACATGAGAAATGTTGCAAATGATGAGGTGGATATTACTATAGTTCCTTTTCATATTATTGAGGAAGAACTAATTGATCCAAATGATCTTATTGAAGAAATACCTCAAGAACAATCTGATGATGATGAAGATGAAGGTGATGATGATGAGAATGATGATGATGATGAAAGTTCAAGTTCTTATTTTGATGATGATGATAACAATGAAGGTGGTAATGATGATAATGACATGGAAGTAGTTCATGAAGAAGTACATGAAGCTGATCAAGAAACTGAAGAAGTTAATGAAGAAGTTATTGAAGAAAGTCATGAAGGTGTTAATGAAGTAGATCAAGCTGAAGATGTTATTGAAGAAAGTCAAAATGTTGAGGAGATTATGGAAATGATTGAAGAAATTGTTGAAACTGAAGAACAAGTTGAATTCAATGAGAATGTTCAAGATTTTGAAGTATTTGAAGCTGAGATACACAATGATTTTGTAAGCTTGCCTCAACAAGATACTCATGTGGCTGAAGAAACAAATTTTCAGCAGATTATTGAAGAGTTGAAACAAGAAAAATCTAAGCAATTGAAGCTTATAGAGGAATTAAAAGAAGAAAATGAGAAGTTGATAGAAGATCTACAAAAGATAGATGAAGTAATTGCTGATCTTGAGAAAAATAAAGAAGATTATGTAAAAACTTTTGAAGTTATTATGAAAGATTATGATCTGATGGAAGAAAAATTCAATAAGTTGAAAGAAGAAAATGAAGCTTTAAATGAAGAAATAGAAAGAATAAAAGAAAGTCAAAAGTCTTTGTCTCCAGAACTTATGATTATTTCTGAAATCACTCCAATGGATGTTGAAACGATAGCTGAAATAGATAAAGGTAAAAGGAAAATTATTGATATAGATGTTTCAGTTTTACCTGAATAACGACCATAGGAGCTCTTGATGATCTAGAAGCTGAGTTTGGTGATGAATGGTATAATGAGGTTTTAGAAGATAAAGATTTAGTTGAAGCTAATGTTGATGAAAATTTTTCACCAATTGAGACAATACAAGAAGATGTACCTGTAGACATTGAAGACAACTATAACTATTTGATCAAGATGAAGTATAATAAAGTATTTCTTGATGGATTAACAGTATCTCAAATTAATGAATAGTTTGAGAAGTGTATTACTGCTGAATCTGTTGCTCCTATTGATCCTGGCGAGATAATTGTAGAGCATGGAGAGTGGAATCCTCTTCAAGAGAGCATAAATATTGAGGAACTTTCAACATCTGAGTTACATCATCCTAATCCTGATGACATGAATGTAACTGCTTTAAGAATGTGGCTACAATCAAGAAATTATCCAAGGAAGAAGCTTAATAGATTACAAGCAGAATCTTTAAGAAATTTGGTGAGAAGTTTCAAGCAATGGAGAAGCAAACAAATAAAATGATTGTGCTTGACATGGATAATCCACAATATTTAGAGATAACAAAGAGAACGAGGATTTTAAAACCTCAAGAGATTAAATCCATGGCGATGAAGAGTAGTGTGTATGAAAGTAGGAAAGAGCTAATGAAAATGTTTCCTGAAACTGAGAGACAAGCATATCAAGTTTCAATTGAACATAAGCAATTATGGAATAAAGCTCGAACGGCTGGTGATTTGGTTCGTAATGTGTTACAAAAAGGACAATCAATTTCAGAGTTGCTTAATGCAATGATTGTTCCTGACACGACCAAGGAAGTAAAGATTGTGGCATGGAAATACGATGAGGTATTTGATGCATTTTTTTATAAAAAGAGTTAATGCAATTTATGATGTATATCATTTTTTCTCGAGCATTATAAAGCTACCTGTTCAAGATTTGAAGGAGTTGAATAAACTGCCTTTAATCAATCCAACTAGAGCAAGTCGAGGAGAAAATTTTGTACAGTTATTGAACAAAGGTATAAGCAGAATGAGTTCATTTTTGCAAACGAGATGTGACCAAGAAGATAAAGAATATTTTCAGTCATTGAAAAAGAAAAGAAAAGATGGTGATAAAGATGTTAGAGAAGAAAAATTTTTGGATGCTTTTAGTGATCAATACTTTGAGAAGGTAACTAATCCTGGCTTGAAAGTTATTGATGGAACTCAAAAGTCGAAACCAATTTTGAAATGGTTCTACAACGCTGATACGTTTGAGTTAAAGTTAGTTCGAGATCTAGACGATTAGGATCGTGACATGATTTCATTGTTTGGTGTATTCGAATTGAAACTCTTACATCCTAGCTACATCTCATTTTTGTCTATCTAGAAGTTTGAAACAGTTGTACCAGAAGTTGCAGAAAATGACAAAAAATATTTCTTGTCAATTATCAAAGTTATGAATGCTGCTATGGAGAGAATATCTCTAAGAAAAGCCTTAACTTATGCAAACATAGTTAAGAAGGATATCAAGGAAATAAAATTCATGAGGATCTCAAGTAAAGGAGTGCTGGAAATTCATTCCAAAGAGTATCCAAAGCCAATTGAATTTTATGCTAATATTGATATCGCAGGTTTATCTAAAGAAACATTGGAGGTGATGAATCAAATGGAAATTAAGACGAATGAATCAAAACTGGAGCAAGGAATTTTAGCGAGCAAGTTCAAGTCTGCCATTGCTAAAGCCTTGAGAGAGCTAGAAATGTACAAAGAGAAGCTGATTGTCAAGATTAAAGAAGAACCAGAAGACTTCTTTGATGCTTGAAGACAAAAGAGAGAAGACAAAAGACTGAAGAGTGAAGATTGAAGATTGAAGAAGACTGAAGAAAGAAGAATTTTGAAGACAGAAGACAGAAGATTGATGATTTTGAAGACTGAAGACAATGTAAATCTTAGGGGGAGTATTGTAGAAGCCTCTCAAAGATTAACATTTAGTCTTTATTGTCTTTATTAATAGTTTTGTCATAGTTTAGGGACTTATTTGTAAATATATGTTCCTTTTTGTTTTCTTTGATAGTATAAATAGCATAGTATATATTGTGTAGACTAGAGAGACTAGAGACTTAAGCACTAGACTCTAGACTTAGATCAGTTTGAACGAATTGTAATAACCGTTTTCTTACACTTGTATTTCAATGCTTTCTATCAATGAAACACTATGAATTTTTCTGATATGTTTGCATTGATTTGATTACTTGTGCTTGTTTTGATTCAATTGCATCAGAATATCATCACAAATCGATCCATTTTGATCCTATCATCATCCTTGCTACAGATCGTTTCCCCTCGGCTTGGACAATGTTGTCCCACCAGCATAATGCCGAGTCAACGAAAGAATGGGAGGCAAACTTCATCTTCTAATCCTCCCGGCACTCACTGATGTCTAGAACCGCCTCTATCTCTCGAACCCAATGATGAGCAGCAGTAGCATTACAGTTACCATCAAAGGTCGGGGGTTTGCACCTCTGAAACGCCCTATAGGTGCACCCCTTAGTGGTCTCCTTCTCCCCCTCGCTATCCTCATCATGAATTACCACCTTAGGACTAGATGGCTCTTCATCAGCTTTCTCCTTCTCCCCTGCATCTTTGGTCTTTTCACCATCCTTTACAGCCCTCAACACCTCGGTATGGCGGCTGCTAGGTTTTTCCAAGCTGCACCGATTACAATTAGGTCACCATTCCTTATATAAGGGAATGTGACGTCTGCTGATGTCACTTGATAGTGACGTCTAACAGAATTATTACAAACAACTGAAAGTAAGCAAACTAC
Organism: Flaveria sonorensis; assembly: GCA_025506505.1. Lineage (NCBI taxonomy): Eukaryota > Viridiplantae > Streptophyta > Magnoliopsida > Asterales > Asteraceae > Flaveria > Flaveria sonorensis. The sequence continues at coordinate 21,724,893 of CM046424.1, forward strand.
TGAGAATGTTCATAACTGAGAACATCTCAGAGTATGCTAAGTACAAGAAACATAAAACTACTGAAACTACAAGTACTAAAAGGAAAAATACAACTACGGAAAAGAAACCATCACAACTACTGAAGAGGTCTTCTTCAGCTGTTGTGACAACGTCTGAAACTTGGTCTTCAGTCTTTGTCTTCAGCTTTTGTCTTCAGACTTTGTCTTCAGTTCTTTAGCTTCAGACTTTGTCTTCAGCTCTTTCACTTCAGACTTTGTCTTCAGCTCTTTAGCTTCAGACTTTGTCTTCAGCTCTTTCACTTCAGACTTTGTCTTCAGACCTTGTTATCAGCTGATGTCTTTAGCTGTTGCAGACTACTTCAGTTGTTGTAATGTCCGTGGGACTTAAAGGTTTTTCTGATCAGGCTCATTGGTTCTTTTGGTCCAACAAACTCCCCCTGAACCAATGCAGCCAAAACCTTTAAGCTTATTGAGGTCCCACTTATTCTTGGCAGATATACTCTCTTGATCAGCTTCAGAGATATCAGATAAGCATGAGTCGGGGAACAGGTTTCAGTAGATGTGAATATCAAAGGATGGAAGGGAACTCTGTCTTGGGGAACTGGACACAGAGCCGTTATCCCAACCATGAAACCTACTTCCCATTGATGAGTCTATAAGACTCTCTGATGTAGGCCTCAAGGAGAACAACTTGTTCCTCCTTAGTGAGTTCTTCTGCTCTCCTTCGAAGAAGAACTCTGGGCCATAGTACTCTGATAAGTACTTTATTGTCTTTCCATTTTTCAACTCAACAGTTGTTATCTCTCTGTAAGCAAATTCATCTGGGTGAGTCCCTTCTAATAACAACTGGAGTTCATTTTTCTTGATCTCTTCAAGCCTCTTGTATAACAACCCCTTCTTGACCATTTTGTTCTCCATTAGAGTTTGAGGGGTCATCTTTGACTTGTAGGCTCTCTTGAAGTCTTCAAGTATTTCCCAGGGTGAGACTACAATGGCTAACATAATAGCAGCATCTATGGTCTTTCTCACTTGGCCATTGTATCTACTTGGTATGGATTTCTTATGAATTCTAGAACTAACCCTGGGGTCTGGCTAAATCCTTACTCTCTCCTTTTGATATTGAAAGGTATACCTGAGAGCATACAGCCTTTGAGCATGTTTCTTCATGGCTTGTATAGATGATGACTGAGGAAACTCTTTGTCAATCATCTTCAAAAGTTGCTCATCGTGCTGTTTCTGCTGTTCTTCTTCTTCAATCTTAACTTTCACCATTTGCCTCTGAAAGTCTGGTGTGATCATTTGTTGACTTCTGGGCTCAGGTAATTTTAGAACAGCAGAGATTGGCAGACTGTCTTCTTCATCATCTTCTTCTTCTTCTTCTTCTACCATCCTCAACACCCTTCTCCTCCTTCTGGGTGCATCACTGGATGTGGTTTGAGGTGGTTTTTGGGGTAAGGGAGTTGGTTTTGAGGGTTGAATTGGTTTGGAGAGTTGTGGGGTTGGTTGTTTTTGAGTGGGAGTTTGGAAAGGCTGATCTAGCATTTTTGTGATAAGTTTGGCTTTGGAAAGCTTGGCCATATCAGTTCTCTTCCCAACTCCTGCTTCATCTAAGGCTTCGATGATCAACCCCTTATTGAATGCTTCAGAAGCACAGATTCTGGTGGTTATTTCCAGAATACTGTCTCTGGTCCATGATTTAATCTCAATTAATGATCTTCCCAAGTATTTTGCAATAAACCTGATCATTATCTCCAACCTCTCCCTTTCCATTACACTGTAACTGGCCCATCTTTCTTGTATCTCTTCAATCTCCAGCCTTCTGATCTCAGTGTCTAATGTGGCTGTATCAAAGCCCTGTCTGAAGAGTTGATCTATTATTCTGTCCATTGATCTGCTGTGAGCTTCATCAGCTTCTTTAATCAGATCTTCCAATGATTTCTCTTCATCAGGCTTTTGAGTTTCAGCACTTTTCTTTCTTTTGTATGTGATCAGCTGTTTTTCCTTTTCTTTCTCTTGTTTCTCATTTTCCACTCTCTTTCTTTTTCGTTCTTTCACTGCCTTAGACTCCCCCTTTTTGGGTGCATTGGGTTCAGGGGTTTGAATGGCAGAAAGCTTCTTTTGCACAGCATCATCAACAAGTGTTTGTAGATTTGAGGAAATCCTCTCATCAATGGCTTTATGCACAATCTCATTGATGATGGGAGTGATGAGAGATAAGGAATTTTGAAAGGTAGCAACCATCTGCTCAGAGGGGTTCTGTCCCTAAGAGGTGGTGCCAAAAACAGTGGCTGGTGGCTCAGTTGAGTGTAGTGGCTGAGTGTTTGGTAGACCTTCAGATGAAGGTGCCATCTGTGGGTTTATTGGGGCAGATGGACTTTGATCCTGAGACATTTTGGCAAGCAGTTCTTTGAGTCTGCTCACCTCAGCCTCAAGGATTGTGTTATGGGCTAAAACATCAAAGAAAAAGCCCAGGTCATCATCAGTCTTTGCTGAATCATCTGACCTCCTGATTGAATTAGGATGTACATGCCATGAGTGTAGATCAGTTGTAGCATGTGCCCCTTGTTCTTGGTTCTGGGGACTTCCTGCCTCAGGACTGAGTCCTTCATCGGCAGTTGCCTCTGGTGAGGTCTTAGAGATGTTACCAACTTCATCCTGTTCATTTGCTGAATCAGTAGAAGTGGCAGCCTCACCAGATGTTCTAACCTCCTCCTCTACACGGGGAGATTGAACATTATAACCCCTGTGCTGTGGGTTATCAGCAGCATTTTGGTCCTCTTCCTCAGCTGTTGAGGTTCTCCCCATTGTAATTGGTGTCTGGGGAGGAGGAGAGGAATGCAGCTGACTCAACACTTGTGCAACAATAAATGTTGGGCTTTGAGGGGCGGTTGCATTTGGAGATAGGTTTGAAGCAGATTGCACCCGAGGTGACTGGTGCTCTTCAATGGTAACCTTCTCAATTGAGATAGGTTCCAGCATTGTGGTATCCCCAATTTGGTTGCATCAGGATCCTGTTGAGAGGATGCCTGAGCGGCTAGGGTTGGTGGAGTCTTGGACACTACTGGGGGGTTAGAACCAGTAAGTGTTTCCTGTATTGGTGTTACAGGGGCATCCTCAGGGGACTCATCTCCCTGAGTAGCCTTTTGGGCTTTTTGGTTTTGGGTTTGGTGGGGACTTTGGATCTGGAAGTGGAGGCTGTGGGTTCCCGCTGCTTGGGTTTGAGCAGCCGGGCAGCCCCTTTCATTGTAGGGTCAGAGTTGTGCCTGGAGTATACTTCAGGCAATACAGCCGGAGCAGGGACTCCAAGGCCAACAAGGCCGTCTGATTTTAGCTGTGTTAAAATTATGGCCATGAGAAACCTGGGATATAATATCCATCTGTTTGCCACAGGTTTCAAGGCCAGATCCTTTAGTTCCATAAACACTATCTCAGAAAAATTTAAAGTTTGTCGTTCAAAGATAGAGTATAATACCTGTTGCCATCGGGAAGACATTTGATCCCATGAGGAGGTTTTTGGTGCAAGGCAGACATTCACCATGTGGAATATAAGACGTTCAGCGTCATGGAAGTGCTTCTTCAGAATGGTGGTAGCACTTAAGTCTCCTTCATACCCGTTGTTGATGAAAGACATATTGGTTGTGCCTTTCGGGTATTCTGTGACACAGGTGGCATCATGTAGATCTAGGGTTTGTCGAATGATGTCCGGAGTGATGACCACCTGTTTCTGGTTGACCAACGACTGGAGAGTGATTTGGCTATCATTCTCACTAGTTTGCACAGAGACGTTGGTCCAGAACTGGCTTAGGGAATCGGGGTATATGGTAGGATTCAGAAGAAACGCGGTTCGGTACTGGGAATCTACCATAAGATCGATGGCGTTATCAAATTTGTTCCAGAAGGCCGATTTCGAGAGGTAGGCAACACAGTTGTGTCTGGGTTTGAGTTTCATGGTCGCCATTGTTGAGAGAGTGAAGGACGGAAAACGGCTAATGAAACGTTTGAAAGTAGGTTTAGGTATTTATAGGGTAAGAAAAGGCTGATATAAAACGACTGAAAGTGTTGGTGCTGTCATCAGTTGTTTGAAAACAACTGAAGACCTGGTTTTAACTTTCAGAAGTAACAACTGAAGACTTGGTATTAGTCATCAGTAGTTGTGAAACTACTGAAGACATGGTTTTGCCTTCAGGTGTTGTAACAACTGAAGACTTGGTGTTAGTCATCAGTAGTTGTGAAACTACTGAAGACATGGTTTTGGCTTCAGTTGTTTGATGTGAAGCAGCAGTTGTAGAAACGACTGAAGAGATAAATTTCTCATCAGCTGTTGTCATCAATTCGTAGCTCATCAGCTGTTTCATTCTGACCTCAACACTTATATCAGACGTTGTCTGATTTTCAGACGTTTCATTGGTCATCAGTACTTATCTGTTAGACTGACATCAGTAGTTGTAACTACATCAGTTCTTTTCAACAGATAGAGTACTTCAGTACTTTTAAGTAATTTAGTCTTCAGTAGTTATGAAAACTACTGAGGATAAAAGAACTTATTAGTACTTATTTGTGACAATAGTATACAAATGTTCATCAGTACTTGTTGACTGAGATCATCAGTAGTTGTCACTTATTCTAGCTGCAGCATACCAAGCCTTAACACTAGGTTTTGGAAAGTTGAACTGTCCAAAGGCTTAGTAAATATGTCTGCAAGGTCATCAGCACTAGGAACAAACTTTGGATCAATCAGACCTTTTTCAAAACAATCCCTGATAAAATGGTGTCTGATCTCAATATGTTTGGTCCTAGAGTGCTGGACTGGATTCTTGACAATACAAAGAGCTGAAGCACTATCCATTAGTAATGGAGTCTTAGTCTCTGTAATGCCATAATCCAGTAATTGATTCTGAAGCCAGAGTACCTGAGATGTACAACTTGCAGCAGCAATGTACTCGGCTTCAGCAGTGGATGTAGCAACAGATGTTTGTTTCTTACTCTGCCAAGAAACCAAACAGTTGCCTAGGAATTGACATCCACCAGAAGTTGATTTTCTAGTTAATTTACACCCTGCATAGTCACTATCAGAAAAAGCAACTAATTTGCAAGAGTGCCCAGTGGAATACCAAAGACCTAGAGATTGAGTACCTTGCAGATATCTAAAGATCCTCTTGACTGCAATCAAATGAGACTCTTTAGGAGCAGCCTGAAATCTAGCACAAACACAAGTTGCAAACATAATATCTGGTCTAGAAGTGTTAAGTACATCAAGGACCCAATCATACATCTGTAAAGTGTTTCATCAACAGCTTTACCTTTCTGATCTGCATCCAGTTGTGTGGTGCTGCACATGGGAGTAGAACAGGGCTTACAGTTTTGTAAATCAAACTTTGCCAAAAGACTCTTTGTGTATTTTGACTGATGAATGAAAGTTCCATCAGCTTGTTGTTTAATTTGCAAACCTAAAAAAAACTGTAATTCTCCCATGGCACTCATTTCGAATTTTTGTTGCATCAACTTTGTAAATGCATCACACAACTGTGGATCAGAGGATGCAAAAATAATATCATCAACATAAATTTGAACAAGGAGCTTATGCTGACCCACTTTCTTAATGAACAAAGTTTTATCTATGGAGCCTCTAGTGAAATTATTCTGAAGAAGAAAGTTTGACAGTGTTTCATACCAGGCTCTAGGAGCTTGTTTCAACCCATAAAGAGCCTTATCAAGTTTATACACCCAATCAGGATGTTTATTATCCTCAAAACCTGGTGGTTGACACACATAAACCTCTTCTTTTATTTTACCATATAAAAATGCACTTTTGACATCCATTTGAAAAACTTTAAGATTATGGAATGCAGCATAGGCTAAGAACAATCTAATTGCCTCCAGTCTGGCTATAGGGGCAAAGGTTTCATCATAATCAATACCTTCTTCTTGTGAAAACCCCCTGGACAACCAGTCTGGTCTTGTTCTTGACAATTTGCCCATTTTCATCTGTTTTATTCCTAAACACCCATTTAGTGCCTATTGCACACTTACCTGGGGGTAGAGGAACCAGTTCCCACACTTGCTGCTTTTTGAACTGAAGAAGCTCAAGCTGCATGGCATCAACCCATCCATTGTCTCTTAATGCAATATGATAGTTCTTTGGCTCTTGCTGACTGATGAAGAGAGCATAGAAGCAGAAGTTGGAAATTGACTTCTAGTTGAGACACCAGCATTGATATCACCAATGATTTGAGACGTTGGGTGATTCTTCAGCTCTTGGTATACTATAAGATCTGTGCAAGTGTTTGTAGCACGCTCAGTAGCAACAGATGTTGATCCAGATTCTTGAAACCAAGTATTAGATGGCAAGTCAAATGAAGTAGAGGATTCAGAAATCTCATCAGCATTTGTTGTGGATGGTGCTACTGAAGCTACAGGAACATCAAGTTGAGTAGACTCAGGCAGTTGATCACTAAACTTGAATAGGTGAGTACTGGATCATCATGAACATCAGTACCACCAGATGGATGACTAGCTGCAGAAGGTGATGAATTCACATGATCTGCAACAGCTGGAGGCTGATAAGGAACATATTGCAGTATGTCCAGATCAAACAACTCCACAGGGTTTTGTGGGATTTTGTCCTTAGGAGATTCATTGAACTTCACATGCAAGGTTTCTTCAACCATCTTTGTTCTGCAGTTGAACACTCTGTAAGCCTTGCAAGTGGATGAATACCCAACAAAATACCCTGCATCCACCTTAGAATCAAACTTTTGGAGTTGATCCTTTGTGTTGAGAATGTAACAAGGACACCCAAATGCTCTGAAGAATGAAATTAGAGGAGCCAAATGATGTAGAACTTCATAAGGAGTCTTCATCAACCTCTGATTCACTAAAGCTCTATTTTGCACATAGCATGCTGTGTTGACAGCTTCAGCCCAAAAGGTCAGTGGCAACCAGAGTCAGCCAACATGGACCTTGCAGCTTCAATTAGGGTCCTGTTCTTTCTCTCCACTACTCCATTTTGTTCTGGAGTCCTTGGGATGCTATACTGCCTCTTGATTCCTTTTGAAAGGTAGAAATCATCAAGTGTATGGTTTCTAAATTCAGTTCCATTATCACTTCTTATACACTTGACTGATAGGGAATACTGCTTCTCAACATACAACACAAAGTTAATAATTGTCTGAGCAGCCTCATCCTTTGAATGCAAGAAGAAGGTCCATACAAATCTGGAGTAATCATCCACAATTACCAGACAGTATTTCTTCTTTGCCATGCTCATTACTCTCACAGGACCAAAGAGATCCATGTGCAGTAATTGCAAGCAGGCAGTGGACTTTGGTTCTTCTATAGGAGGGAATGAGACTTTGTGTTGTTTTCCTTTTAAACAAGCAGTGCAGGTTTCATCACAGAGGAACTCCTTTATTGGTAGACCTCTCACTAAACTATTGTGGATCAGCTGATTCATGTTTTTGAGATTAACATGACCCAGCCTTCTATGCCACAGTTTAGATTCCTGAGGAGAGGCCTTGGAGAACAGGCAAGGATGACCTTTTAAATCAATCTTCTTTGACAAATCCAAGGCATATACTCTTCCTATCCTGTTGGCCTTCAGGAGAGTATGTTCATCCAATACCTTGTCAATCAGCCTCAGAACTTTGGAAGACAGAATCCGGCAGTTCTGGCTTGTGAAAAGTGCAACATGCCCTTTATCACACATCTGACTGACACTCAGTAGATTATACTTGAGATTCTCCACATGGTTAACATCATCAAATCTGATTTCTCCATTTGACACAAATCCTTTCCCGATGATGTAACCCTTAGCATCATTTCCAAATGAACAAATCCCTTCTTTCCTTGAGAGTAGTCATTAAGAAGAGAACTGCTCCCAGTCATATGCATAGATCCTCCACTGTCTACATACCAGATGCTTCTTTGGCATGCTGAAGAACCTTGCATTTATCATAAGAAACTAGTTAGCTTTAGAGACCCAAACCTTTTTGGTTTTGGGTCTGTTTTCATCAACAGATTTAACCATAACTTGTTTCTCATGATTAACAGCTGATGAAGGTGGAGATGGTGCTGAAATGGAAATCTTAGATTTGGGCTTGGATTTCCTTTTCAGTGGTTTGATCACAGGTGCATCTAGTTGGTTAACTCTCCCCAACAAATGCTGAACCATCATAACAAGTTGTGTCTGATTTGTTGCTAAAGCCTTCAGCTCATTTGACACATCAGTACTTGTTTTTGATGAGTTCCTGTGACCCACCATTTCCTACTTGAAATTCACAGACTTCGTCTGATGTTTATCATGAGGAACACTATCAGCTGTTTTCTGATAAACCCCATCCTTCTTTTTGGATTTTGGTGAGGCCTTGGGTTTATCAGTTTGAGATGACTGTGGTACAAACTTGGTCTCAAACTCATTTTTCATTTTATTAATCTCTTCTTTAATGAGCTTATCTCTATTGAGTTTGGAACCCTTTTTGTACCAGCAATCATCAGATAGATGATTGAATTTACCACATATTTCACATGGCTTATTCTTCATCTTGGATTGATCAACTGCTGAAGTGGCAACTACTGAAGGTGTGATCTTCAGTACTTTCCTCCTTTCAGTACTTGTGTTAAGTACTGAAGGATCGGTAACAACTGAAGACTTGTTCTTCAGCTGTTCTCTATCCGTCCTGACAGACTGTAAGATAGATTCCTCAGCAGTTGTTACTCCTTTTATTTCGTCAGATTTGAAATGCTTTTCAGATGTTGTGACTTTCCCTTCAGTACTTGGAGTACTTTGAGGGACAACATCTGAATTTCTCAGCTTCATGTGTTTATCAGCATTTAAACCATCAGGCAATTGACTTATTGAGATCTTAACACTGACTTCATCCTCTAATTTTGTATTATCATTTGAGGATGAATCACATGATGATGTGGTTTGGAAATTACTTTCACCTTCAGATTTTACTATTACTTTTGAAGTAAAATCAGTAGGTGGTGCAGTATGATTGTAACGTATTCCAAACTTCACATTTGAAGCTGTTTGCTTGCTGAGAAGCATTTCAAATCCCTTACAGGATGTTACCCAGCGGTCACACTCAACTTGGGTAGCTGCAAGTGTCTCTTTGAGACTTTTGTGGTTCTCGAGAATGACCTCTACCTTAGCCTTTTCATCATTAAGTTGACATTTAAGCTTGTAAATCTCATCATCTTTGTCATTAAGTGCAGACACATACTCATCTTTTCTTTTGGAAATAGTTTTCTCAAGCTCAAGATTTTGATTAATTAAAGCTACATTTGCCTCTCTAATAGAGACAAAGGCAGCTATGCATGATTCAGAACATAACTTGGCTTTAGCCTCAGAAGATATTTGGGTTACCTGTGAAGATGAAGCATCTAAGCAGGAACCCTCAGTAGACTCCAGGGCCATGAGAGCAAGATTCCCAAAAGGATGTTCACCACCATGTTGACCAGCACCAGCAGATAATTGCTCATTGAAACCAGAAAGATCATCTGGTAAGCTGCTCCAGTCAACAACTCCTGGTGTGAAGAAGCTGTGATGAGGTTGAGATTGTGATGGAGATGGTTGAGGCTCAGGTAGGGCTTGAGGTTGTTGTGCTATAGGGACTTGAACTGGATTTGGCTGTGGCATGTAATAGCAGGGATAAGGATAAGGCATTGGACCCTGAGGGACAAAATATGCAGGAGATTGAGGTTGTGAGTGATGACCAGAACTAGCAGGATGTTGCCCTTTGTTTTGTGAACTATTACTTGGAAAGGTCACAAAGGGTGCAGAGGAGTTAGACCCAGTTGATCTACACTCTCTTGCAAAGTGCCCAAGCCTGTGGCATTTGTGACACCTCAACTTACTCTTGTCAAAACCAACTTTGGTTTTGCTAGAGAGTCCTGGAAATTTCCTACCAGTTCTCTTGTAGAACTTTTGAGATCTGATATTGATCAAGGCCATTTGGCTCAAAATATCCATCTCTTCTAAATCATCATCAGCAATCCCTGCAAATCATCCATGATAAAGCATAAATTATCACTATTACACCCAGAATGACTGTCAACACCAACAAATGCATGATCAGAACTGTTTGAAGAGAAATCTATATGCTCATCATAATGGCTTTCTGATCCAGCATATTCTGACTCATGACCGACCAAGGCAGTGTTCCCTGGTACAAAGTCATCAGAGAGCTTTCCTGATGATGCCAGTTTCCTTTTCTGCTCTATCTCTCTTTTAAATGTAAGCAGTTTCCCATGGAGTTGGGTGAGAGATAGGCTATCCAGATTTGCACTGGAGCGTAGGACAATGGTATATGTGTCCCATCTCTCAGGCAGTGATCTGAGGAATCTGTTATTCATCTGGCTGTTAGTATACTCATGCTTGACCATTTTCAGCTCAGAGATCAAGCAGGAGAAACGCTCAAACTGTTGAGTCAGTGTCTCACCCTTCCTATAAGAGAATGTCTCATATTGTTGGGCGAGGATTTCTCTATTGTTTGCTAAGACCTCATCAGTTCCTCCGAATTGTTCCTTTAAAGCATTCCAGAGGTCATGAGCAGTTTCATGATGCATAAGCCCAGAATAGATTTCATTCGGCAGTGCCATGGCCAGAATTCCATGGGCTTTAGCATCAATCTCAAACAGTTTACGATCTTCATCTGAGTATTGCTCCTTCTTCTTCGGAACCATTTGGTTGGTCTCCGGATTGTTCACCATAGGCTTGTGTGGACCATGAACCACAGATGTCCAACAACCTGAACTGTTAACAGACAGGTGATGAAGCATTCTTCGTTGCCATATGTTATACTCACTCCTAACCAGCATCGGAGGCTTGGTTGAGGAGCCAGTATTGTGAGGGTCATTAGATGGAGTAGTCATTCTCAGACTCAAACCAAATCAATCAAGTTTCAAAAGATTTAGCACAAAAACACAACAAACTCAATAAGAACCAAGAAGAAACTCAAATTAAATAACCAGAAGCAGCAGAAAATCAATCTTTATAACCAATTCTTGCACATATGCTAATTCGATCAAACTATAGATATCAAAATAGCAGTTTCAATGATCAATTGTTAAACCGATCAATGATTAACCAGCTCTGATACCATTTGTTAGGATCAGTGATCTAAGTTTGATCGATTAGAGTTAAATCGCAGCGGAATTAGAACAAGAATTAGACAAATATAGCAAGAACACAATGAATATTCAATGGAACAGTACACGGTTATATAGAGATAGGGTTTTCTGCAAAGGGATGATAACATTCATGCACACATGCTTTGGTATGGCGGCTGCTAGGTTTTTCCAAGCTGCACCGATTACAATTAGGTCGCCATTCCTTATATAAGGGAAGGTGACATCTGCTGATGTCACTTGATAGTGACGTCTAACAGAATTATTACAAACAACTGAAAGTAAGCAAACTACTGAGAATGTTCATAACTGAGAACATCTCAGAGTATGCTAAGTACAAGAAACATAAAACTACTGAAACTACAAGTACTAAAAGGAAAAATACAACTACGGAAAGGAAACCATCACAACTACTGAAGAGGTCTTCTTCAGCTGTTGTGACAACGTCTGAAACTTGGTCTTCAGTCTTTGTCTTCAGCTTTTGTCTTCAGACTTTGTCTTCAGTTCTTTAGCTTCAGACTTTGTCTTCAGCTCTTTCACTTCAGACTTTGTCTTCAGCTCTTTAGCTTCAGACTTTGTCTTCAGCTCTTTCACTTCAGACTTTGTCTTCAGCTCTTTAGCTTCAGACTTTGTCTTCAGCTCTTTCACTTCAGACTTTGTCTTCAGACCTTGTTATCAGCTGATGTCTTCAGCTGTTGCAGACTACTTCAGTTGTTGTAATGTCCGTGGGACTTAAAGGTTTTTCTGATCAGGCTCATTGGTTCTTTTGGTCCAACAACATGAAAATATAATTGACATAGTAAAAACAACACATTAGAAAGAACCAAGCATTATAATCCTTAAACAAGCATAATCATCCCTTATACAGAAGTTCTCCACACTTAAGTTCTATTCCCAAAATTTTAGAAAATCCCAAGTCTCAAAAGAAATACAGATGAACTTAGACAAATGCGGAAGAACTAGACAAATGCAGATGAACAAATGCGGATGAACATTCTTAGGAAATATTCTAAGTTTCAGGAAGTGCGCATGAACCGAATGCGGATGAATAAAGCAAATACGCATGGACACTGTAGCAAATGCACATGGTCACAACAAATGCGGATGAACACTTTGGCTGTACTAAGGCAAATGTGGATGAACACAGCAAATGCAGATGAACAACACTTATGTGAATATTCAAGTCTAAATGCGGATGAACTAAACCAACCTGCAGGTACCACCTATGCTATAATCAGTTCAAAATCCTTATTCTTATACATTCACAGCACCGATCTAGCATGCTAAACTCTTAGATCAAGCATACAACCACACTAATCGATCCAACATTTGAAACATACACTCACACGCACATCAGGTGCAATGCACACAGATTAGTTAATATTTTTTGTTGTAAAGCAGCAGGTAATATGCATTTCAGCCCAAAACAGGTTAAAAACAAGTAAAATCGGGGATCTAGAACTCACCTATTGCAACCTTCAAGAAAAACTCCACAAAACTTGAGGGCACAAAGAGTTCAAACGCCTAAACACACTACAACACAAAACCGAACACAAAAGAACACATAAGAATCGCTCCCGAAGCTGAAAACTCAGCTGAAACCGAATAAAACACACAAAAACTCACCTTCAAGCCGAATCTTCTTCTTCTCTCTAGAACCGATGGAAATTCTGGTTTTCTTCTTTCTAGCAGTCGAAGCAGTTGGTGAAGTAGTGTAGTGGGGGCCATGCCCACTTTAAACATAAAATAATAATGTTTTGTCCGTTTGTACACTTTAGCCCCTCTACTTATGCAACTTCTCCTTTTGTCTTTATTCTTTTCTTAATAAATTTTTGGGTGTTACAATGTGACCTTGGTTCCTTTGCTTGAGCTATAACACAAGTGTTGTTACATGATATCTCAATGGGTTTCCGTATGCTGGGCACCAAATCAATATCAGCAATAAACTTCTTCATCCAAAGAACTTATTTTGTAGCATCTAATGCTACTATATACTTCAATCCTGTAGTGGATTGAGCAACTAGCTTTGAACAATTCCAAGTTATAGCTCTACCATTCAGAGTGAAACATATCCCATTTGTGATCAAGAATCATCTTGATCCGTTTAGAAGCTAGCATTAGTATGATACTTAATTATCAGCTCGTCCTCCACTCCTCCATATATTAAGAACATATCCTTAGTCCTTCTCAAGTAAATAAGGATATTCCTTACAAAAATCCAATGACATTCACCTGGATTCTGTTAATATCAACTCATCGTACTCAATGCGACTAATATGTTAGGTCTAGTACATAACATGGCACACATGATAGAAACAATTGTAGAATCATTTGGAACTATTTCCATTTTCTTCATATCTTCCTCTGTTTGAGGACAGTAATTACTAATCAGTATGGTTTCATATGTCATTGGCAAGTTTCCTCTATTGGAATCTTGCATTAAGAAACATCTAAAGACCTTATCAATATATCTACTTTGACTTAAAACAACAAGCTGCTTTGATCTATCTCTATAGATCATTATTTGTAGAATATAGGGGCTTCACCAAGATCATTCGTTGCAAAACATTCTCCAAGATCATTCACATACAAGTTTAGCAAAGTAATGTAGCTCCTACTTACCTTCTTGTAATCACAGGGCTAATATTCATTTTTGATAAAACCAAACTCTTTGTTTTTCTTACCAAAATGAAAAATTCCAAAGTTCAAGATGCATGTTTCAATCTATAATTGGAGTTATTTATTTTATAAACCTTATTAGGATTCTTCGGATCCTTAAAACTTGCCGGTTGTACCATATAGACATCTTTAGAAAGTTTCCATTTAGGAACGCGGTTTCAACATCCATTTGCCATATCTTATAATCATAATATGTGATAATGGCAAGCAGTATCCTAATTGACTTAAGCATGGCTACCAGTGAGAAAGCCTTCTCATAATCAACACCTTGAGATTGAGTGAACCATTTCCCAACCAACCTTGCTTTATAGGTTTGCACCTTTCCACCCATGTCGGTCTTGTTCTTGAAGATCCATTTAGACCTTACAATGTAATATTCAAGAGGAAGATCATCCAAGTCCCATACATGGTTATCATACATGGATTACATCTCTACACCCATGGCTTCTAGCCATTTCTTAGATTCATAATCTAAAACTGTAGATTTATAATTAGCAGGTTCATCCTGATACACTATCAGGATGTTAGAATTCTCATGATTTTTGATAGATCTTTTATGTTCATGCTAATCTCTAGTACTTCTATAGACTCTAGGAATTATGTAAGGCTCCGTCCCCGGAGACCCCACAGTTGGACATTCATAGCATCATTCATTATTAAAAATGCCTTAAATCACATTATTATAAGAAAACAATCACATCGGAATAATTTAACCAAAAACCATTTCTTGCATTAATGATTACTTTTGCCAAATAATACATCATTGTTTGGAGTTACAAAAGAATATTTAGTTGCATTACAAGACAAAAATATCATAATTGCATAAATAGATGCCAGTCTCCATTCACCAAGTAGCTTCAGCCGTGCCATCCTCAGTAACATCCTTACCTGCCAACTGATATACATATAAAAAAGTCAGCATTGCTGATTGAGTCCTAGTTTAATAACATAGAAAATATACTTTGGTAAACTTCACATGGTGATCAATCATCATCATACATAATCCATCATTAAGAGATTCTTTATCTTTCTTGCTTTCATTATCTTTCACTTTCATTAACTAGGATCATACAAAGCAAGAGCCTACATTATTGGTTGGAAACAGATGCCGAACCCCTATGGGTAAACATTAATAAGTGGTAGCTAACCCCCGACAGTTGATCAACATTGCTAGGCACGAAGCCTACTCATGAACTTGGATCCTATTAGTTTATTGGTCAATCACAAGGATTAGACCCCGGATGTGCCTTTCTTGGGCTGAAACAACCACACATCAGTTGAGCTAACGACAACATGGTCGTGAACCTCCATTGGAAAAGCTTGCAAGGCTTTTCACCTATTGTTAGGGCCCTGGGGTAACATTTATTAAGTTTCACTATCCTTCTTTTATTCCTTTGTACCCACTTATTATGAATAATACTTTTATAATATTATTACCTTAAAATCACATATCATGAAACAATAATAATTATTCATAGCAAGCAACCCATAATAAGGTAAATAAAACATTAGAAACATAGGACAAGCATAAACACCCATTAAACATAAGTTCTTAACACTTAAACTCTATTCCCAAAACTTCAAAAAAATCCTAAGTGTTCACAGCGTATGAGTAACATATACAGCGGATGACTTAAGGTACTAAATATCCATAGCGAACAACCTAAGTCTACAGTGGACAGCCAAGGTCCACAGCGGATGAGTAAAACACTAAGTGTTCATAACGGATGAACATAGTCCAATACGGATGGCCATAGTCCAATGCGGATGAATAACACCCACAGCGGATAACTAAAAGTGTACAACGGATGAAATAAGTCCATAGTGGATAACCAACATCCTCAGAGGATGTACAAATTTTTCAAAGGGTTCACAGCGAACAGTGTCCACAGTGGACATGTAAGTCCACAGCGAACATTCTACATTTCTAAGTGTCCACAGCGGACACACAATGTCCACAGCGGATGACCAACATCCATAGCGGACACTTTGTTCAGTACCTACTATGCAACATATGAAGTTTTCCAATCCTAAACATCATCCTAATCTGAACTTAGCATAGATCTACCATGTTACAAGCTTAAAACATATCAAACATCATCATAACATCGTGGAAATCACTTAAAACAAACATACTTCAAACACAACCGTATACCATGTAAAACTTATAGTTTGGTTAGGAAAAACAGCTGTTATTATGCATATCAGCCCCAAAACAAGTAGAAAACATTTAAAAGAGGGGATCTAGAACTCACCTCTCAGCAGCTTTCGAGTGAAACACCACAAAATAGAGAGCTAACAAGTAACTAACACCTAAACACATAAAACAAACAACCAACACAAGTAAACACATAAAAATTGGTTCATAAGCTCGAACCCAGCAGAAAATCAAGGAGAAATCTTCTGGAAATCTCACCTTTTCGAAGAACTTGAGCTTTCTCTATCCAAAACCGGTTGGGGTTTTCTTTTCCAAGCCTTTAGCCGAATTGTGCATGAGAGAGAGGGTCATGGGTGGCCTTACCACCTTTTTGAAACCCATTATGGGTAAGTTTACCTTTTGTACAACTTCACTCCTTAACCTTTTGGATATTATCTTTTCTTCCTTACTTTTCTTTTCTTTGAATTTTTCGAGTGTTACAAGTCTACCCCCCTTATATAGGTTTCATCCCCGAAACCTGTCATTCCTTAAAGAGGCCTGGTTAGTGCCGTCTCATTTCTTCCTCCGACTCCCAAGTGGCTTCTGATCCCTTACAATGTTTCCATTGCACTTTTACTTGGCGAATCACTTTATTCCTTAACTGTTTCTCCTTCCGATCCAATATAGCCACCGGTTGTTCCACATAATTCAACCTTTCATCAACCTCAATGTCCGTAAGAGGAGCAACAATGTCACTTTCCGCCAAGCACTTTCGTAAGTGAGATACCTGGAATGTAGGATGAATTCCATGCAGTTCATCGGGAAGTTCCAGCCTGTATGCCACTTCACCAACTCTGGCAATGATTTTGAATGGTCCATTATACCTAGGGCTCAACTTTCCTCGCTTGCGGAACCTGATAATCCCTTTCCAAGGAGATACCTTCAACATCACCTTATCTCCCACTTGGAATTCATTTGGCCTCCTTCTTTTATTAGCTTAGGACTTTTGCCAGTCCCTTGCTGCCTTCATGAAGACCTTGATCTTTTCCAACTTCTCTAACGTGGCTTCAATGACCTCGATACTTTCCAACTCTTTCTGCCCGATGTCACCCCAACACACCGGGGTTCTGCATCTTCGCCCATACAACTTTTCGAATAGTGGCATGCCTATACTAGCATGATAACTATTGTTGTAGGAGAACTCTGCCAACGGTAGGTGTTCATCCCAACTTCCACCAAAGTCAATAATGCATGCCCGGAGCATATCCTCCAAGGTCTGAATGGTCTGTTCTGATTGACCGTCTGTCTAAGGGTGATAAGCTATGCTAATGTGTAACCTCGTCCCCATCGCATCTTGAAATTTCTTCCAGAACTTGGACATGAACCGGGTGTCCCTATCAGAAACAATAGACACCAGCACGCCATGACGAGTTACGATCTCCTTGATGAACAGTTCCGCCAACCTTTCCGACGAGTAAGTCTCTCAGATTGGCAAAAAGTGTGCACTCTTCATTAGGCAGTCTACGATCACCCAAATGGTATCACATCCTCTCGCAGTGCGAGGCAACTCTGTGATGAAGTCCATGGTCATGTGTTCCCACTTCCATTCGGGTATATCCAAGGGTTGGATCTTCCCATATGGTTTTTGATGCTCCGCCTTCACTTGTAAATAGGTCAGGCACTTACTCACGTACTCCACCACGTCACGCTTCATCCCTGGCCACCAATAATCCTTTTTTAGATCATGATACATTTTTGTAGCACCAGGATGGATGGAATACTGTGTTTTGTGAGCCTCATCCATGATCCTTCCCATCAGCTCCCCATGACGAGGAATCCACATCAGCCCGAAACGGGTTTTAACGCCTAGGGTGTTCTCCCCTAAATATTATTCGATTGCCCTTTCATTTGTTCAGACTTGATCCTATTATCCTTTAATGCCTTATCTTGGAATTCCCTGATTTGACCCATAACATCTGGCATCACAACCAGCTGGCAATCCTTCACCCGAATCGGTTCCGGTCTCTCCTTTTGACTGAGGGTATCGGCTACCACATTCGCCTTACCTGGAAGATAGTGGATTTCACAGTAGTAATCCTTGATCAACTCTAACCATCTTCTTTGTCTCATGTTAAGATCCTTTTGCTCGAAGAAGTACTTCAAGCTTTTGTGGTCAGTGAAGATTGTGCACTTCCTCCCGTATAGGTAGTGTCTCTAAATCTTCAATGCAAAGACCACAGCCGCCAACTCCAAATCATGAGTAGGATATTTAGCCTTATGGATCTTCAATTGTCGTGATGCATAGGCTATAACCTTTCCTCGTTGCATCAACACACAAGCAAACCCAAATACGAAGCATCTGAGTATACCACCAACTCTTCATTCCCTTCATGCAACGTCAAGACGGGGGCTTGAGTTAACCTTATCTTCAACTCCTGAAACCCACTCTCCTGCTCAGAACCCCATTCAAACTTTACATCCTTGCTAGTCAGCTTAGTTAACAGGGCTGCCATTTTAGAGAAGTCTTGAATAAATCTCCTATAGTAGCCTTCCAAACCCAGGAAACTACGGATTTCAGACAGCGTCCTTGGGGGTTCCCATTGCATTACAGCTTTGAATTTTGCTAGATCCACCATTATCCCTTCGGGGTTAACCACATGGCCAAGAAATTGAATCTCACGCAGCCAAAATGCGCACTTAGAGAACTTTGCGTACAACTTCTCGTTTCTAAGTGTCTCTAGTACCTCCTTGATATGGCAGGCGTGCTCATCTTCACTCTTCGAATAGATCAGAATATCATCAATGAATACAATCACTGATCTATCTAGTATCGGTCGGCATACCCGATTCATAAGGTCCATAAAGGTAGCTGGTGCGTTGGTTAAACCGAAGGACATCATGAGAAACTCGTAGTGTCCATAACGCGTGCGAAATCACTTTCAGTTGATGATACCCAGATCGCAGGTCTATTCTGGAGAACCAACTAGCACCCTGGAGCTGATCAAACAAGTCATCGATTCTCGGTAACGGGTAACGGTTCTTCACGGTCAACTTGTTCAGCTCACGGTAGTCGATACACATCCTCATACTACCGTCCTTCTTTTTCACGAATAGGACCGGAGCACGCCATGGTGAGATACTCAGCCGAATGAAGCCTTTATCCAAGAGGTCTTGTAGTTGCGTCGTTAGCTCCTTGAGTTCGGACGGAGCTAACTGGTATGATGCCTTGGCTACGGGTTGCGCTCTCGGTATCAAGTCAATCCGAAACTCGATCTCTCTGTTGGGTGGGACCCCTGGTAGGTCTTCGGGAAACACATAGGGGAAATCGGATACCACCGACACGTTTGACAACTGGGTCACAGTGGCATCCAAATCCTTCACATAAGCCAGGTAAGCACTGCACCCTCGCCTTATAAACTTCTCTGCCGTGATCATGGATATCACTCGAGGAGAGGTGTATTCCTTGTCTCCATGAATCGTAACCACACTATCATCAGGCGTAGTCAAACGAATCATCTTCTTTCGACATACAATATTTGCTTCGTAGGTCACTAACCAATCCATTCCTAACACCACATCAAAACCTCCTAGGGCCATCACATACAATCTAGCAGGGAACTTGTGACCGTCCAATTCTATGAGGCAATCCTGTATCATATCAGTCACCTTGGTAGACTTTCCTATCGCTATCTCTACATGAAAAGGCACATCTATCTTCTTATTCTTACCATGCACTTTACGACAAAAGGTAGCAGACACAAAGCTCCTACTAGCACCCGAATCGAAGAGCACAGAAGCATACACTTGGTTTACCAAGAACATACCTGAAACTACTTCCGGGTCCACTCTGGCTTCTTCCCGGGTCATGTTGAATGCCCTCGCCTTAGCTTTTGTGCTCTCACTTCTCCCTTTTTCTGTTATAGTCTGGGTCCCTGAGCCCCTGCTCTAACCTTCTTGCAATCCCAGCCCGAGTGGCCCACCTCTCCGCACTGGTAACATCTCGGTACTCGACAATCCTTACCATAGTGCCCTTCACCTCCACACTTAAAAACACCGGTTTGTCCCCACTCTACACTCACCAAGTTGACTCTTCCCACACTTCCTACATTCTTTCCGGTCATTCCACTTCCTTTGTTCTGGGTGACGATTATCAACCCTCATCTTCTTCTCCCCAACCCCATAGTTGTTGTCCCTGAACCTTTACCCATTACCATTCTTGTTCCAACTCTTCTCCACCTTCCTCTGAATTGGCACCGGATCCCTCTAATCATACAACCTTCCGACCAAATCTACTACATACCTAAAAATACTCAGTCTAGCAGCTATCATGTTCCTCCTGATATCCACGGGCAGACCCTGCATGTACCTCTTAATCTTCTTGGACTCTGGAGTTACTAGATCCAGCATAAGTCTTGCAAGCTCATTGAACTTGGAGGTATACTCTTGATGAGTCATGTTTCCAGCCTCCAAATGTAAGAACTTCTTCTCTATTTTGTCCAACTCCTGATGTGGACAATACTCCTCCAGTACCAGTTCCTTCAAATCCGACCACCTCATCCTTACAACAAACTGTTTCCTGTCGGCTTGGACAATGTTGTCCCACCAGCATAATGCCAAGTCAATGAAAGAATGGGAGGCATACTTTACCTTTTGATCCTCCCGGCACTCACTGATGTCTAAGACTGCCTCCATCTCTCGAACCCAACGATGAGTAGCAGTAGCATTGTCGTTACCATCAAAGGTTGGGGGTTTGCACCTCTAAAACGCCCCATAGGTGCACCCCTTAGTGGCCTCCCTCTCCTTCTCACTATCGTCATCATGAATTACCACCCTGGGACTAGATGGCTCTTCATCGGCTTTCTCCTTCTCCCCCGGATCCTTGGTCTTTTCACCATCCTTTACAGCCCTCAACACCTCAGTCACCACCGAAGGTAACACGTTTTGCATGACGTTGTAGACTTCGTCAGCAATAGCTTCCTTTACCGTAGACTTGAGGGTGGCTGATCCTTCACCCTCTTGTTGGCTATGAATATCCGTGTCCTCATGAGTCGTCTCAGGAGACTTGGCCTTGCTTCGGGTGACACATGGCCCAGTTGTATGCCCGCCACGAGCACCGCCTCGGGTTGCCTTCCCAGATTTCCTACCCGCCATAAGATCTACCTCCTATAAGATTCAAACACTAACAAAGTCATTCAAGGTAATAGCTCAGTTTATGTCAAGTATAGTAAGTCTCTAATTACAGTGGCTAGTTGTGATTAGCCACTTACTTTACTCTTCATCCCCCAAGCATTTCTTGTCCTGACTACATCAGTATTCAAATCTACTAAGAGCTCATAATTCAAATAGCACATGCACGTAATACCATTTAACTTTATGAAAAATCTACCTGATGGCATGTTGCTACTTGGGCTAGCATCCTTCCATTTGGTCCCATTCTCAGTTTAAGTTTAGGTTTTGAAAACTTTGGCTCTGATACCAACTTGTAAGGCCCCATCCCTGGAGACCCCACAGTTGGACATTCATAACATCATTCATTATTAAAAGCTTATAAGAAAACAATCGCAGCTGAATAATTTAACCAAAAACCATTTCTTGCATTAATGATTACTTTTCCCAAATAATACATCGTTGTTTGGAGTTACAAAAGAATATTTAGTTGCATTACAAGATCAAAATATCATAATTGCATAAATGGATGCCAGTCTCCATTCACCAAGTAGCTTCAGCCATGCCATCCTCAGCAACATCCTTACCTGCCAACTGATATACATATAAAAAAGTCAGCGTTGCTGAGTGAGTCCTAGTTTAATAATATAGAAAATATACTTTGGTAAACTTCACATGGTGATCATTCATCATCATACATAATCCATCATTAAGAGATTCTTTATCTTTCTTTTTTCATTATCTTTCACTTTCATTAACTAGGATCGCACAAAGCAAGAGCCAACATTGTTGGTTGGCAACAGATGCCGAACCCCTGTCGGTACACATTAATAAGTGGTAGCTAACCTCCGACAGTTGATCCACACTGCTAGGCACGAAGCCTGCTCATGAACTTAGATCCCATAAGTTTATTGGTCAATCATAAGGATTAGACCTCAGATGTGCATTTCTTGGGTTGAAACAACCATACATCAGTTGAGCTAACGACAACATGGTCGTGAACCTCCATTGGAAAAGTTTTCACCTATTGTTAGGGCCCTGGGGTAACATTTATTAAGCTTCAATATCCTTCTTTTATTCCTTTGTGCCCACTTATTATGAAAAATACTTTTATAATATTATTATCTTAAAATCACATATCATGAAACAGTAATAATTATTTATAGCAAGCAGACCATATGAAGGTAAATAAAACATTAGAAACATAGGACAAGCATAAACACCCATTAAACGTAAGTTCTTAACACTTAAACTCTATTTCCAAAATTTCAAAAAAATCCTAAGTGTTCACATCGTATGAGTAACATATACAGCGGATGACTTAAGGTACTAAGTATCCACAATGAACAACCTAAGTCTACAGAGGACAGCCAAGGTCCAGAGCGGATAAGTAAAACACTAAGTGTTCACAACGGATGAACATAGTCTAATGCGGATGGCCATAGTCCAATGCGGATGAATAACATCCACAGCGCATAACTAAAAGTGTACAGCGGATGAAATAAGTCCACAGCAGATAACCAACATCCACAGCGGATGTACAAATTTTTCTAAGGGTTCACAGCGGACAGTGTCCACAGCGAACAGTGTCCACAGCGGACATGTAAGTCCACAGGGGACGTTCTACATTTCTAAGTGTCCACAGCGGACACACAATGTCCACAACGGATGACCAACATCCATAGCGGACACTTTGTTCAGTACCTACTATGCAACATATGAAGTTTTCCATTCCTAAACATCATACTAGTCTAAACTTAGCATAGATCTAACATGTTACAAGCTTAAAACATATCAAACATCATCACAGCATCGTAGAAATCACTTAAAACAAACATACTTCAAACACAACCGTATACCATGTAAAACTCATAGTTTGGTTAGGAAAAACAACTGTTATTATGCATATCATCCCCAAAACAAGTTGAAAACATGTAAAAGAGGTGATCTAGAACTCACCTCTCAGCAGCTTTCAAGTGAAACACCATAAACCCGAGAGCTAACAAGTAACTAACACCTAAGCACATAAAACAAACAACCAACACAAGAAAACACATAAAAATAGGTTCACAAGCTCGAACCCAGCAGAAAATCAAGAAGAAATCTTCTGGAAATCTCAGCTTTTCGAAGAACTCGAGCTTTCTCTCTCTAAAATCGGATGGGGTTTTCTTTTCCAAGCCTTTAGCAGATTTGTGCATGAGAGAGAGGGTCATGGGTGGCCTTACCACCTTTTTGAAACCCATTATGGGTAAGTTTACCTTTTGTACACCTTCACCCCTTAACCTTTTGGATATTTATCTTTTCTTCTTTACTTTTATTTTCTTTGAATTTTTCGGGTGTTACAAATTACAGCTAATTCCTAAGTCCTCTTAGGTGCAGGTTGATCGATGGTTTGAGTCTTTGATTCGTTACAAGTGTTTCCTAGAATTCCTCTAAATCCACATGATTTTCTCTAATACCTCGCGTAAGCAGTTTCTTCTCTAAGAAGATAACTCTGCATTTTATGAAAACTTGATTTTCAACAGGATTGTAAAAATAGTAACCGATTATATTTAGGTATCCTATGAAAACTACTTTATCGCCTTGGGGTTCCAGTTTATCTAGAGATTCACGTTGACATAAGAGTAATGTTAGATACTAGATGTCTGATGACCAATAATGTCAACTTTAGTATCGAGGTATGATCCAAAAAAGTTACACTTTGAACAAAAATAAAGTAATAACGAGTTATTGTTTCACATTATGATTCACGAACTATTAATTAAATTAATGGTGGTAAATAGTTTAAAGAAATAAATAATAAAAAAGAGGGGGTTAAACATTTATTGTTTGATAGTTAAATAATAAAATGTTTTAGGGTTTATTTGATTAAAAGTTAATTAATAAACTATAAGGGTATTGATGATTAAAAGTTAGTTACAAAAGGGTTGTTAAGTGTTAAGTATCTGGGGACCTGAAATATAAAATGAGTGGTTTAAAACATAGATACATTTATACATAAAATTGAGATTAGGGAAACCCTAATCTCCATTCCATTTTAATCATCACCCCCTTGTCCTCCCTACGGCCGAGGCCACATCACCACCACCAAAAGCCGTCGTCACCGCCTTCTTGTGCTGCCACCTTTGTAGTTTTTGTTCCAAGTTGCAATCATTGCAATGTTTGGAACTTTTTCGTGAATCTGGCCAACTTGCGAGACCGTTGGTGCTTCCATGGTGCAAAGCTTCGATTTAATAGTATAAGGTACAAGCTTTTCTAACATCCAATGGTTGTGTTTGTGTTTTTTTTAACCATATGTAATTAGATGCCTGATTGGGTATATTTAATTCTTAATCATGTAAATGCTTCCACTATAAAACTAATAAATATTTGATCATTTAATCCAAAAGTAATGGCTTTAATTGTTAAAAACTGTGCATGATACCCAAAATTAGTATTAGAGCTGACTAGGTGGATTTTGATGGATCAAATGTACTGATTGTGCTATTGAATCATCATGGAAAATCATAATTATTTATAATTAAGTATAAGGCAAGAATAATCACAAATCATCATAAATTCTCTAGTATTGATAATTAACAGAGAGTTTGGTTGTTAGGGTTCTTAGGTTTGTCAAGGTTATATCGTACAAATCTTTCTATAGACCTAAAATAGGGCATTTACTATTGACTAAACTACCCTGACACATTTTATTACATCAGAATATTTATAATTCAAAATAGTACAAAACCTATTTCAACATCAAAATTTATTGATCCGCATCACATTGACTAATACAAATGACCAAGTCCTTATCCGCATTAGCTTGTTTCTTCATTAGCATTGATAGTTTACTCATACGTATTAACTAAGTACTCATCAACATTGAGTACATTTAGTCATCTGCATTAAGTGTTAACTGTTATCCGTATTGTACTTATCTTCTGTTCACAATGTTCTCTATCAGCATTGACTTTAACACTTAGACTTTGTCTGCATCATATTTTATCCACATTGACTTGTCCGCAATCATTATAATTCTTAGTAAAATTCCAAAAAAACAAAGAAAATCTCATCACTTGAATTGTTATGTATGATCCTCGGGATCTGGCAAGAGGCACTTTTACTTCCATGAAACACATTTTTCACGATCTTGTGTTTTATTTGTCAGAAAGGTTTTGTTTTTGACAAAAAGATTGTATCTTTCATTAAAAGATTGATTCTTATAACTAATCATCGAAGCTTTGATAAAAAGAATAGATCTTTTGACACAAAGCTTCAAGCTTTGACACCAAGATTGAAACCTTTTACCTAACGACTATACCGATTTGTTTGTGGTTGATTGGGTGTGAAGTTGAGCACTAGAGACCTATGATTGGTTGTTTTTCAAAGTTTTAATCTTTGTATTTTTCTTTAGTGTTTTGGAACCCTAATATAATAAATAGTTTTATTTTATTTTGATGTGAATGTTTAAAATTATAAACCGAAGACAATGATTCGAAAACAGAAGACGAAGACACGCAAAAATCAAGATAGAGATCTTGGATCAAGAGCGAATTTACAAGTTGTTATGACCCTTGACTAGTTCCTTGTCGATTGATGGGTCAAATGAAATCAAACAACATTTTAGTAGTTGCTTGATTTGGTTGTTTTATATTGTGTTTGTGGTTGTGTACAACAATTTAGGAAAATAATGAAATCTGCAAAATATTTATAAAACTAGTTTTACAATCAAAAGATGAAGAGTAATTATATGGTTTAATTACTCGGAAATGTAATTTAAATACAAAAGAGCTTTATTTAAAAGTAAAATGAGTTTATAATAAAATATTTAATTTAAAAATTAAATTGATAAACAGTTTATTAGTTTAAAACTGGTTTGCAATAATGATCAGATAGTTTAAATAAAGTTTTTAAAATTGGATCTTATTGAATGTCGAAAGTAGTTTCAAACTACTATCATAAACCAATATAAAATTGGATTTACTCAAATTGCATGACTTAATTGCCTCATGTTACAAGTTATCCAATATTTTCACACCCCCGCTTATAGTAGAAACACGAGAATATAATGGACGGGATTGTCATAATAAATTGATAGTTAATAGAGATGCATTAATGATGAAAACCAACGTGTCATGGCGTCACCCGACACAAATGGAGACTTGTGTCGTAGTTAGTCAATCCCACGACAAACATAGTCAACAAGTATAATCAAATCAAATCCCACAACCCGGGAATAATTAAAGGCAAAACATGCCCAAATATGATAAACATAAAATGAAACACAATTATTTGAAACACTAGAGCAAGTGTATCATGCAATCCTTAGGGTCATCTCTGTGGCATCTGATCTAGCTATCCTTAATGATTATTGAAAATTTATGTTCAAAAGGTCAACACATGGCTGGTGAGTTCACAAGTTTAAATAATGAATAAAAATTGATGCTATGTATAAGTTTGTAGGACATAAGTGTATACAGTTATAAGAAAGCAATATCACATGTAATCATTAGCCTCACAACTACACCTAAAATGTACACACAAATCTTGTCGGAACATATTCACCCTAGGGTCCGTTCGTGACCATTGTAAGTCCCAACTAGTATACTGTCAAACAAGAGTGGGGCTGTCAACCGTATAGTACTATCAAAAACTATCTGTAGGTTCTAACACCAGAGTTAAATAGTTATGAATAAAAAACCATACAGAAAAAAAAACTCATGCATGTTCCAGATATATACTTAAAAAAGAGTAACACAATAGTCCCAAAAGAATAAATGATTTCATAGCCAGAAATATAGTTCAACATGCTTTTCCCTTTTGAGATTTATAAATATTTGTAGGAAAATGGGACCACGAAACTCAACTTAATTTATACGAGCAACAATAAGAAACTCAAACACCTATAACAATATATAATTGAACTTGTAATGGGTCTATTGAACATTATGATACATTCGGTCTATCTCGGGTTAGTTCGGGTTTGACGTGTGACTCACACTTAATATATATATATATATATATATATATATATATATATATATATATATATATATATATATATATATATAAAACTTGATTACACGTTTAATTAGACATGAGTGAAATGTATATACATATATATTTAATTAATTTAAACAGACAATTATTATATACCTATATTTTTATATATTAGCTAGGTAATCATACACGTCTTCGTCTTTATATGCCCCCATTATATATCCACATGCAACACACACACACACACACACACACACACACACACACACACACACACACACACACATATATATATATATATATATATATATATATATATATATATATATATATATATAATCAAACCCACCCATATAAGACATTCACATACATATACATTAACGCACACTCATAAACGATGAAATGCACTCATACATACACACTAATATTCACATATATATATATATATATATATCACAATAAATTTTATGTTATTCCATATTCATATATATATATATATATATATATATATATATATATATATATATATATATATATATATATATATGACAACCATGCACCCTAACACACACTTTAAGCACACACGCTCTCTGGAACACAAACCACACACATTTCACACACACCCTAGACTTCATTTATACACACACACCATACACAACAGCCTACAATTGCTTTGTTTGGCACACATACACACACAAATCACTCACAATCACACACAAAAAATTCAAAGAATCAACATATATGTATATACTCACATCGCACCACACACACATATATGTACCATACACACACAATCCGTATATACATACAAACATATAATCATATGTAGACACACGAGATTCACATAATTGGACACACGCATCAACTGCACACCACCACCGCACTTCCACACACCCGTTGGCTCACACATAGCCACACCCGCACACCCACGACTTGCACATATACACACATGGGAAATATGTATACATACACACTCAACATCCTATCTCTCAGCTTATATACATATACACACACAAACACCTACTCACACACACACCTCCAAAACAACACCGTAATGCTATCACCAGGGGAGGAACTATCCTTAGGGAACAAAGTCAAGTGACCTGATTGATTTTTAAACTAGACTCTCTGATATGATCAACACAAAACCCCATGTCTAGCTTCAAAGTCACTTACATTTAGTCTTGCTTGTTTTTCCATCTTTTAATCCTCGTGTATTGGTAAGAAATGAGCAAATTTTGACATTCGATCCAGAACAACCAAAATCGAATCATGTCCGCTACTAGTCCTCAACAACTTATTAATGAAATTCATCACTATATTGTCCCGTTTCCATTCAGAAATTTCCGGTTGTTGTAGTAATCCTGAAGGTTTCTAATGTTCAGCTTTAACCTAGAATAGTTTAGGCAATCACTCACATAAGTAACAATGTCTTTCTTCATACCTGGCCACCAATACAATTTTTTAAGGTCTTGATACATCTTATCTGCACCAAGTTGGACGAAACATCTCGACTTGTGTGCATTGTTCATGACTAGATCTTGTACATTTCTCCACTTTGGTACCCATATATGCTCCGCAGAGTATTGCAACTCATCCTTCTTGTGTTCTATTTGCTTATGTAACCCACAAAACACCTCACCTATAATGTTCTCCTCCTTTAATGCTTCACCCTATGCCATTAAAATCTGATCCTTTAGGTTTGATTGTATGGTCATTCCTAAAGCATGTGCATGTAAAGGTTTAACATGCTCATTCCTACTTAACACATAAGCCATCATATTCGTCTTTCCTAAATGATATCGTATCTCATAATCATAATCGCTAAAAAGCTCAACCCATTGCCTCTTACGCATGTTCAATTCCTTTGATCAAAAATATGTAAGAGGCTTTTATGATCGGTATAGATGAGTACTGTCTCCAATTCTTATGTACAAACACTACAACATCCAATTCCAAATCATGTGTCGAATAATTCCTCTTGTGAATTCTTTTAAGCTGCTGAGAGGCATAAGCAATCACCTTATCTTTCTGCAATATAACGAAACCAAGTCCCTATGTAATGCGTCGCAGAATACCACAAAATTATTTGACCCATCTAGAAAGGTCAATAGCAGCACTTTACACAACTTTTCCTTTAACGTTGGAGAAGTCTATTCTTGCTTAGATCTCCAATAAAATTTCTTATCCTTTTGGATTAACATTGTCAATGGTTAGGCAATCTTTGAGAAGTTTACAATGAATTGGTTGTAGTGTCTGGCCAATCCCATAAATTGCCAAATTTTTGAAGGCGTGTTAGGTGTATCCCACTTCTTAACTGATTTTTTATTTCTAGGATCAACGTGTGTCCCCTTCTCATTGACTATGTGACCTAGAAACTTTAATTCACACAACTAGAACTCACACTTGGAGAATTTTGCATAAAGTTTTTCTTCTCCTAACAACTTCGATATCACCCTCAGATGTTGCTCATGCTTTTCTTTTGATCGCAAACAGATGAGGATATCATCTATAAACATGATTTCAAACTTATCCAAATACGATTTGTATGCTCGGTACATCAAATCCATGGATACTACTAGAGCGTTTGTTAGAGCAAACGGCATGACTAAGAACTCGTAATGCCTATAAGGAGTCCTAAAAGCTGTCATAGGTATATTGCTTTTATGAACTGTCAAGTGATAAAAGCTTTACCAAAGATCAATCTTTGGAATGTAAGTCGCTCTCTACAAGTGGTCGAATAGGTCATCAATTCGGGGGAGAGGATGTCGGTTCTTCATGGTCAACTTGTCTGACTCTTGGTAATCTATGCATATTCAAAACGATCCATCCTTCTTCTTGACAAATAATACCGGTGCTCCCCATTGCGAGTGACTTGTTCGGATAAAATCTTTATCTAATAATTCTTCTAACTGGCTTGATAATTCCTTCACTTTTGATGGTGACCGGCAGTAAGGTGTCTTTGCTACAGGTGTTGCTCTAAGAACCAAGTCGATTCAAAATTTCACTTGTCGAGTAGGAGGTAAACCAGACAAATCATAACGGAATACTTTCGGAAAGTCTCGTACCACCGAGATATCTTCCAATTTCCTTTCCTCTGTTTTCTTCTCCACCACATGCGCCAAGAACGCATAGTATCACTTTTTCAAACACCGACAGGCCTTCATGTAAGAATCGAGTCTCAAATTCTTTCTGGGTCGCTCGCTCTAAATCTAAGTACTTCATCAATTGACAGAGAAATACATACTAACTTTCTCAGAAAATCTCTCAGCTTCGCACTTTGATAATCAATCCATACCCACTACCACGTCAAAATTTTCCAACTCAAACTGTATTAAGTCTATGCCAAAAGCATGATCTTCTAATTCTAAGGTGCAACCTCCAATTATTTCACCAGCCTCTATCAATCTACCATTTTCCATTTCTATTAAGTAACTAATTTCAAAGAAACTGGGTTTGTGCCAAGTAAAGGAGTAATTTCCAAAGACTCAAAGTTATTATCTGTCTTCGGTATCAAATAATATAGTTGCATAATGAATGTTGATATGATATGTGCCGGTAACAACATTTGGGTCTTGATTGGTGTTATTAGCTCTAATCACAAATGTACGACCACATACTGCATTACCTTAATTACATGACTTTTATTTCCATAATTTCCCTATCCTTAAGCATCGAATATAGTGATCTCCTGATTCTGATTGTTTCCAACTTGTCATGGTGCCCGGTTTAGCCTAGGGCACACTTTAGGGTAATGGTCAAAACTCCTACATTCATAGCATTCACGTTAAACGCCTGTCGGCCTAACCAACTCATTGTCTATCTTACTACTAGCTTGCTTGTTTGACTCTCCAACTTCTTTCCACTACTCATTAGATTTTCCTAATGTCTCTCTCAATCCTCTTTTAAACAGATGCCACAAGGTGTGACACCGACTTTGCCAACTCATTGAGTTTGTCCGTATAATGAGTATTACCCGACCTCATCATTACACTATTCTAGAATTCCAGCTCTAACTTTTACATCTTATTCATTGGGTAGTAATCCTTAGTCACTAAAGTTTTAAGCTCATCCCAAGTCATGGATATCATAGCCTCCCTACCTAAGGCTTGAGTTTGAGTGTTCCTCTATGTCAGTACTTTACCCACTAGTGAGCAAACAACATACTTCATCTTTCGGTTTTCAGCATAGTTGTTGATATCCATTACAGTTTCTATTTTTCTCAACACAACGGGTCAGGCCTATTTCTTCCCCTTTCCTATCAAACTCTTCTGACTAGCATGTCATGTATGTACAACCAAGCCTTACCCACTATATTATTATTTCCACCATTTCCTACTATAATGCATCAAGATCATCACATAGCCCAGTTTAGGCACATTCTTAGTATACCAGTGATGCTTATATATAAAGTTACCCGCGGTGTTCCCACCACATCCACAATATACCAAGAACAGTGCTTAAAATTGTTATGTGACATCTGATTACTCCATCAAGGGATAGTGATAGAATGTTCAAACTACTAATGCTCTAGGTCTTAAGATCGATACAATGAACAAGGTAATACATGGGCAAGGAGTATCATCACTCTCCTACAACCCTTCGTAGACCATGTACATTTCAAAAAATTAGTCAATTGCATAATTATTTGAATGCTAGAAAGAGCAACGTCTCATAGGAACTAGGACTAGTGTCACAATATGAATCCCATGAAGGCTTTAAATAGATTAGAACTTACATAAGAGTAAAGGTTATAGATGTTCTTCACCATTAATGAAGTCTTATACGCATTAAGATTCCAGTGTCCCAAGGTATAGAATGGAAAATTTGTACTAACTATGACCGTTATCCCATGGCAGGGTTTGCCAGTCTTTGCATGCATTGCAAATCACAGTTACGTGTGCACCCATAATTGAAATTTGCTTTGCATGGTCACTCTCAGTTCCTCCTAACCGACTTAACACATCTTGTCAGGTATAGAGTGTTATCCATGATTGGAGTATCAAGGATATGGTTACTAACCAAAAGTTAATTAATCGGATTTTACAAAGGATTAGATTGAGAAAGCATTCACTTGAGAAATAAAGCAGTTTCTCTTTCTAGTACAGAGTGTCAAAGGAATCCATTTATTATAATCCAAAATCCAATAAAGTAGTCATCTGACCTGAGTACATTGTGTCTCTTGTTTATTGATATCATATCAGCCAATGTGTTCATCTCCCATGATTCAACCCAACAAGTTGTAGATAACGTGCATACAACACAGATGACACCGAAGAATGCGAGAAGCAAAAGTTGTCTTACAACATAAATCATTAGAAAGATTCTTATAGCTGTAATTATCAACCCATTCCAATAAAAGTTGAGTTCACAATGAGAGGATGTTCTTACCTTATACTTTCTCAAGGTACAAATAGATAATCCATGATCCTCAATTTTGTCAAGTAAGTACATCACAGATAGCTCGTAAGACAGGCTACTATGCATAGCTAATAATGCACTTAGAATGTTCACATGTATATCATTGCACACAAAATCCTATTATGCATACTACATGTGGGTACTTAGGTTATAGTGCAGGTCGAATAATCAACCTAGTTCTCTATAACCAATGGCTCTGATACTAATCCATCACACCTCCACTTATAGTAGAAACATGAGGATGTAACGGACGTGATTGTCATAACACATTGATAGTTAATAGAGATGCATTATTATTTACCTATATTTTTATATATCAGCTTTGTAATCATACATGTTTCCCTCAATTTTTCGATCCGATAACGTATTCATACTATATTATATGAACACTCAATTTATATGCCCCTATAATCCCCCATATTATATACACATGTCGACATATATCCAAATCATTGCACACATGCAACATATATATATAAAATCATACCCACATATATAGGACATTCACATACATATACATTAACACAGATACAAATACGACAAAATGCACTCATACATACACACTAATATTAACACATATATATCACAATCAATTTTATGTTAACCCATATATATATATATATATATATATATATATATATATATATATATATATATATATATATATATATATATATATATATATATATATATATATGACAACCATGCACCCTAACACACATACTTTAAGCACACACACCCTTTGGAACATGAACCACACACATTTCACACGCATCCTAGACTTCATTTATACGGACACACCATACACACATAAATCACTCACAATCACACACACAAAACTCAAAGAATTAACATATATGTATATTCTAACAGCGCACCACACACACATATATGTACCATACACACACAGTCCATATATACATAGTACACACACGAGATTCATATAATTGGACACACGTATCAACCGCACACCACCACCGCACCGCCACACACATGTTAGCTCAGACATAGCCACACCTGCACACCACGACTTGCACATATACACACACGGGATACACACACATGAAATATATATACATACACACTCAACATCCTATTTCTCAGGTTTTACACATATACACACACAAATACCTACTCACACACACACCTCAAAAACAACACCATAATGCTATCACCAGGGGCGGAACTTCCCTTAGGGAACAGGGTCATGTGACTCGATTGATTTTTAAATCAGACTCTCCAATATGACCGACACAGAACCCCATGTCTTGCCTCAAAGTCACATAAATATAGTCTCGCTTGTTTCCATCTTTTAATCCTCGCGGATTGGCAAGAAATTAGCAAATTTTGTTATCCGATCCATAACAACCTAAATCAAATCATGTCCGCTACTAGTCCTCGACAACTTATTACTGAAATTCATCACTATATTCTCCCATTTCCATTCAGAAATTTCCGGTTGTTGTAGTAATCCCGAAGGTTTCTAATGTTCAGCTTTAACCTAGAATAGTTAAGGAATTCACTCACTCAAGTAACAATGTCTTTCTTCATACCTGGCCAACAATACAATTATTTAAGGTCTTGTTACATCTTTTTTGAACCAAGATGGGCGAAATATCTCGACTTGTGTGCATTGTTCGTGACTAGATCTTGTACATTTCTCCGCTATGGTACCCATATATGCTCCGCAAAGTATTGTAACTCATCCCTCTTGTGTTTAATTTGCTTATCTAACCCATAAAACTCTTCACCTATAATGTTCTCCTCCTTTAGTGCTTCACCCTATGCCGTTAAAATCTAAGCCTTTAGGTTTGATTGTATGGTCATACCTAAAGCTCGTGCATGTAAAGGTTTAACACGCTCCTTCCTACTTAGCACATCAGCCACCACATTTGTATTTCCTAAATTATGGTGTATCTCACAATCGTAATCGCTAAAAAGTTCAACCCATCGCCTCAGACGCATGTTCAATTCCTTTGATCAAATATATGATAGAGGCTTTTATGATTGGTATAGACGATTTCTGTCTCCAATTCTTAAGTGCAAACACTATAACATCCAATTCCAAATCATGTGTGGAATAATTCCTCATGTGAATTCTTTTAAGCTGCCGAGAGGAATAAGTAATCACCTTATCTTTCTGTATTATAACAAAACAAAGTCCCTATGTAACGCATCACAGAATACCACAAAATTATTTGAACCATCTAGAAAGATCAATATCGGCACGTTACACAACTTTTCCTTTAACGTTGGAGAAGTCTATTCTTGCTTAGATCTCCAATAAAATTTCTTATCCTTTTAGGTTAACATTGTCAACGGTTAGGCAATCTTTGAGAAGTTCGTAATGAATCGTTGGTAGTGACTGGCAATCCCATAAATTGCCAAATTTTTGAAGGCATGTTAGATATATCCCACTTTTTAACTGCTTTGATATTTCTAAGATCAATGTGAGTCCCCTTCTCATTGACTACATGACCTAGAAACTTTGCTTCACACAACTAGAACTCATACTTGGAGAATTTTGCATAAAGTTTTTCTTCTCCTAACAACTTCAGTATGACCCTGAGATGTTGCTCGTGCTTTTCTTTTGATCACAAACAGATGAGGATATCATCTATAAACATGATTACAAACTTATCCAAATACGATTTGTATGCTCGGCTCATCAAATCCATGAATACTACTAGAGCATTGTTAGACCAAACGACATGAATAAAAACTCGTAATGCCTATAAGGAGTCCTAAAAGTTGTCTTAGGTATATTGCTTTTGTGAACTATCTAGTGATGAAAGCTTTACCAATGATCAATCTTTGGAACTTAAGTCGCTCCCTACAAGTGGTCGAATAGGTCATCAATTCGGGGGAGAGGATGTTGGTTCTTGATGGTCAACTTGTGTGACTCTCGGTAATCTATGCACATTCGAAACGATCCATCCTTCTTCTTGACAAATAATACCGGTGCTCCCCATTATGAGTGACTTGTTCGGATAAAACGTTTATCTAATAATTCTTCTAACTGATTGATAATTCCTGCACTTTAGCTGGTGTCGGGCAGTAAGGTGTCTTTCCTACAGGTGTTGCTCTAGGAACCAAGTTGACTCAAAATTTCACTTGTCGAGTAGGAGGTAAACCAGACAAATCATAAAGGAATACTTTTGGAAAGTCTCGTACCACTGATATATCTTCCAATTTCCTTTCCTTTGTTTTCTTCTCCACCGCATGCGCCAAGAACGCATAGTATTGCTTTTTCAAACACCGACAGGCCTTCATCTAAGAATTGAGTCTCAAATTCTTTCTGGGTCGCTTGCTTTAAATCTGAGAACTTCATCAATTGACAGAGAAATACGTACTAACTTTCTCGGAAAAGCTCTCAGCTTCGCACTTTGATAATCAATCCATACCCACAACCACGTCAAAATTTCCCAACTCAAACGGTATTAAGTCTATGCCAAAAGCATGATCATCTAATTCTAGGGTGCAACCTCTAATTATTTCACCAGCCTCTATCAATCTTCCATTTTCCATTTCTATTGAGTAACTAATTTCAAAGCAACTAGGTTTGTGCCTAGTAAAGGAGTAATTCCCAAAGACTCAAAGTTATTATCTGTCTTCGGTATCAAATAATATAGTTGCATAACGATTGTTGATAAGATACGTGCCCGTAACAACATTTAGTGTTACTAGATCTAATCACAAATGTACGACCGCATGCTGCATTACCTTAATTACAAGACCTTTATTTCCATAATATCCCTATCCTTAAGCATCGAATATAGTGATCTCCTGATTCCAATTTTTTCCAACTTGTCATGGTGCCCGGTTTAGCCTAGGGCGCACTTTAGGGTAATGGTCAAAACTCCTACATTCATAGCATTCACGTTAAACGCCTGTCGGCCTAACCACATCAACCGTCACAGCTGGGTTCAAAACCCTAGCCTTCTTGTCTATCTTACTACTAGCTTGCTTGTTTGACTCTCCAACTTCTTTACACTACTCATTAGATTTTCCTAATGTATCTCTCAATCCTCTTTTTGCCAGGTGCCACAAGGTGTGACACCAGCTTTGCCAACTCATTGAGTTTGTCCGTATAATGAGTATTACCCGACCTCATCATACACTATTCTAGAATTCCAGCTCAAACTTTTACATCTTATTCATTGGGTAGTAATCCTTAGTCACTAAAGTTTTAAGCTCATCCCAAGTCATGGCTATCGTAGCCTCCCTACCTGAGGCTTGAGTTTGAGTATTCCTCTATGTCAGTACTTTTCCCACTAGTGAGCAAACAACATACTTCATCTTTTGGTTTTTAGCATAGTTATTGATATCCATTACAGTTTCTATTTTTCTCAATCCAACGGGTCAGGCCTATTTCTTCCCTTTTCCTATCAAACTCTTCTAACTAGCATGTCATGTATGTACAACCATTCCTTTCCACCTACATTATTATTTCCACCATTTCCTACTATAATCCATCAAGATCATAACATAGCCCAGTTCAGGCACATTGTTAGAATACCAGTGATGCTTATATATAGAGTTACCCGTGGTGTTCCCACCTCATCCACGATATACCAAGAACAGTGCTTAAACTGGTTACGTGACATCTGATTACTCCATCAAGGGATAGTGCTAGAATGTTCAAACTACTAATGCTCTAAGTCTTAAGATCAATCCAATGAACAAGGTAATACATGGGCAATTAGTATAATCACTCTCCTACAACCCTTCGTAGACCATGTACATTTCAAAAAATTAGTCAATTGCATAATTATTTGAATGCTATAAAGAGCAACGTCTCATAGGGACTAGGACTAATGTCACAATATGAATCTCATGATGGCTCTAGATAGATTAGAACTTACATAAGAATGAAGGTTATAGATGTTCTTCACCATTAATAAAGTCTTATAAGCATTAAGACTCCAGTATCCCAAGGTATAGAATGGAAAATTTGTACTAACTATGACTGTTATCCCATGGCAGGGTTTGCCAGTCTTTGCATGCACTGCAAATCATAGTTATGTGTGCATCCATAATTGAATTTTGCTTTGCATGGTCACTCTCAGCTCCTCCTAATCGAGTTAACACATCTTGTCAAGTATAGAGTGTTATCCATGATTGGAGTATCAAGGATATGGTTACTAACCAAAAGTTAATTAATCGGATTTTTACAAAGGATTAGATTGAGAAAGCATTCACTTGAGAAATAAAGCAGTTTCTCTTTCTAGTACAGAGTGTCAAAGGAATCCATTTATTATAATCCGAAATCCAATAAAGTAGTCATCTGACCTGAGTACATTGTGTCTCTTGTTTATTGATATCATGTCAGGCAATGTATTCATCTCCCAAGATTCAACCCAACAAGTTGTAGATAACGTGCATACAACACAGATGACACCAAAGAATGCGAGAAGTAAAAGTTGTCTTACAACATAAATCATTAGAAAGATTCTTATAGCTGTACTTATCAATCCATTCCAATAAAAGTCGAGTTCACAACGATAGGATGTTCTTACCTTATACTTTCTCAAGGTACAAATAGATAATCCACGATCCTTAATTTTGTCAAGTAAGTACATCACAGATAGCTCATAAGATAGGCTACAATGCATAGCTAATAATGCACTTAGAATGTTCACATGTATATCATTGCACACATAATCCTATTATGCATACTACATGTGGGTACTTAGGTTATAGTTTAGGTTGAATAATCCACCTAGTTCTCTATAACCAATGGCCCTGATACTAATCCGTCACACCTCCAGTTATAGCGGAAACACGAGGATGTAATGGACGTGATTGTCATAACACATTGATAGTTGATAGAGATGCATCAATGATGAAAACCAACGTGTCTTGACGTGAACCGACACAAATGAAGACTTGTGTCATAGTTAGTCAATCCTAAGACAAACCTAGTCAACAAGTATAATCAAATCAAATTCCACAAATCGGGAACAAGTAAAGGCAAAACATGCTGAAATATGACAAGCATAAAATGAAACACAACTGTTTGAAACACTAGAGCAAGTCTATCATGCAACCCTTAGGGTCATCTCTAAGGCATCAACTGTAGTTATCCTCGATGATTATTATTTCTAGAAAAGATATGCATTAAAGGTCAACACATGGTTGGTGAGTTCGCAGGTTTAAATAATAAATAAGAATTGACGTTGTGTAGAAGTTTGTACGACATAAGTGTATACAGTTATAAGCAAGCAATATCACATGTAATTATTTTCCTCACAACTAAACCTATGACGTACACACAAATCTTGTCAGAAAATATTCACCCTAGGGTCCGTTCGTGATCATTGTAAGTCCCAACTAGTATACTGACAAATAAGAGTGGGGATTTCAAGCTAATAGTACTCTCAATACCTGTCTGTCTGCTCCAACACTTAAGTTAAATAGTTGTAAATAAAGAACCACAAAGAAAAGACAACTCATGCATGTTCCAGATACATACTTACAAAACAATAACAGAATAGTCCTAATGAGTAAATGATTTCACAGACATAAATAGGGTTGAGCATACTTTTCCCCTTTGAGATTTATAAATATTTATAGGAAACAGGGTCGTGAAACTCACATTGATTTTATACAAGCAATAGTAAGAATATCAAACACCTATAACAATATATAATTGAACTTGTAATAGGTATATTAAACATTATGATACATTCGGTCTATTTCGGGTTGGTTCGGGTTTGACGCGCAACTCACACTTAAAATATATGTATATATATATATATACATATATAATAATTTGACTACTCGTTTAATTAGACAAGAGTGAAATATATGTATATATATAATTATATGTATATATATATATATATATATATATATATATATATATATATATATATAATTAGTTTAAACAGAGTAATATTATTTACCTATATTTTTATATATCAGCTATGTAATCATACACGTTTCCCTCATTATTTAGATCCGATAACGTATTCATACTATATTATACGAACACTCAATTTATATGCCCCTATAATCCCCCATAATATATACACATGTCGACATATATCCAAATCATTGCACACATGCAACATATATATATATAAAATCATACCCACATATATAGGACATTCACATACATATACATTAACACAGATACATATACGGCGAAATGCACTCATACATACACACTAATATTAACACATATATATCACAATCAATTTTATGTTAACCCATATATATATATATATATATATATATATATATATATATATATATATATATATATATATATGACAACCATGCACCCTAACACAGACACCCTTTAGAACATGAACCACACACATTTCACACGCATCCTAGACTTCATTAATACACACACACCATACACACATAAATCACTCATAATCACACACACAAAACTCAAAGAATTAACATATATGTATATTCTCACAGCGCACCACACACACATATATGTACCATAAGCACACAATCCATATATACATATAAACATATAATATATGTACACACATGAGATTCATATAAACGGACACACGCATCAACCGCACACCACCACCGCACCGCCACACACATGTTAGCTCAAACATAGCCACACCCGCACACCCACGACTTGCACATATACACACACGGGAAATATATATACATACACACTTAACATCCTATCTCTTAGCTTATATACATATACACACACATACACCTACTCACACACACACCTCAAAAACAACACCATAATGCTATCGCGATGGGCGGAACTACCCTTAGGGAACAGGGTCATTTGACTTGATTGATTTTTAAACCAGACTCTCCGATATGACCGACACAGAATCCCATGTCTTGCCTCAAAGTCACTTAAATATAGTCTCACTTGTTTTTCCATCTTTTAATCCTCGCGGATTGGTAAGAAATGAGCAAATTTTGTCATTCGATCCACAACAACCTAAATCAAATCATGTCCGCTACTAGTCCTCGACAACTAATTACTGAAATTCATCACTATATTCTCCCATTTCCATTCAGAAATTTCCAGTTGTTGTCGTAATCCTGAAGGTTTCTAATGTTCAGCTTTAACCTAGAATAGTTAAGGCATTCACTCACACAAGTAACAATGTCTTTCTTCATACCTGGCCAACGATACAATTATTTAAGGTCTTGATACATCTTGTCTGCACCAAGATGGACAAAATATCTTGACTTGTGTGCATTGTTCATGACTAGATCTTATACATTTCTCCACTTTGGTACCCATATACGCTCCGCAAAGTATTGTAACTCATCCCTCTTATGTTTTATTTGCTTATCTACCCCACAAAACTCCTCACCTATAATGTTCCCTCCTTTAGTGCTTCACCCTATGCCGTTAAAAGCTAAGCCTTTAGGTTTGATTGTATGGTCATACCTAAAGCTCGTGCATGTAAAGGTTTAACATGCTCCTTCCTACTTAGCACAATAGCCACCACATTCGTATTTCCTAAATTATATCGTATCTCACAATCGTAATCGCTAAAAAGCTCAACCCATCGCCTCTGACGCATGTTCAATTCCTATGATCAAATATATGTTAGAGGCTTTTATGATTGGTATAGATGATTGTTATCTCCAATTCTTAAGTGCAAACACTACAACATCCAATTCCAAATCATGTGTGGAATAATTCCTCTTGTGAATTCTTTTAAGCTGCTGAGAGGCATAAGTAATCACCTTATCTTTTTGCATTATAACAAAACCAAGTCCCTATGTAACGCATCATAGAATACCACAAAATTATTTGACCCATCTAGAAAGGTCAATATCGGTACGTTACACAACTTTACCTTTAACGTTGGAGAAGTCTATTCTTGCTTAGATCTCCAATAAAACTTCTTATCCTTTTAGGTTAACATTCTCAACGGTTAGGCAATCTTTGAAAAGTTCTTAATGAATCGTTGGTAGTGTCTGGCAATCCCATAAATTGCCAAATTTTTGAAGGCATGTTAGGTGTATCCTACTTCTTAACTGCTTTGGTATTTCTAAGATCAATGTGAGTCCCCTTCTCATTGACTACGTGACCTAGAAACTTTGCTTAACACAACTAGAACTCACACTTGGAGAATTTTGCATAAAGTTTTTCTTCTCCTAACAAGTTCAGTATGACCCTCAGATGTTGCTCGTGCTTTTCTTTTGATCGCAAACAGATGAGGATATCATCTATAAACATGATTACAAACTTATCCAAATACGATTTGTATGCTCGGTTCATCAAATCCATGAATACTACTAGAGCATTTGTTAGACCAAACGGCATGACTAAGAACTCGTAATGCCTATAAGGAGTCCTAAAAGTTGTCTTAGGTATATTGCTTTTGTGAACTGTCAAGTGATGAAAGCTATACCAAAGATCAATCTTTGGAACGTAAGTCGCTCCGTACAAGTGGTCGAATAGGTCATCAATTCGGGGGAAAGGATGTTGGTTCTTGATGGTCAACTTGTGTGACTTTCGGTAATCTATGCACATTCAAAACGATCCATCCTTCTTCTTGACAAATAATACCGGTGTTCCCCATTGTGAGTGACTTGTTCGAATAAAATCTTTATCTAATAATTCTTGTAACTGGCTTGATAATTCTGGCACTTTTGATGGTGTCGGGCGGTAAGATGTCTATGCTACAGGTGTTGCTCTAGGAACCAAGTCGATTCAAAATTTCACTTGTCAAGTAGAAGGTAAACCACACAAATCATAAAGGAATACTTTAGGAAAGTCTCGTACCACTGAGATATCTTCCAATTTCCTTTCCTCTGTTTTCTTCTCCACCGTATGCGCCAAGAACGCATAGTATCGCTTTTTCAAACACCGACAGGCCTTCATGTAAGAATTGAGTCTCAAATTCTTTCTGGGTCACTCGCTCTAAATCTGAGTACTTCATCAATTGATAGAGAAATACGTACTAACTTTCGCGGAAAATTTCTCAGGTTCGCACTTTGATAATCAATCCATACCCACTACCACGTCAAAATTTTCCAACTCAAACGGTATTAAGTCTATGCCAAAAGCATGATCTTCTAATTCTAGGGTGCAACCTCAAACTATTTCACCAACCTCTATCAATCTAACATTTTCCATTTCTATTAAGTAACTAATTTCAAAGCAACTGGTTTTTGCCAAGTAAAGGAGTAATTTCCAAAGACTCAAAGTTATTATCTGTCTTCGGTAACAAATAATATAGTTGCATAATGGTTGTTGATAAGATACGTGCCCGTAACAACATTTAGGTCTTGACGGGTGTTATTTGCTCGAATCATAAATGTACGACCGCATGCTTCATTACCTTAATTACAAGACCTTTATTTCCATAATTTCCCTATCCTTAAGCATCGAATATAGTGATCTCCTGATTCTGATTGTTTCCAACCTGTCATGGTGCCCGATTAAGCCTAGGGAACACTTTAGGGTAATGGTCAAAACTCCTACATTCATAGAATTCACGTTAAACGCCTGTCGGCCTAACCACATCAACCGACACAGCTGGGTTCAAAACCCGAGCCTTCTTGTCTATCTTACTACTAGCTTGCTTGTTTGACTCTCCAACTTCTTTCCACTACTCATTAGATTTTCCTAATGTCTCTCTCAATCCTCTTTTAAACAGATGCCACAAGGTGTGACACCGGCTTTGCCAACTCATTGAGTTTGTTTGTATAATGAGTATTACCCGACCTCATCATTACACTATTCTAGAATTCCAGCTCTAACTTTTACATCATATTCATTGGGTAGTAATTCTTAGTCATTAAAGTTTTAAGCTCATCCCAAGTCATGGCTATCGTAGCCTCCCTACATGAGGCTTGAGTTTGAGTATTCCTCTATGTCAGTACTTTACCCACTATTGAGCAAACAACATACTTTATCTTTTGGTTTTAGCATAGTTGTTGATATCCATTATAGTTTCTATTTTTCTCAATCCAATGGGTCAGGCCTATTTCTTCCCCTTTCTTATCAAACTCTTTTGACTAGCATGTCATGTATGTACAACCAATCCTTGCCACCACCTATATTATTATTTCCATCATTTCCTAGTATAATCCATCAAGATCATCATATAGCCCAGTTCAGGCACATTCTTATTAAACCAGTGATGCTTATATATAGAGTTACCCATGGAGTTCCTACCACATCCATGATATACCAATAATAGTGCTTAAACTGGTTACGTGACATCTGATTACTCCATCAAGGGATAGTGCTAGAACATTCAAACTACTAATGCTCTAAGTCTTAAGATCAATCCAATGAATAAGGTAATACACGGGCAAGTAGTATCATCACTCTCCTACAACCCTTCGTAGACCATGTACATTTCAAAAAATTAGTCAATTGCATAATTATTTGAATGCTAGAAAGAGCAACGTCTCATAGGGACTAGGACTAATGTCACAATATGAATTCCATGAAGGCTCTAGATAGATTAGAACTTACATAAGAGTAAAGGTTATAGATGTTATTCGCCATTAATTAAGTCTTATAAGCATTAAGACTCCAGTGTCCCAAGGTATAGAATGGAGATTTGTACTAACTATGACCGTTATCCCATGGCAGGGTTTGCCAGTCTTTGCATGCACTGCAAATCACAGTTACATATGCACCCATAATTGAAATTTGCTTTGCATGGTCACTCTCAGCTCCTAACAGAGTTAACACATCTTGTTAAGTACAGAGTGTTATCCATGATTAGAGTATCAAGGATATGGTTACTAACCAAAAGTTAATTAATCAGATTTTTACAAAGGATTAGATTGAGAAAGCATTCACTTGAGAAATAAAGAAGTTTCTCTTTCTAGTACTAAGTGTCGAAGGAATCCATTTATTATAATCCAAAATACAATAAAGTAGTCATCTGACCTGAGTACATTATGTCTCTTGTTTATTGATATCATGTCAGGCAATGTGTTCATCTCCCAAGGAGCAGAGCTAAGACCGCTAAAACGGCTCCTGATGAGCCATCGCTTCGTCACCAGGACAGGAGTGCTAATCTGAAAGCCTCAATGAAGGAGGTAGTAGCAGAGGAAGTCCAACA
Organism: Flaveria sonorensis; assembly: GCA_025506505.1. Classification (NCBI taxonomy): domain Eukaryota; kingdom Viridiplantae; phylum Streptophyta; class Magnoliopsida; order Asterales; family Asteraceae; genus Flaveria; species Flaveria sonorensis. The sequence goes on from CM046424.1 coordinate 21,769,455, forward strand.
AGTCATGCAAACGATTCTGCCGACTGTAGTAACCAAGGTCATTAGAGCTATGAAGGAGGAGGAGAAGAAGGAGAGTGAGAAGAGGAGAACTGCACGACAAGGAGAGGAAGTTGGAGGTTCTAGGGATATGGAGCAACCCGATGCTGACAAGGGTGTCTCCAGTGATGATAAGGAGGAGGAGGAGGAAGCTGTGCAGGAGACTGTGAAGGGATGCAGCTATGGAGCATTCCAAAGGTGTAGGCCTCCTATGTTTGATGTAAATGGGAGCGTTGCTGCTGCATAACATTGGGTGAGAGAAATGGAAGCGGTACTTGAGATTAGCGAGTGCCGCGAGGATCAGAAGGTGAAGTTTGCTACCCACCATTTATGGATTCAGCCTTATGCTGGTGGGATAACATTGTCCAACCTGAGGGCACCAGAGCAATCGGGAGGATGAGGTGGAAGGATCTGAAAAGGTTGGTGATTGAGGAGTTTTGTCCTCATAGAGAGCTCGACAAAGTTGAGAGGGAGTTCCTGCAGCTAGAGGCGGGAACGATGACTCACCAACAATACACCACAAAGTTCAACAAGATGGCAAGGTTGGTGCCAGATCAGGTAAAGCCTGTGTCACAAAAGATCAAAAGGTATATTCATAGTCTGACAACAGATATCCGCAGACATCCGACTAGGCACGTTTAGGTCGGTGGTCGATCTGGCGGGGATGTTGTACGACAAGCGAGAGGCGATGGCAATAATGGATGAGGAGGAGGAGCGGAGCTATGTTAAGAGTGGGAGCGGAATGTGGGATAATGATGATGGTGAATTTGTGGCCGGAGGTAAGACAATGAGGTTCGATGATCGGAAGAGGATGACTAAGAGGGAGAGGTATGCAAGAAGTGTGGTAGAGGCCACGCAGGGGAGTGCAGGTGGGGATCTAGCGTCTGCTTCCAATGTGGAAGAGAGGGCCACCTGGCGAGGGATTGTCACATGATGAGATGCTACAGGTGTGGTGAGGGTGGACACAGGAGCAGAGACTACATGAAGTCAAGGGCTGAGAGTTCTGAGGCAAGGCAAAGGGTACAAAATGAGGAGAACAGAGGATGAAGGTTAGAGCATTCGCTATGACCAGGAGGAGGCTAGAGCGGACTTCGACGCGACGTTAGGTACGTTTCTAGTAAATTTAAATTTATGCCTTGTGCTTGAATTGTGGTACTAGTAGTGGTTTCATTCCTGCTGCCTTCTGTGATAAGTTGCACGTTAGGAGTAGGAAAATCGATGAGCTTTCGATGTAGAAATTGCTATTAGTAAGTCCACTAGGTTACCGGATGTCCAAGAAGATTGCGCGATAGAATTGAGAAAGCACGTGTTTCCTGCTAGACTGTTCAGGACAGACGTAGGTGGATAGACGTACACCTTCGGGTGAATTGGCTAGCAGCCTATGAAGCAAACACCGAATGTTGCAAGAAGGTGGTTCGCGCCCGACAGGAGTTCAGTGCAATCTACGGCGATGAAATAATGATGAAGGCCTTGTTTTGGGAAAAAAGATCATCCGAATTAGAAGGCGAGTAAAGTTAACACCGAGGAATAAAGGACCAATCTGAATTGTTGCTCAGGTAAAAGAAGTGGCATGTCAACTGGAGCTACCCGACGTGTTAAGTGAAGTTATCCGACATTTCATGTATCTGGTCTAAGAAAGTGCTCAATCAATGAGGATGTGATCGTGCCACTTGAAAATACCAAGATGGATGAAGGATTCAACTACATGGAGCAACTGAGGGTCATTTTTGATAGAATGGAAAGAAGGGATAAGTCGAAGGATGGTTCCACCTGTGCGAGTACAGTGGAGCCCAGAAGGGGACTAAGCCTACGTGTAAGATCAAGGAAGAGGTGAGACAACGTTACCCGTAACTGTTCGAGAAGTGACAGGTTTCGGGGATGAAACCTATATAAGGGGGTGGACTTGTAACACCCCGAATTTTTATTTAAAAGAAAACAAAAAGGAAGTATCTAGAAAGAAAAGATAATGGCCACAAGTGGAGGGGCTAAAGTTGTAAATGGACAAAACTTTAGTATTATTGTGTTTAAAAGAGGGCATGGCCGCCCATGCCCCTATTGCTTTCCCTGCTCTCGGTCGAAGAAGGAAGAAAAGAAGAAGAACAGATTTCTTCATTGGTTCTAGTGAGAGAATTCACATCAAAGGTGAGTTTTTCTTGAATTTATGCTTGGTTTCAGCTGGGTTTCGGGTTTTAGACCGAGATTTTGAGTATAGTGCTTATTTTCGTGGATTTTAGTAGTTGGATTTGCTGGTGGAAGTGTTCTGCTCGGAATTTGCTTCACGGTGAGTTTCTAGACCCCTCTTTTACTGGTTTTTCGAAGTTTTGGGGCTGTTTTGCATACTAAGCAAACATTTTAAAAGGAACCGTATGTGTATGCTTGTTGTTGTTTGAATGATGTTCTGTGGTTTTAGTTTTGATGAGGTTTTAGAGGTTGTTTGGGGTTAGAATTGTTGTTAGCATGTTTTAAGGGCCTTAGAATGTTAGATCTGTGCTTGGGTAGTGCTAGAATGCCTTTCGGATGTTTTTGGCAGTTTAGATATTTTCAGAATGTTCCCATGCGCCTAACTGAATTGTGGTTAAGTGTTGATGCGCCTAGCTGACCTTCATGCGCCCAACCAGTAGTCAGGCGCCCAAATAGTACCCTCATGCACTCAGAATGTTGGTCATGAGTTTAAGTGTTGCTCATGCGCCCAAGTGACCCCATGCGCCCAAATAGTGGCCATGCACCCAGAATAAGTGAAAATGCGACTGTGTTGGTCATGCACCTACATAGTGCCCATGCGCCCAGAGTTGCCCATGCGCCTAAGTGTTGAAGCGCCCGCATAGTGGTAAAGCGCCTAAGCAGTGCTCATGCACCTGCATAGTTGTAATGTGCCCAGACTGTTTACACTTAGAATTTTATTGCTGATGCACCTAGAATGTTCCATTGTGCCTTGTTCTAGACTTAGGGTTTTCTAAGGGCTTTAAGAGGTGGTTGTTTGAGATAGGTTCCTTGGTGTTGTGTTGGCTTATGCTTGATGCATGCATGATGTTGTGATGTGGTTTATGTTGTGTGTGTGGTGTGTTATCTTTCTACGTTAAACGGTTTTCTAAATGTATGTATTATGTTATATTATAAGTTATGTAAGATGTATGACTTTACGTGGTTTGATGTATGGCTATGAATGAACGTAAAGTATTATGTAACGAAGTGAAAGATAACGATAATGAAAAGTGGAACGTAAAGAACGAAGGGAGTCTTTGTGACCCGAAGGGACTCCTTGTGGCTCTAAGGGAGTCCTTGTGACTCGAAGGGAGTCCTTGTGACTCGAAGGGAGTCCTTGTGGCTCGAAGGGAGTCTTTGTGACTCGAAGGGAGATCGATCCTTGGGATCGACTAGAAGGGGATCCTTGTCGCGTACCCTGGTACTGTCGGTCTTCGGACATGAGTTGGGTATTGCATGAGACAGGATCCAGATTAAAGTGAAAGATAATGATGAAAGTACGAAACGTACGAAATGAACGATGATGAAGATAATAATAAATATTATCAATGTGTACGTATGATGTGTGATCACATACGATTACGAAGGTTATGTTTTAACGAAAGTAAAGTATTTTATTTATAAAACTAGAACTCACTCAGCGTCGCTGACTTTTTGTATGCATGATAGTTGGCAGGTATTTTGTTGATGCTGAGGAGTTGCAGGCATGGATGCATACGCTACTGGGGATGTTTTGAGTCTGGCATTCACATTTTGATATGATGATGTAATCTTATATGTAAATGATTTATGTAATGTAGTGATATGTTTTTAATTATTAATGAAAGTTTTTAAATTCCGCTGCAAAAGTAATGTTTGTTTTAAATATTTTATGCGATGACGGTCCAGCTGTAAGCGTCCCGGGAACGGGACCTTACACCCTATATATATATATATATATATATCAACCATGCACCCTAACACACACTTTAAGAACACACACCCTTTGGAACACGAACCACACATATTTCACACACACCCTAGACTTCATTTATACACACACACCATACACACATAAATCACTCACAATCACATAACAAAACTCAAAGAATTAACATATATGTATATTCTCACAGCGCACCACACACACATATATGTACCATACACACAATCTATATATATATATATGACAACCATGCACCCTAACACTCACTTTAAGCACACACACCCTTTGGAACACGAACCAGACACATTTCACACACACCCTAGACTTCATTTATACACACACATACCATACACACATAAATCACAATCACACACACAAAACTCAAAGAATTAACATATATGTATATTCTCACAGCGCACCACACACACATATATGTACCATACACACACAATCCATATATACATATAAACATATAATATATGAACACACACAAGATTCATATAATTGGACATACGCATCAAACGCACACCACCACCACAATGCCACACACCCGTTGGCTCACACATAGCCACACTTGCACACCCATGACATGCACATATACACACACGGGAAATATATATACATACACACACAACATCCTATCTCTCGGCTTACATACATACACACACATAAACACCTACTCACATACACACACATACCTCCATAACACCACCGTAATGCTTTCACTAGGGGCGGGACTACGCTTAGGGAATGGGGTCAAGCCACCCCATTGATTTTTAAACTAGTAGTGAACCGTATAATACCAAAAAATCAAGTGAACCCTTAGTTTTATTAGAAAGTGACCCCTTTAGTATTAAAAATTCTATAATTCATTCAAGAATGTAACTTGGTTTGGTGGCTATCCCTAGTTGCGTGCAATATTCAATTTAATTTAGGTAGTGAGTTCGACTCCAGCAGTTTGTTTTTTTCACATCTATCTTTTGAAGCTAAATTACTATTCTACCCTTAATCTCCTTTTACCCTAATCATCCCCCACATCGCTTCTAACCTTCATTTAAACTTGAATATGCTTTTTTTGACTACCGGAAGAACAAAAATCAAAGGTTCCTTTTTCAAGTAATTTCATTGCGTTTTAGGAAGGAGGTTGAAGATGATTCATGATAACACTAGTTTTTGGTTCCCAATCTATGTTTCTAGTACCATCGCTAATCTCTTTTGATTTTTATGTTAAGTAATAAGTTTCTCATGCTCATCATGTTGCTTTCATATTTGATTAGCTCTACTATTAGTTTTTTTATACTGTCTAGTGAGTTAATTGCTTATTATTATTGTGTGCAAAGCATCTTCAACTTGCACCAATAACTTTACCAACTTTCCCTGCTAGTTGGATGACAAATCCATCTACTTTTCCTTATCCATCGGCTTCTGGTGATCCTATTGGTTTCAATACACCAATTAATACTGGGGCATAATTTAATTAGAAAAATTGATATGATTATTTGTATTTTATGGCTAAAAAAATCTATCTATTATGCTTTTAAGACCTATATTATGTCATCAATAGTTGAGTTTGATGAACACGTAGGACTCGTGATATACTTGCACCTTTGATATCTAATTCCTACTAATGATACTCATTTTGTTTTTTAGTGATAATATGCTTGTTATTAGAACTAATCCCCTTTATAGGATATTTATCAGCTAAGATGTTCACTTGGTCAATTGTGATATTTTGGAATGCTCAATGCCTTTGTTGATAATTTTTGGTTTATTATCATTTTTATAATAATTAAATTTAAAAAAAAAGTTATTCCATTTTCGGCCTTAAATCGTTTAGCCACCCTTGGATGTGATGAAAGGGTTTTACAATATGAAGACGCATAGAAAACAATTATAAAATATAAATTTTCTATAAATTCTTTTAACATTGTACTTTTATTAACAGTTAATTGCAATTTAATTATGTTTTTTCCGACCTGATCCGAGTTGATCGGACTACCCGTAAATTTTAATGTTATTTCGTTAGAAATCTAATAACAACAAATTAGTGACCCTCTATGAAATAATTCTAGGTTCGGCCACTGGCTACCACAACATCAAAACATACACACGCACCACCTCCAACTTCTGAATGTGTGATGTCTTGCTTTTCGGGGACCCAACGAAGAGAAAAGTAACACAATTACGGGTTTCTTACCTTCAAACAGGGTTACGAAGGGGGAGCGATGGTTAGAAACACTCCTCGGCGACTCATGGCAGTCGAACGAAGGCGGTCACAAGCTCCGGTTCGCGATTGAAGTTCACGGCGGGGGGGGGGGGGGGGGTTTCGATGATTAGGTTTACGGTTGGAAAACTAGGATTTTTGTAGATATTTACCACATTTACACTCTAGTCCCTCAACTAACATATTTGATAAATGAAACCTAAACTATTATATCCTAATAACCATTTTAATAATATGTAATAATAATAATAATAATAATAATAATAATAATAATAATAATAATAACATTAATTTAATAATAATAATATCTTTAATATTAATATTATATATAATTTAATTGAATTTATGTTTTATAGGCTAGAGTTTCGCGCAACTAATTAGCGATATTAATTATTAAAATTGCGAGCCTATTAATTTCACGTAGAAAATTAATGCACAAACGAAAGATGGCGAGCTTCGGGTTATTTAACGAACCTACGGGTTACGGATGTCACAATATGTATTTGACCCGAAGTAATTAAAACATAAAATATATCTCATATTAAAATTAATATTTTATGCTAACCTAAATTAGTGACACTTCACCTAATCTATTCGAACCCTTGGGGTTATCCGTGCCTACTATTTTGGTGGAAGGTACAAACGCAATTCCTAAGTTACATAGGCCAGTTCTACCTTTAATGATTAAGGGCTAATATCACTTAAACTGTTTATAGTGTAAAAATAATTACTTTTAAAAATTAATTATTTAATAACTTGATAAAAATATCTATGTCAAATAATTAATTACTTAAATGATTTGTAAAATATTTAAAACAATTTGAAATTATTTATTTTTAATTTAAAGTATTGTTCATAAAGTTTAAAACTTGTAAATAAATTTTATATTATTTATAAAACATTTAAACCTTTAGAAATAAAGAAATTGTGAAACTATAGTTTTTGAAATTTTCAGAAAATAATAAATAACTAGTATTTTGCCCGCGCTTTGTGCAGGCTCTTATAAAATTTATATGGAAACACCGGAAGAAATAATCATATCGTGACGGTAGTATTCGGAATTTAAAAATAATTACGATGTTTTGAAAAGAACTAAATATATATAACACTCAAACCACATGTTTTAAAGGCACGTTTCAAGGCTTGGTTTTAAATAAAATATATATCGAAAGGTATATAGATGTAATCACGTTGCAATTTTATTCAAAATTTCCAAAAACATTATGTTTTTTTGAAAAAAATTAATAATATGCTATATCTAACCCATATCAGTTTCGAGCGAAAGTTATGCCCAAACGTAGATAATAACAAGCATATACCAATAGTGTATTTAAAATTTCTAAAAACATTATATATTTAAAGTTATAAAAGAAAATTAAAATACAATGAAAATAAACTATAATAATTGAATAAAATTTCAAGTTTAAAATCATAGTGTAAGCTCAAGTCAAACATTTTTATATAACCTCAAAGTTTAAGATAATTAAATTTGTGACTTATGCATTAGCTTGTTGTCTATAAACTCAAAAGCTTTGCTATTTTCCTTTTAAAGTAAATTTAATTTTTGTGTTAACATTAATTGACAAAAATAACTTTTATATGAACTTAGTAATATATTATTTTTTCCAAATTAAAATTAGTTAAAAAAGGTAAAAATTGATATGAGAGTGCCCAAGGTCAAACCAGGTCCCTTAAGGAATGAATGATTGTTTTAAGCGGTTGGGCTAGAGGCCAGATCTGTTATGATTTTATTATTACACAATAAATATAATAATCAATCAAATCCCCAATCATTATGAATCATAAGTCCAATCGATTCAAATTGAAAGCCAAGTCGATTGTGTTAACCCAAATAAAGTTGGGGCTTTTGATCCACACAATAAAATGAGTTTATTTGTTTTAATTTACCTGGTTCAATCAAATGGATGGTTATCTAGAAAAGATTAGTTATGACAGAAGATAGAATAGATCTGGGACTAGAATGATGATGATAATCCAATCACTCACGTATGAGGCTTCTAAGAGTGATGTTGACCAATAGCGCTTTATTAAGTTTAGTTTATAATGCTCAAGAAGGGGACTTTGGTTGAGTTACAGGTTCTAGAGAAAGCCGATGATCAAATGTGCAGTGTGTGTGTTTGGTATGTGAAATAGGTTTCACGAAGAGATGAAAAGGATCAGGTGGAGTGTTTATCCTCGCGGTTTCAATTTAATCAATTTCATGATCATCGAGTTATAGTTTTAATTCAAATGTTTTAACTCAAATCATGTATGATTCATGTGTTTTTTCGAATTCCATTGATATACTGATTATGACCATAGAGTTGCTTCAATTCATTGAATTTTATGATTTTGTTTAACAACTGAGGTGAACAATTTCAACATCGAGATTAACGGTTCGGTTTCGATTGGAAAGATTTAACTACTTGATAATTAAAATTGGGAGGAGTTATTAGTTTGAATATTAGTCAAGAAGGGGAGAAAACGGTTTGATTCAATTATTTTGATCAAAAAATGAGGTTTCGGTGTTGGCCGGGGTTTGGTCGGAAATGGGGAGGCTAACGGGGGAAGTGGGTTTAATAAAACAAATTTACAATTTTCATCCCTATTGTTTACATACTTATCATTTTATTATAAAAACCTTTTAAATCTAGTCTTCAAGATTACAAATTTAACAAACTTTATAAAATTTCATTTAAATAATATATCAATTAATAGTTTATAAAACTTTATAATTTTACAAACCTTGTAAACTTTGTAATTTAATAATTTATTTTAATTTAATAATTAAAATCTCATAATTAATAATGGAACCTTATAAATTTATAAAAATTTATGTTATAAATTATAAAATTATAATAATTTGAATAAATGACATATTAATGTAATTAAACATAAAAATTTTCAAATTGATTGAATAATAAAACTTTATTACATGAATGATCCAAATGGGTTATGGATTATAATACAAAATGGGTCAAATGTTACAGGAGAAGCATGTGGATTACTCCATAAAAGTCTTCTACATCATGCTTGCCTCCATGATTCTATAATTTCATAAGAATATGAAAAACATACTTGCATCCAACATCATTTAGCAGCTAAAGGAAATGTTACAACAATAGGCTCTCATGAGTGTTTTGAAGTGATGAATTCACTTTAGTACTAGAATGCAAGAATATTCTTCTATTGGCACTCATTTGTTAAACATGAAGGGTTATGTTGATCATTTAGCACCTCTTGAGGCCACATTGAGCAATAAGCTGGCTGGAGATATTGTTCTTAACTCACTGCCAAAATCATATGACCATATTCATTATAAACTATAATATGAATGCTTGGGACAATATTCTCTCAAAGTTTCATTTGATGCTTAAAACTACTAAGATGAAATACCAGGTTCTAGTAAACCTACTAATGCGCTTATGATCAAAGAGGGGGATTTAGGAAGCCTAATGCTAAGAAAAAGGTCAAAAAAGCATGAAAGGCAAGGGGAAGGGCACAGTAGTTGCCACAAAGAAGAATCATCTCAAGGATGCAAGGTACTTTGATTGTGATGAAACTAGGCACTAGAAACCGGCCTAAATACCTAGCTGGGCTGAAACAAAAAAGGTCTTCTAAAGCATAACAGTAAGGTATATTTGTTATTAAAACTAGCACTAGTCATGTAAGAAAATACATCATGCTTCATGACCATGATGTCTAAAGTAGGAGTATTTTGGTTGGTAAGGTCTGGATGTAATGTGTTGACCATCTAAATAAGTCGTGGATACATCAAAAACTTCTTAGCCCCTGGCTACAACAGTCTTTTGAAAATATATCCTTGGAGATGCTATATGGATGGTCTTCAATTGGAGAAATCATCAAAGAAGCAAAAACTAAACTCATACTATCCATTCCTACCTTCAAACTGCGCAGACAATGAACAATCACGTGGAAAAGATACTTTCGATATGGAGGTAGAACTTCTTTTCGGATCATGGATATTTAAACTCTTACCCTATCTGATCTAAACAAGCTTTCATGAAAACATCCTATATCTTTATCGAAGCATCAAGTGAATCACCAAGCTATAGTACTTAGTTGAGAATCTCTACATGATAGTAACATCCTTTCCCCTGACTATAGCTATAATACACATGTTTCCTTTATCACGTTTTTCATTAGCAAATCTTGGGTGTTTTATACTGGATGTGGTTCTCATATTTATAATGATTTGTAGGGACTAATGAATGTTAAAAAGTTGAAGCAAGTTGACCTGGAACTCAATGTTGGAAATGGACAAAATATTGCAATGAAGGCAATAAGAGAATACAATCTTTTACTTTCTAATAGTTTAGAATTTGTTTTGAATAATGTTTGCTACATTCCTAGTTTAACTAAATACAAATTAAAGTACACTTTTAATGATGATTATATTTCTGTATATTTGAATAGTGTCTTCTATTTTAACACAAAACCACATAATAGAATCTATGAGATAAAAATCCATAACAATAACATTGTATTCAATGCCTCCAATAAACGTACGAAATTTTATTTCTGTAACACCCCGAATTTTATTTAAAAGAAGAGGAAGGGAAAGTAAATAGAAAGAAAAGATAATGGACACAAGTGCAGGGGGTAAAGTGTATAAAGTACAAAACCTTATTATTTTAAGGTTTTAAAGAGCATGGCTGCCCACTACCTTTTTCCACCCACCATTCTCGACTGTAAAGAAGAAGAGAAGAAAAGATCCCGATTCTAGAGAGAGAGAGAGGAAGAAGAAGCTGCGAAAGGTGAGTTTCCTTGAACTTATTTTGGTTTCATCTGGGTTTTTTGAGTTCTGGACCGAGAATCTTGGTGTTTAGTGCTTGTTTTCGTGGGTTTTAGGAGCTGAATTCGTAGGTGGAAGTGTGTTGCTTGAAGATTTGCTACAGGTGAGTTTCTAGAACCCCTCTTTTACTGATTTTCTAAGTTTTGGGGCTGTTATGCATACCGAGTAAAAGATTTTTAAAAACTACCGTGTATTTCAGCATGTTGTTCGACTGATGTTCTGTATATGTATGTTTTAGAGTTTGTTTATGGGTTAGGCATGATGTTTGGCATGTTTAAGTGCCTTTAGTATGATAGATCTGTGTTAGGAAGTGTTAGATTGGTGTTTGGGTGTTGTTTGTAGCATAGATAATAATTTTAGAATGTTCTCATGCGCCTACTGCTAAATGACTAAGTGTAGGTCATGAGCCCAAATAGTAGTCATGCTCCCAGAAGTGTTACTCATATGCCTAAGTAAAGGTCATGCGCCCAAATAGTAGTTATGCACCCAGAAGTGTTGCTCATGCGCCTAAGTAAAGGTCATGCGCCCCAATAGTACTAATGCGCTTGAAATTGTTCCTGCGCCTAAGTGTTAATGCGCCTAAGCAGGGCTCATGCGCCTGCATAGTGCTAAAGCGCCCAGGCTGTTTTTACTTAGAATTTATATGCTCATGCACCTGGAATGTTCAAATGTGCTTCATCTTGGAATTAGGATTTTCTGAGGATTTCATGGGGTAGTTGGTTGAGATAGGTTCTGTTATGATATGATGATGTTGATGATGTGATTGTTGCTGTTGTATGTGTTATCTTTCCATGTTTAAACGGTTTTCAAAACGTATGTATTATGTTATGACTTTACGTGGTATGATGTATGAATGAATGAACGTAAAGTATTATGAAACGAAGTGAAAGATAACGATAATGAAAAGTGGAACGTAACGAATGAATGTAAGGCTTGCAAGCAAATTGAAGGGAGGTGCACAACCATGTTGTCGTTAGCTCAACTGTGTGCAGTTTAGCTAACCCGAATGATGCACACGGGGAGCCTATCCTTGAGATAGACTCGAAGGGAGTTCAATCATTAAGATTGACTCGAAGGGAGTGCAATCATTGAGATTGACTCGAAGGGAGGTCAATCATTGAGATTGACTTGAAGGGAGTTCAATCCTTGAGATTGACTCGAAGGGGATCCTTGTCGCGTACCCTGGTACTGTCTTCGTTAGGAGATGGGAGTATTGCATTTGACAGGATCCATATGAAGGTGTACGATAATAATGAATGAAAGAAGGAATGAATGAATGGTAATGAAGATAGTAATAATTATTATCAATGTGTACGTATGATGTGTGATCACGATCGAAAGTATAAAGGTTGTTTTAAAGAAAGTAAAGTATTTTATTTATAAAACTAGAACTCACTCAGCGTCGCTGACTTTTTGTGTGCATAATAGTTGGCAGGTATTTTGTTGATGCTAAGGAGTTGCATGTATGGATGCATAAGCTACTGGGAGCGTTTTGAGGCTGGCATCTATATTTTGACATGTTATTGTATTTTGTTATGTAAATGAATGATGTAATGTAATGAAATGGCATGTTTTAATTATAAATGAAAGTTTTTGAAATCCGCTACAAAAGTAATGTATGTTTTAAAATGTTTTATGCTATGACGGTCCAATTTGTAAGTGTTCCGGAAACGGGGCCTTACAATTTCAATGATATGTATCTGTGGCATTGTTGACTTGGACACATAAACAAGAAATGCATGAAAATGTGAATCATGTTTGATTGGAAAGTTGACCAAAGTTTCTTTCATCGGTATTGGTTAAAGGACTAAGGATTTGTTAAGACTTGTATTCATAAATGTATGTGGTTAGTTCAGATCAATGGCTAGAAAGGGAGAAAGGTAATTGGTTATTTTTACTGATAATTTTAGTATATATGGTTATGTTTATCTTTGGAAGCATAAACATGAAATATTTGACATGTTCAATAAATACCAAAATGATGTACAAAACCAGCTAGTTAAAACGATTAAGATACTTTGCTCAGATCAAGGTGGAGATATCTTAGTCAAGATTTTTATGAACATCTAAGTAAATGTGAGATCATCACAACTCACTCCACCTAGAACACTACAACTAAATGGCATGTCTAAAAGTGGAAATCAAGCACTATTAGATATGATTCAATCAATGATGTATCGTACAAACTTGTCTCACTTCTTTTGGAGTTTCGCCTTTAAGACTACCACTACAATAATTAATCTAGCTTCGACTAAAAAGGTGGACAAAACACCTTATAAGATTTGGCATGGGAATAAGCCCAAAGTGTAATACATAATTTAAAACCTCATGAATCTATAATTATTATTAGTAGATTATTAGTAGGAACATTAGTGGATTATACTATATATAATGTTAACTAAGTTAAGAATATTAATCCATATATTAATATGTTACAAGACTCTACCTAAGGAAATGACCTAACATGTTACATGTCACACATGTAACGAAACTTACGCTATCAAGTCTCATTAATCATTACTAAGCTACAAAGGAAAGCCTTCCTTATATCGCCATTATTCATTTTCACAAAATGAAACTCCTTTTTCTCTTCAATGTTGGCCATATTCTCACACACACACACACACACTCCATAGTTTTTTAAAGCTTGATTCATGAAATTTTAGTGTTCATCATCGTCCTCTGGTCATCTTTGCTTCCGTAAGTGTTGTCTTATTAATTTGGTTCCAATTTCAATCTTATTATAAGTATGATGGTTGAAACAATCTTTCATGTGTTTCAATAGTCCTTGGTAAAATATATGATTTCACTAAGAAAATTCATGATTTAATTTGAAAGATTCATCATTTCATGTAAAATTTTTATAATTTTAGGTAAGATCTATATAAATTAATATAAAAAATAGAGTAAACTTAACTTTTACTCCCTATGGTTTGGTGCAAATAACAGTTTGCCTCCAAAGGTTTCAAAATTGCCATTTTACTCCCTATGGTTTTCATTTTGTCTCGGTTTACGCCAATCCACTAACTATGTTAAATATTTCCATTAAAAGTAAGGGCATTTTGGTCCTTTTACAAATAATGGTTAATATGTCATTACTCAAATTAATAAAGGACTTCCTGTGTAATTTATTTAAATTAATAAAAAAATAATTTAACAACTAATAAAGGGCTCATGAACTGTACAAATTCACCAAACCACCATAACCACCTCTTCCAGCGACCCCACACTAGCGACGCCTCTTCCAGTGATCCCCACACCACCGGTGCCTCGTTCGAAGACCCCCACACCACCGCCGCCTCTTCCGGCGACCCCCACACCATCGTCGCCTCTTCCGGCCACCCCCACACCACCTCCACCTCTTCCAACTCATCTATAACTTCTACCAGTCACCACCATGGGCTACCTTCATCATCATCCTCTACCATCTTTCTCTATTTCGTCACCACCGCATGACCAAACCCATCTCCATCACACCACCACCACACCCATCAGAGCTCAATCACACCTTCATATCTGTAAACTTTCTAGTGGTAAGTGGTGATGGTTTACCCTAATCGAGGCCCTACAGGGATGCTGACGAAGAAGACGATGGTGGTATCTAGCGGTTGATGGTGGTGGACTAGCAGGGGTTTCAATTTGGGACAAATCTGTGGTTTTTCGTCTTCGATAGTGGTTAGACGGTCTTTGATTTAGGATGCTCTATAATAGTGGTGGTTGGTGAACAATGATGGTGAGGGATGGTAGCGGTGGTGCTATGGTTATGATTTTGCAGGTGGGTGTGGTGGGTGGTGGTTATGGTGGGTGGTGATGGTAGATTCTGTGAAAAATATGGGTTGATATGGCCATGGTAAGATGATGATAAGGATGATGTGGATGATAATAATTTGATCAAGTGACACATAACTTTTAATTATTTACAGGATTAGTCCTTTTATATAAAAAGACCAAATACGCTTCTTTTTAACAGAAATATTTAATGGGTGTTAGTTGGTTGGCGTTAACTAAGACAAAATGAAGTCCACAGGGGAAATCATGATTCTGAAAATCTTTGGAGACAAACCGTTATTTGCACCAAATCACAGGGAGCAAAAGTGAAGTTTACTCTAAAAAGTATATTGAGAATCCTCATATACTTTTATACATCAAATGATTTTATTAATAATCTCATAGAAATCTATGAAGGCATAATAAAAAGAAAACAAACAGTTTTGTATTTGTAAAAAACTACATTTATGATCATTGAAAAAGAATAAATTACTTGTTTTATAAATATTGTAACATGTGATGACTACACCATGTTTTTTTTTTTTGAAAACATAAAGATGATATACTAATGATTAATTAATATCTAAAACGTTAGGAATCGACAACATTTGATAAAACCAAGTTTTGTGGTATAGACTTACGTAATAAGTTTTTTCAGCAATATTGCTAGGTCCAACTTTGAACGCCTATATCTCACTTATTTCTTAGGTAACGTTTGATACGCAACAATAAGAGGTGGAACACAATGAACCATTAAGAGTGAATGAAAAAAGGCATGTTTGGTCAGTGAAAGTAATAGAATGAACCATTACATAAGTAATTCCATTCCCTCTAATTCATTCCATCCAATCCCCTACTTTTTTTTATTCCATTCCTTCTTTCCTTTTTAGTCATCAACACCACCCACCCACCACAACCACCACCACTAGCCACCACCACCATCGCCTACCGCGAATCACCACTACCACCGACCACTACTACCAACCACCGCGACCACCATCACCGTCACCACCAGCCATCAAGTTCGCTTGTCACTAGCCACCACCACAATCACCAATCACCACCAGCCACCACCAACAATAATCACCACCGACTACCACCAGCATCAGCCACCACCACCATCACTACCGAACACCACCACAACCACCACCACCACCACCATCACTAGACATAACCACTAAAACCATAGCCACTAGATCGTCCACCACCACTAGCCACCAAGATCACTCGTCACGAGCCACCACCATCAGGAACGACCACCACCACAACCACCAATCACTATCGTCTACCACCACCAATAATCACCACCGACTACCACCACCATCAGCCACCATCAACACCAAACACCACCACCAACACCACAACCATCGCCACCACTAGGCATGACCACCACCAGCCACCACCACCATCATCACTGGACACCACCACCAATAGTATAACCACCATAATCAGCCACCACCACCACCATCACCGGCCGCCACCACCAGCAAAACCACCACCACCATCACCAACAGACACCACCACTAGCATACCCACCATCACCAGCACCACAGCCACCACCAACACCATAATCACCACCACCAACAACCACCACCACCATCAGCACCACAACCACCACCACCACTAGCAACACAGCTGCCACCACCACTGCCAACCACCACCAATGTCCATTACCACCATCACATCCACCACCAATGGTCACTACCACCATACACTACCACCAATATCTTTGACTACCATAACCATTTTTGTTTTTAATTCCATCACGACCGACTACCCATCAGCTACCACCACCATCGCCACCGAACACCACCACCAACACCACAACCACCACCACCACTAGGCACGACGACGACCACCACCACCACCACCAATCACAACCGGCCTCCACCACCACCACCATCATCACTGGACACAACCACTAACACCATAGCCACCAGATCGGCCACCACCACCAGCCACCAAAATCACTAGTCACTAGCCACCACCATCAGGAACGACCATCACCGCAACCACCAATCACCACCGGCCACCACCAACAATAATCACCACCACTACCACCACCATCAGCCACCATCACCACCGAACACCACCACCAACACCGCAACCATCACCACCACTAGGCATGACCACCACCGGCCCACCACCACCACCACCACCATCACTGGACACCACCACCAACATAATAACCACTACAATCGGCCACCACCACCACCATCGACCACCACCACCATCACCGACCACCACCAGCAGCACAACCACCATCACCGGCCACCACAAGCAGTACAACCACCACCACCAGCACCACCGACCACCACCACTAGCATACCCACCATTACCGGCACCTCAGCCACCACCAACACCCAAATCGCCACCACCAGCAACCACCACCACCATCAGCACCACAGCCACCACCACCACCAGCACCACAACTGCCATCACCACCGCCAACCACCACCAATGTCCATTACCACCACCACATCCACCACCAATGGTCACTACCACCATACGCCATCACCAATATCTTTGACTACCATAACCATTTTTTGTATTTCATTCCATCATAATTTCCTATCTAACAAACAATATTAAGTAATAATTCATTCCATTCGTACAAGGTAACCAAATAGGATAATAAAATTTAATGATTCATTTCATTCCTTTGTCAATTTCATTACCTCATCCATTCCATTCCCTCGTTTATTAGACACCTAAGCAAATTGTATGATTCTTTTTCGGGATTCTACTTCCATGTGGTAGCTTTCTAAGTGCAGTAGTCTCACTTGATTTTGTTTAGGTATTGTCTTTCAAACCATCATCACAAATGGAATGGGCCAAAAAGTTATGTGTTGTTCAAACTCAAGTGATGTACTATTTTTGAAACCTTTTATTAAATAAATAACTTTTTCATTAACATTATATTAAAATATGGACATAAAAAAGGTTAGAAATCTCTTGTCTAATAAGCTCGTTTGCATATTAAAAACTTGTTATAAAGAGACCTTTTAAATCATATGATTTATAATTTTGTACTGAAGTTGTTCTAAATAACATATGTTGGTATAGACATATGAAACGATTATTTACAACTAATATTTGTCATTAAACTACAGACTAACACCAATGTCATGTGCTAAACATAGTAGGGTTAGTCCTTATTAGTGTTATATATTATAGTACTCGTGTAGGGCTATTACTCGGTCGTTGTACGTGTTTTGCATTATCTGAGACTGTCACACTTGTTTATCACAGAGATGTGAGTTTCATAGCCTCTTTTCTTACTATTGTAATAAGGAAGAGCATGCTTAACTTACTTTTGAATTATACCTTGTGACAAAACTTAAACTATAAGGACTTGGATTTCTATGTTTTGCGTTACGCACATATACTTGACTTGATTGGACTTGACTTGATTTGTTTACACCTAAATGGTTTTAACCTAGACTTAACTTAACTGAACTTGAATTGATTGGTCTTGACCTGATTGGTCACAATCTGACTGGAATTGACTTGATTGGCTTAGACCTGAATGGTCTTGACCTAACTAACCTTAACTAGATTAAACTTGACTTCTCATGCCCAGCCATTTAACTCCTGGATGGAGCTAATGGAAAGATATAGTATAGAACTATTCAGGTTGTCACACCACTCAATCCTGTTAGACTTGCTAGCTACAGCCAACAGATCACCACTTTATCGACACTTGAGTGAATTTACTTCAATGTCTTGAATTGAACTTCTCTTGGGACATTGCTGCTTTTAGCACCTCTTATCACCATTAAGTTTGGTAGTGGTATTATTGAGTGCCCTACTCTGCTTGTGTTACACACAAACATATTGTGCTTGTCTTGAACTTTGACTTGAAATATCACAACATTGCTTATTTATTTGTATCTTAAACCTATGAGATGATGAGCTTTCTAGTTGATGTTTCTTAGCATGGTTTTCAAGTCTGGACTTTAATGACCTAAGTAGACTATGAAGTGCTGGACTTTATTGACTTAGTGACTAGATAATAACCTGAAGACTTGGTGTTACTCAATTGTTTCATTGTTAGTATAGACTTGATATAATTGCACTCTACATTAGACTTAGTCTACATAAATTTTTACTCATGTGCGGATCCTTTATCATACATGGATGCAACCATGTAGAAACAAAATAGCATTAATAAGCTACAAACGTGGGTTGGGTAGCTTTGCATGCATGAGTCAATATCTGATGGGTAGTTTCTTGGATCAAGTTAACCCATTTGTGTACCGATGTAACCATGCATGCAAAGTCAATATCTAGTGGGCATCTGTTAGGTGCATAACTTGAGCATCTGTTAGGTGCATAACTTGAGCCCATAATGTAAACCGATTAGAATCCTTATGGGTGTTGCCTCACTTGAATGGATCTATATGTTGCATAGAAATTAATAATATAACTTGCATCTGGAGCAAACTTCAATATTTTGTGATGTAATCTCAATTCCTCATCATCACCATCTTCAATTTCTTGTTTGTTGGGAAGTAAGACGAGCACTAGCTTCATGTTCCTCGTTGGTAAATGTTAATGTCTAACCTTCATCTAATCTGCTTTCCAATTCTTTTGATGGACCATTTCTTGAATTTAATCTCTTTGATGTAAATTCATCTTTCTGATAAATAATCACATAAAGTAATTGTTCCACTAATAAACACTCCTTATTAGGAATAACTCCATTGTCATCGTATCGAGGTTTAACATCCATGATAGAAAATTGTTGTAAACTTGAATTCTTTGAAGTTGTAGGATGGAGATGAGTCAAAACAAATCGCGTTTTGGCTCTGATAGCATATGATATACACCCAGGTATAGTAACGAATAGAGTCAGGAATTTTGAAATAAAATAGATAGACGACAGTATGATTAAGATATAGATTCACCAATCAATCTACTCGTAGGGCAACCTCAATCAATAATAGCTACATAACTCACCACAAATATCAATTGAAGGCTCCAAAGAACACCGTTTAAGATGCCATACTTGAACTAGCAATGGAATAATTAATTAACCTTAAAATGCATTAAGAAAACAAACCAAAAGAAACATTAATTTTCAAACATACCATCCTCATTGTTGCATTCAAATATGGTTTACATAGGAATTGGAACAGAACCTACGTAGCCTAGAATTAGGAAATTTTAAACTAACTTTAAAGGTAAATAAAATAAAATAATGTAGAAACAATTGCATTAAATAAGCTACAAATGTGGGTTGGGTAGTTTTGCATGCATGAGTCCAAATCCGATAGGTATTTTCTTGGATCAAGTTAACCCATTTGTGCACTAATACAACTGTGTTAATACAACCCGTGATGTGTTTAGTCCGTAATGGCTACTAAATTCTAATCGGCTAGGTCACAGCTATCATCCTCTCCCATTTGAGAGAAGTTTGTCCTCAAACTTGTACATCCTGTGTCAGGGGCAGCTCGAGAGGTATTTCTTATGGGTATTCATTGGTGCATAACTTGAGCCCAGAATGTAAACTGAATAAAATCCTTAATGGGTGTTGCCTCACTTGAATGGATATATTTGTTGCATAGACATTAATAATGTAACTTGCATGTTGATTGAACTTGATTTTTTATGATGTAATCTCAATTCCTTGTCTCACCTTCATCTAATCTACCTTTCAATTCTTTTAATGGACCATTTTTTGAATTTAATCTCTTAGAATAATACATCTTCTTGATAAATAATCCCATAAAGAACTTGTTCCACAATAAACACTCCTTCTCATTGGGAACAACACCATAGTCATTGTATCGAGGTTCAACATCCATGATTGAACAATTGTTGTATTTGAATACTTTAAAGTTGTAAGATGGAGACGAGTCGAAACAAATCGTGCTTCGACTCTGATACCAGGTGATATACACCCGTGTATGGTAATGGATAAAGTCAGGAATATTAAAATAAAATAGATAGACAACAAAACATTTAGCTTCCAAAGTAGACAAAACCTACAAACAAAAAACAAGAAAAATGAGAATAGATTATAACATAATATCCATCTTCCAACTTATTTTATGTGAGTTCTAGTATAAACAGTTATGGATCTGGGGTTTTTAGTCATTGGGGGCAAAAATAGACAGGTCAAAATGGGTCAATATCAACTTAGTAAAATGCAACTAGTGGCCTAGTGATGTTGATAATTCTTGATAAAAATGAGTGACTTTAATTCCTCACAAATGCAAGTTGATTTAAAAAAGCATGTGAAATATAGCCATAAAATTTGAAACAATCATTATGTTTACTTGAAATAATAATTGAGACTTAACACATTCAAAAGAATGTACTATACGATTCAAAATCATAGCATTCTAAGAATACAAGCTCACCGTTCTTCTCATAAATTCTAACAAAAGCTCTTCAAATTAGCATTTTTGTTCGGGCTCTTTGTAATATATTTTCAAAAGTGTAACCATTTGAATCATTTAGAAACTGAAAGAAGGATCTCATATTAGAATGAGATAAGATTACAATTTTAAGAATAATAGCTCATTTGAATTCCTAACACAATTACTAAACAACAGTTGACTAGTTGGTAAACTTCTCTCTTACAAAACCTGATCGACTGTATAAAAAAACAAAACTTTATGCCTCTTTGTTTTTTTTGATTATTTGTGATTTAAATCTCATCCCACATCAAAGATTTCCAACTTTCTCCCTAATGTCATCCCACCCATAAACTTCCATTCCACATCACCCGTTGAAGGATATAGTCATATAACCTTGTCCCCATCTTTATAAGAGGTGTGAGTAATTTTCTTGAGGCCCTAACTGTCTCTAGCACTTTTGTATTTTTCTATTGGATGAACCCCAATCATATTGAAACCTAATTTGGCATTTCTTCCCACACAATCTTCTACAAGACTAGCTACCTCTTAGCTACACAACAGTACATTAAAAAATCTCTAATTCTATGTACAGAGTTTCATAATCATTAAAAATCTAAGTTCACAAACCTCAATAATCAATAATCTTCTTCTTTGTCATTTCATCTCTAAATTGAAAGATGTATAACCAAAAAAAACCCCTTGAAACAACCTAGTAAATTCAAGAACTTTATTAATCAGTAAGTTTAACAAAATTCCCTCTAAGAGACTATAGGACCGGGAAGGGTGGTCAATGCAATAGTTTCATAAGGTGGAGAGATATAAAACACTTAGCAGATCAAATAGGGAACCAGCAAGTGATGAAACAATGAACACAAGTAAAAGAACAAGAACAAGAACACTCAAATATGGTTTCAAGAATGATGTATATTGCTCTCATGTTCTTACAAGTGTTACAAAGCATGCGCTAAGATACAAGTACTTGAGACACTTAATACTACATCTTACAGCCGGCCATACTTTAAAGGCCAGCTGAAAACACTAATCTAGACAACAAAATCAATGTAGAGTCAAAAGGCAGATTGTCTTTTGACTAGTGACTATGACATGCCCTAGCTCACATCCTTATCTATTACAAAAAGGATAAAAGTAAATAGTTGGAAAGTTACAAATAAAAAACTTTAATCTACAGTTGACAAAAGTATGGACTTTTCATCAACTCATATAAGTTGGTGAGTCTTCAGAAGTGGCAAGGGAAAGTGGTTCAGCTTTTGTCAAAAAGTGATTCAGAGAAAGCATGTATTCTCTATCTTTGGAAGAAATCAGTCTTTGGCTTCGGAAGACTTTGTCCTTGAAGCTTCGAAAGACTTCATCTTTGGCTTCAGAAGATATGGTCTTTTGGCTTCGGAAGATTTGATACTTAGCATAATTCACTGAGTTGTATCAAATCTTCCAAAGTAACTTCCTTGTACTTCAGTTGTGCATGCTGAGAGCTCTTGGTTGTTCTTTGGTTGCATTAGCCTCTAAGTGTATTCCTTACAAACTCCGCCTAGGCTGATGCTACTAAAACTGAAGAGACCTTTGATTCTTGATTTTCATCTGTTGATAGTCCTCATTAGAATCAAGACCATTCCTTTGATCATCAGCTGGTCAGGATTCCTCAAACTCTCAAAGTATCTCCTCATGTCATAGAGATCATGTAGAGGTAGGTCAAGTATGTTTTACCAGAAGTACAGGTCTTGACCTCCTTGATCTCTAGTAACATACCATATGTCTGGATTATTGGTAAACATCCAAGACATAATGGGTCTCTCAGCAGTAAGAGGCTCTATTTGAATAGGAGTTGAATGAGCAGCCTCTTCTTGATCACCCTCAGGATGTTCTGACCCATCATGAGGTGTAGAGGTGGATGCCTTGGACTTTTTCTTCTTCTTCTTCTTGTCTCTTCTGATGGACATCCTTTTCCTCTTTCTGTATTTTAACTAAGGAGACTAGCCTGCAGTACCAGATTGCTCTTGTTTGTCTTCCTCAGTTGGGTCCTTGTCCTTCATAGGTTCCGAAGGAGAAGGATCAGGATCCTGCTATGGATCAGAAGATAAAGCTGGCTGTGATACAGCACTAGGTCCAGGTTGTGTTGTCTCTTGTGGTTCAACCTTGACCTCAGCTTCAGCTGCAGCCTGACTTGGCTGAGAATGCAAGTCAACTAGCTCACCCCTATTGATCTTCTGCTTGATCACTCTAATGTGCTCATCCATGATGGATAGAGATATTGGACCAAGTCTCCTTCTAAAGAATCCATACAGCTTCAAAAAGCTCACCATCTTCTGTCTGTTAGCAGATTTCTTCAAGTTTTCTCTAATGGTGGCTCTTGACTTTGTAGCCTCTTTCCTCATCTTCCTCTTTTCAGCTTTTTGCTCTTTTTGCACTTATTGCTCAATCTGCTTGAGGTTTTCGAACTCAATGTAGTCATATGGCAAGGGAAGAAGGTCTACTGCCCGATAGAGGCTTGTGGCACTCAGGTAGGTGATCATGTTTTTGTCTATCTTGTTCCCTACCTTCCTGATTTTGTTGTTCAACAGTCACAACCTCTATCTCAGGGCTTTCTTAAACTGGGAGAGGGTAGGATCTTTGTAGATTTTTTTCTCATTCTTTCTTCTTTGATCTTGAGGTACAATTCTGCATCCTCAGCTTCCTTCCTCTCACTTTGAGCACTTCCATGTCAGTTGTAGTTTTTAGACCCCAAATAATTTAATTTGGCACTTACTCTTAGATGAGTTCATCAATGTTGTAGTTTTTAGACCCCAAATAATTTAATTTGGCTGCCTTTAACTTATCATCTTGAGTGCTTGGCCTGGGGGCAACCCTGATTGCAGCTTTTATGAAGCCAGGGGTCCTACTTGAACTCTTTCCCCTTACCTTCCTATTCCTCTCTCTCTTCTCCTCCTTAATCTCCTCAAGAGTCATCTTCCTTTTCCTTTTGTCACTCACACACCTGTTTGACTAAGGTTGGAGAGAGCTTTGGCCTTTATTGCTTGGTTCTACACTTAAGCTCTGGCCAGAGAGAGGCTGTTAGACACATTCACCAGCTGGTGCCTCACTGAGGGTAATGGGTGTTGAGGGTGCTGAAGCAGCTCCTGTCTTAAGGTTCATAGGCTCAACTGCTGGGCCTTCAGCCAAGGTTTCCCCTTCAAAGCTAATCTTAGGGTCCACCTCAGCATCCAGTTAACCAACAGTCTTGCGTGCTAGCCTTTGTCTATATAATCTTATTCTTAGCTTGAACTCTTGAAGCAGCCTTTGTTGAATCCTCTCAACTAAGCTTGCAACTTTCCTGTTTTGACTTGGGTTGGCAAGTGGGAGGTCAACTAGATAGTTGCTCTCATAGTATCTCAGGTTGTAAAAGTTGAAGATCTCTTGTAGACCCTGAGACCTAGAGATTACCATGGCTATCCTTTGATCATCATACCTCCATCCTACTATTGGATTTTCAACAGGGTGAGATGGATTAGACATAGCCCTTGGTATACCCTCCTCAAACAAGCTTTGAATGAGTGAGTCCATATCAATGTGGACTTGAGGAGGTTGTTGAGTATGGACAACTGCAAGTGAGGGTGGTGAGTCCTCCATGTCCATACTCTGAGAGGAACTCCTAGGTTCTGTGATTATAGGTAAGACTTTCTCCCCCTTTTTGGTAGCATCACCCTCTTGCACAAGGGAGCTAGGAGTTAGGTCCACCACATTCATAGGTTCTTGTAGGCCTGGTTGAGTTCTTTGGATGGGTCTCTCAGCTAACTCGCCCTTGAGATCGGTGATCTCAAGTTGCTGATCGTTGAAGCTTCTTTTTAAGGTAGTCACCTGAGATTCTAGGTGACTAATCTTGGAAACTAAATAGGTGTAGAGTTTATTCAGTTTGTGCACCTTTAGTTGCATACTCCCCTCATCTTCATCAGAAGAATCATGGGGGAAGAGAGAATAGGACCAAGGTCTTCTTCCTCATCACCAGCTTCTATTTCTTAGCTGCTGGTTTTCCCCTACACACTGACAGCTTCAAAAGAAGTGTCAATGGACCGTGTTGCCATGGTTGAGGTCTAAATGATGTAATCACTCACAAAAGTGAGAGCCTAATCCATATGGTCCTTCTGAACAGGTTCAGGAAGGTCTACCTTAGTTGTGGGTGGATGATGTGGGCTAGATATAGGTGAGGCAGGAGCACTCATCTCTCTTTGAGCGAGGGTGGAGAAGAGAGATTCATGGTACTCACTGAACCCTATATCTTCATCATCATAGAATTCAAGGTTGGGTATTGGTTGGTTAAGATCAAGCGGCTGGGGATGGTAACTTTCCCCTAAAGGTTGATCACTAGAGTTTTGAGACTCTGAGTGAAGGCTTAAGGCTGGGTTGTGAGCTCATTAGGCTGAGCATGAGGAACCTCAGCACTGATCATAGAAACAATAGGAGTGGTTTGCTCCTCAAAAGAAGTGGGAACTCCAGTATCCACTTCTTCTGGCATGGTTGATGATTTGGGGGCCTGCTCAACTAGAGTAGACTAAGTAGGGGTTTATTTGGATTTCTTTGGTAGATGATGGTGATTTGTGGCTGTGTGGTGGTGGCAGATGTAGAAGGTGTGGGTTCAACATTGGCTGGTGCTGCCAAGTTGTCACCTTGAGCAATGAGCTCTAATATTTTTGGGACCAGGGATGTTTCTACCCCTGAGAAGCCAACAGTTGGCTTTCTCATTGTCTTGAAGATGCCAGGATTCATATGTCCAAATTTAAGAACATTACCTGTTCCCCTTAACTGTGAGCCCAGTTCACAGTTAAGAATGTACAGAACATATCTAGGGAATATATAATATTCTAAAGAGTCCAAGTTTGCAAGAAAATTCATATACAAACTGAGAATACCTGAACTTGACCCCTTGAACCATTCCATGGACTATGTAGGAAAGGTCTTCAGGAATTTGGTCCCATCCCCATGTTTGTTTGATAAGCAGTGGATGACCACATGGAGGAGGTACTTCTATTTGTATGAGACCTTGCCCTTTCTGAAGGTTCTTACGGAGTAGTCCCCTTCATAGCTCGTCTACCAGAATGAGTTATTGACAGTAGACTTAGGGAAGGACAAGTCACCCTCTTTATCATCCAGCCTTAGATTGGTGTTGATGGTGGCTGGAGTGATGAATACAATCCTCCCCTGCACTATGGCAGACAGTGCCTTCCCACCATCCAAGATGACCTCTTGGCAGGTCCTCCAGAACTCCAAAAGTTGATCTTCATATAATGGAGGGTCAATTGTGAGTGCGGTGCGGTAGTTGGTTAGATATAAGAAGCAGCAAACATCTAAGAAACTAGGATCTTTCTCAAACGATAACAGGGCAACTTGATTATCTTGCCTATGTAAGTGCATGGAGAAATCTGGTTGATTTCAGGGATCAGGGTTGGCCATTTTTAGTAGCTTTGAGATAAAGAAAGGTAAAAACAAGGTCGGTTTGTGGATGAATTTAGGGTTTGAATCTTGCAGATGAAGGAGAAAGTGAAAGAGGGGGAACCATTGTATGAATATTTATATGGTATGGATTTGAGACAAAGTTAATGCAAACAAATACACTTTGAAATCCGAATATCGGTCCCACCTTTGAAAAAGGTGCTCCAAAAAACGTAGTTTTCTTGGAAGTCTAAATCTTCTGAAGGTAATTTTTCTTCGAAAGGTATTTAGCCTCGGATGGACATTTGATCATAGATCAAATCCACATCCGAAGCTTACTAAATTCTTTTCTCGGAAGAAGATTTTACTCTCGGAAGCAAATTTGTCATTAAGACATGGTTTTCCTTCAGAAGTAAAAATGGCTTCGAAAGACAATATTGAGAAACATGTGTGTTTTCTCTCGGAACCAACCTTACTCTCGAAAGGAAAATTTTACTGTGTAACTGAAATCTTTGGGCCCCACTCTGTAAAAAGTAAGATTTTATTGATGATTGTCGGAATATTTTAAATGGTTTATATTGCCGCCCAAGTCCAATCGAAACCTAAACTGTCCTTTCACCCATCTTTTCACCATATTTGTTTCTACTTTTAACCCCATTTAAAACTTCCGACTCTCTTTCTCTACTTTCTTCACTGCTGCTAAAACCCCAAATTTCCATCATCATCTCCATTCACTCTCAATTCCTCAATCAAACAGTACTCTCAAAACAATGACCTTGAATCCCCAACACAACCAAGTCGCCATCCTTGATTCTTCAAGGGATGCCAATTTTGCCCCTATCGTCCAATTTCTTTCTCAATCAACATACTTCACTTCCCTTACTGTTAGCCCCACCATCTACTAAAACCACATGGCCAAATTCTGGGCCAAAGGTCGAAGCAAAACGATCAATGATGAAAGGGTTATCAGATCAAGGATCAGCGGACAGGAGATTATCATTAGTGAAACAACCATCAGGGGGCATCTGGAACTCCATGATGAAGGCGCCCCCCACTGATTTCCCCAAGTCTGATTTGGAAGAAACCTACATTCAAATAGGTTATGGAGGTGTTGTGAGCAGGCCAACGGTCTACAAGTTCAACTTCTCTTACAACTGGAAGTTCTTGCTTCATGTTGTCCTGCATAGCCTTTCAAACAAATCAGGGGAATAGATCAAATTGCCTATGTTCTAGGCTGCTTAGTCCATGGGTTGGTAAAAGGCCTCCGTTTCAACTACTCAAGGTTTGTGCTGAATAATCTGGGTAGCAATCTCACCAGGATCCATTCTATATGTTTCCCCAGTTCATTCAGTACATCATCAACTGTGAGTTGGACCACGACAAACTGCAATTAGCTAATGTTCTACTGGTCCCTCACATGAAGCTTGACATCTTCAAGACTTTGAAGAAGGTATCCACTAACTTCACAAGAAGATTCACCAATCTCCTTCTAGGTATGCTTGAGCCAGTGGCTGCTGGTGACATCCTTGCAAGCCAAGCAGGTGATGAACCCACACTAGACACCACCACTACATTGCCATCTACTTCTTCCCACCCAATCAAAATCACATACAAAAGATGCCCCAAACGAACCCTTGATCAATCTACTCTGATTGAACAAGCCCCCTCTGTTCAAACCAAAAAGGCTAGAGTCGAATCAAGGGCTCCCACTCAGCCAGAGGTCCAACCATCCTCCTCAATTGACCTTAATATCAGTGTTAAGTCTCCTCAGTCTTAACCTGATGAGCCCATTACCCAAGCCATAAGCCCTCAGGGTAAGTCTTAACACTCCCCTAAGCAGCCAAAAAGGGATAGCCCGTTAATGGCTCAACAGCTATTATAGAAAAGCCACTAGGTGCTGACCAAGATCCTAGGTCAATAAATATAACCTCAATATCCTTTCTTGACCTTTTAACCTAACCTGATAAGGGTATCATGTTTCATCAGGGCTATGATGTTGATCTACCTCACCACTCTCTAGATCAACTGAACCCCAGGGAACCTCTGATATCTAGCCCACATCAACTAGACCAAACTGAGGCGAGTCCAACCAGAATGGAGGTGACTCATGTAGATTCAGCTGCCACTACTGAGAGTGTTTCAATAGCCTTTCAGGATAGTAGTAACATCAGTCAGACTGAATCTACGGCACCCTTGCCAATTGATGCCTCTGAAAAAGACATCAGTATGCAAGGGTATCCAGGGCGCCAAGAAACCACAGCTGGTGATGAGGATGAACATACTAGATATGTAATCCCATCTCCTGATGATTCTTCAAATGAAGATGAGGGTAGTTTGCAACTCACTATCAAAGACCTACTTTCTAAAGTCTCAAACCTTGAATTAAAGGTTAAGACTTTAGAAGATAGGTCTGTCACTCAGCAACTAGAGATTGAAAATCTCAAGGCTCAACTAGCTGAGAAACAGATTGAGAAGTCTGTTAGGCATGTACACACTCAGGTTTCTTTGAGTTCTTCCTCTAGCTCATCTACTTCTCAAGATGATGCTACCAAAAAGGGGGAGAATTTAGAGAAACAAAGACATGATGAGGAGATATCTGCTCACTATTTGGAGCAGATATCAACTCAAGTGGAACCCAACCTTGCTCAACCCCTTCCTATCATACTTCAAGTGCACCCAAAGATGCTTATCGACCTTAACAGATTTTAACCCAATTTCTGATAAGCTCCTCACTTGAACAACCCTCACCTGATGTTGCCATTGCCTACTTTGGAGCTGAAGAGCTTCAAAGCCTAAATGCACCACCTACCTCTGAGGAGGAATTTGGTCAACCTAAGGTCTCTATTGAACCAGAGATTAAATTTGAAGTGGAGATACAGACTGATGGCCCAGCAACCAACTTAAGAAGGACAGGTAGTGCAATTACTTTTGAAGCAGAAATCCAAGCTACGGAAGGAATTATAGAACTATCCTTTATGTTCGATGACCTATTCATCACAGAAGCTATTCTTGACTTAGCTTCTGAGGTTAACAGTGAGGACGTTCTTACAACTCCCATCCCTCCTGCACTACAAGTTCAACCTCCACCACCCCAACCTGAATCTTCTAAACCAGAATCTCCAAAGGCTGAATCTTCCTCTGATCCTAAAGGGAAGATAAAGCTCACTGCTAAGAGCTTCTAAAGGAGGAAAGGTTAGAGAATCTGAAGAAGAAAGGAAGACTTGATACAAAGAAGTTACTGGCTGCAAGTAGCAAAGCAGCAGCAACCGCTCAAGAAAGTATCAACAATCAAAAAAGGGTGGAGGTCATTGATAGTCTTATCAGCCTGGGAGTAGACAATGAAGAAATGCTTCTACTCCTACTTGATGAGCTTGTGAAGCTGGAGAAGGCAACCTTGCTATAGAAGAAAAGAGAGGAAGCAGTAAGGTTGGCCATAGAGGAGGAGAAAAGGAAAAAGAAGGAGGAGGCAAAGACAGTAGATAAAAGGGAAAAGATAGCCTTTCTTTGCTCAAGAGGCTATAAGGAGGAGAAGCTGGCCCCTCATGATCATGATATGATCTTGTTCTTCTTCTATAAAGAACAAGATTAGATCGACAAAGAGAGAAAAAAGGCTGCCAGGGAAAAGATGAGGGAAAAGAAGTAGAAGGAGGAAGAGGCACAACTTGCTGCTGCCAAGAAGGTAGGAGATAACGATTGGATGAAAGCTTATCTTAAAGACCACGACTTCACTAGCAGGCAGGTGGGACCCATGTCTGAAAAGACCCTACAACGACATGTCAACGACATCAAGGCTGATATTTGCTTAGGAAGAAGGCAGGAGGTACCTCAAAGACAAAGTGTTCAGAAGATGGCACCCAAACCAACTCCCAAACCCAAACCAAAACCAACTCCCAAACCCAAACCAGAACCAACACCCAAAGCACAACCTACAAAACCTATGCCCACACCTTTTCCCTTCCTTATCAAAACTGAGCCAACCACTGAACCTTACACCCCTAAACCAACACCATCAGCCATTCACCCTATTTCTCAACAACCACCACCACCATCTGTCCTTAAACCTAAACACAACCCAAAACCCAATCTCAACCCAAACCATCTTCTGAACCTTCCAAGCCCCTGACCTTAGAAGAATTCAAGGAATTAAAAAGAAAGCTCACCAACTACACTACCTTGAGCGAGATCTCTTATGATAAAGGGTCAATTAAACTGAAATACTGTAAGGCCCCGTTCCCGGGACGCTTACAGCTGGACCGTCATCGCATAAAATATTTAAAACATACATTACTTTTGTAGCGGAATTTAAAACTTTCATTAATAATTTAAAACATATTATTTCATTACATCATTCATTTACATTTCGAAATACAACATCATATCAAAATATAGATGCCAGCCTCAAAACAT
Source organism: Flaveria sonorensis (assembly GCA_025506505.1). Lineage (NCBI taxonomy): Eukaryota > Viridiplantae > Streptophyta > Magnoliopsida > Asterales > Asteraceae > Flaveria > Flaveria sonorensis. The sequence continues at coordinate 21,800,399 of CM046424.1, forward strand.
CCCCAGTAGCTTATGCATCCATGCCTGCAACTCCTCAGCATCAACAAAATACCTACCAACTATTATGCATACAAAAGTCAGCGACGCTAAGTGAGTTCTAGTTTTATAAATAAAATACTTTACTTTCGTTAAAACAACCTTTTTACTTTCAACCACGATCACACATCATACGTACACATTGATAATAATTAATATTATCTTCGTCATCGTTCATCATCAAACAATACATACTATTCTCCGAATCCTGCCTCATGCAATACCCCCGACTCATGTCCGAAGACTGATACTGTGCCGCGGCCTGTAAACAAACCCTCGACTCATTTCCGAAGACTGACACAGTACTGGGGTACGCGACAAGGATCCCATCTCGTATGCAACACCCTCGACTCATGTTTGAAGACTGACACTGTGCCGGGGCCTGTAAACAAACCCCCGACTCATGTCCGAAGACTGACACAGTACCGGGGCGAGCAACAAGACCCCATCTCTTCCACATGCCATCCTGTGTCATTTAATACCCCCGACTCATGTCTGAAGATTGATACTATGTCGGGGCCTCTACACAAACCCCCGACTCATGTCCGAAGACTGACACAATATCGGGGTACGCGACAAGGATCTCATCATCTGTTACTTCCAATCTCATCATTCATTATCTTTCACTTTCATTACATAATAGTTTACGCACATTCATACATCATACCACGTAAAGTCATAACATCATACATAACGTATTACATAACATAATACATATATTTTGAAAACCGTTAAACATGGAAAGATAACCCATCCCACATCTCATAATCATCATATCATCATGCATAGCACATCAAGCACAAGCCATCACATCACTACAGAACCTATCTCAACCATCTACCTCATAAAATCCTCAGAAATCTCTAAGTCCAAAATGTAAAACAGTTGGTCATCTCAGGCGCATAAGCATAAAATTTCTAAGGAAAATAGTCTAGGCGCATTACCACTATGCAGGCGTATGAGTCCTGCTTAGGAGGATTACCACTATGCAAGCGCATCAGCCCTGCTTAGGCGCATTAACACTTAGGCACATGAGAAATTCTGGGCACATGGGCACTGTTGTGGCGCATGGACAACACTTAGGCGCATGGGTAACTCTGGGCGCATGGGTCACTGTTCAGGCGCATGGGCCACTACTTAGGCGCATAGCCAATTCTGGGCGCATGGGCCATTGTTCAAGCGCATGGCCTACACTTAACCTTAGAATACCTACTGCCAGCCATCTAAACACTATAAAGATTCAAACACCAACACGGTCATTCAAGATAATAGCTCAGTTGATGTCAAATATAATAAGTCCCTAATTACAGTAGCCAGTTGTGATTAGCCACTTACTTTACTCTTCATCCCCCAAGCATTGCCTATCCTGACTACATCAATATCTAAATCTACCCAACAGCACATAAACCACATAACACGCGCACATAACTCTCCTTTTATTAACTTACATAAAATGTTTACGTAAAACCTTTACCTGCAGGCACGTAGCTACTAGGACCGGCATCCCTTTCCTTTCGTCCTATTCTCAGTTTAAGTTTAGGTTTTGAAAATATTTACCCAATTCTATTAAACTTTGGCTTTGATACCAACTTGTAAGGCCCCATTCCCAGGACGCTTACAGCTGGACCGTCATCGCATAAAATATTTAAAACATACATTACTTTTGCAGCGGAATTTAAAACTTTCATTAATAATTTAAAAAATATTATTTCATTACATCATTCGTTTATATTTTGAAATACAATATCATATCAAAAGGTAGATGCTAGCCTCAAAACGTCCCCAGTAGCTTATGCATCCATGCCTGCAACTCCTCAGCATCAACAAAATACCTGCCAACTATTATGCATACAAAAGTCAGCGACGCTGAGTGAGTTCTAGTTTTATAAATAAAATACTTTACTTTCGTTAAAACAACATTTTTAGTTTCAACCGCGATCACACATCATACGTACACATTGATAATAATTAATATTATCTTCGTCATCATTCATCATGAAACAATACATACTATTCTCCGAATCCTGCCTCATGCAATTCCCCCGTCTCATGTCCTAAGACTGATACTGTGCCGGGGCCTGTAAACAAGCCCCTGACTCATGTCTGAAGACTGACATAGTACCGGGGTACGCGACAAGGATCCCATCTCGTATGCAACACCCCCGACTCATGTTCGAAGACTGATACTATGCTGGGGCCTGTAAACAAACCCCCGACTCATGTCCAAAGATTGACACAGTACCGGGGCGAGCAACAAGACCCCATCTCTTCCGCATGCCATCCTGTCTCATGCAATACCCCTGACTCATGTTCGAAGACTGATACTGTGCCGGGGCCTGTACACAAACCCACGACTCATGTCCGAAGACTGACACAGTACCGGGGTACGGGACAAGGATCTCATCATCCGTTACTTCCAATCTCATCATTCGTTATCTTTCACTTTCATTACATAATACTTTACGCACATTCATACATCATACCATGTAAAGTCATAACATCATACATAACGTATTACATAACATAATACATATATTTTGAAAACCGTTAAACATGGAAAGATAACCCATCCCACACCTTATAATCATCGTATCATCATGCATAGCACATCAAGCACAAGCCATCACATCATAACAGAACCTATCTTAACCATCTACCTCATAAAATCCTCAGAAATCTCTAAGTCCAAAATGAAGAACAGTTGGTCATCTCAGGCGCATGAGCATAAAATTTCTAAGGAAAACAGTCTAGGCGCATTACCACTATGCAGGCGCATGAGTCCTGCTTAGGCGCATTACCACTATACAGGCGCATCAGCCCTACTTAGGCACATGAGTAATTCTGGGCGCATGGGCACTGCTAGGGCGCATGGCCAACACTTAGGCGCATGGGCAACACTGGGAGCATGGGCCACTGTTCAAGCGCATGGGATACTGCTTTGGCACATGGCCAATTCTAGACGCATGGGCCACTGTTCAGGCGCATGGGCACCATGCTGGGCACATGACTACTATTTGGGCACATGATCTTGGACGCATGACAACAATTTAGGTGCATGGGAGCATTCTGGGCGCATGACCAACAAACAGAAATATAACAAATTCTACAAACTACCCACAAACATTGGTCTAGCACATCTTAACATAAATCTAACATGCTACCAACACTAAAACATGCTAAACATCAAACATAACCTCCAAAAACAACCTTAAAAACATACAACAACAGAGCACCATCGAACAACATGCTGAAAACCCACGGGTACTTAGAATATTTTGCTTGGTATGCATAATAACCCCAAACACTTTGAAAATCAGTAAAAAGAGGGGTTCAAGAACTCACCTGAAGCAACCTTCGAGCAACACACTTCCACCTGCAAATTCAGCTCCTAAAACCCATGAAAACAGGAACTTAGAACCATAAATCTCGGCCTAGAAGCTGAAAATTCGGTTGAAACCGAACAATTTCCCAAGAAAACTCACCTTCAAGAAGATTTCAGTTTTTTCTATCTCTAAAACCGTGAACTCTTCTTCTTGCTTCCTTTTTTAGCCGAAAACAGGTAGGTGGGTAGTGGGGGCATGGGCGGCCATGCCCTTCTTTTTAAACACAATGATATTAAGGTTTGCATCTTGCACAAATTTAGTCCCTCAACTTGTGTTATTTATCTTTTCTTTCTTTGTACTCTTATTTTTTCATCTTTTAATAAAATTTGAGGTGTTACAAATACATTAATGGCTCTTTCTGTTCCCTCATAAGAGATGCATTCCTTGATCTGCCAAGAGGAACATTAGACCAAGCTCTCCAACTTCTTGCCACCAACTTTGATGTACTTGGAAAAGAAGAGAAGAAGTTAAGGAGAATATTGGTGACTCTGCTGGACACAAGAAAAGGGGACAAGCTGTCATCTAATCCCCTCAATCATAGAAGCTCAATTGTCCAGTGGAGGTTCGATGAACCTATACACAGCTTTGTTGTGCAAAAGGGGAATGGTCAAGTAAACAGACTTAACACATCTGCTCTGCTAAACTCTAGCAAATTTGATATTGCAGAGTTAGCAGAGAGACCATTCTCCAATCCCTCAAACTCTCAGATTGCTGCTCATATAAGGAATCATCTGAGCAGCCTTCATGTTAACGAGCTTACAACAAAAGCCAATACTAAAGAAGAGTTGAAAAATAGAGCAAAGGAAGAAGAAGAATGAGCAGCCAAAAAAGGCAGTTCATTTCTACAGATGGTTGAAGGACCAACTTTCAAACATATAGTTAGATGGGAACATGACTATGATTCCCATTAACTAACTCTCTTCAGAGGGACACAACAAAGAGTACATGTCATCCAAAGCAACAGACTAGATCTACTATCAACATATGACTTGTACAAACTCCTCATAACCACATCAAGAAAGAACAAAAAGACAGACAAATATCTTCTTTCCCTGGTGTTGAAGACCTTGAGGAGTAGGAAGAACTAAAGTTTTGGTAGCATCAGACTAGGGGGAGTTTTTTGGATCATATGAGGCTGGTGCAACCAAAACAACACTTAGAAAAATTATGATGTGCTAAATGAAGTGGTCTTCTGAAGATAAAGTTGCTCTTTCGAATACAAGTTCGAGATCTTTCGAAGCTTAAAGAATGAAGAACTTCCAAAGGATGAACTCAATCTTTCGAGATTAAGTTGTTCTCCTTCCGAAGTATACAACTTAAAAGATCAAAGGCAAAGTCTTCTGAAGAATAAAGTCCTGAAGACTTGCAGAAGTTCGGAAGAAGTTGTTTTTTCCGAAGCCAAATATGACCTCGGAAGAAATTATTCTTCTTCCTAAGTCATTTAGCTTCGGAAGAACTAACTATGAACCAGTGGACATAAGTATGATCTGTCTGACAGTCTGCTGCCACTCTGATATACTTCATGGCGCTTTCCCACGCCCATTAGTTGACCATACTTTATCCACTGTTCACCTATTATCAGATCAGTACAGTTGCCATTTTTAGTTGGTAACAAAAGGTAAGTCATGGGCCTATTATGACTACCTAATCTAGGGTATTATTTTATCTTAGATGCTTTACTTCTATCAATGTAGTATTTGTCTAGTTGTAGATTCCAGCTAGTTTTCCAAGTATAACTAGCTGTGGATAGTAGTATATATAGTTTCTCCATGTAACTTAGTAACCATGCTTGTAAGAGTCTTGTAAAATTGAGTTGAGAAGTAATATATACAATTATCTTGAAAAACCATTATTATGTTCTAGTGTCTTCATTAAATTATTATATTACTTAGGAACTTAGTTGAGGTTCTGCTTTATCAACCCGAATGACATTAAGTGAGTTTGTGTGATTATCCGGTGTTGTGAGACAAACACTGATGATGATATAGACAACTTAAGACACACATATTATTAAAAATAATCTTAAGTTTAGTTTAAGAAAAATCTACTCAAAGTTAATCATCCCAATAGATGATACAAGATACTTAAATCTTTACTCATCAAAAGCTTTTATGAACAAATCAGCATATTGTTTATTTGTGTTAACCTTGACTAGTTTTATCAATCCCTTTTCAAAATTATCTTTAATCAAATAATACCTAATGTTGATATGCTTTGTCTTTGAGTGCTGAACTGGATTTTCTGGGATAGAGATAGCACTGTTGTTATCTATAAGGATGAGAGTCTCCTTGAAGTTGAATCCATAGTCTAGCATCTAATTTCGAATCCAAAGCACTTGAGCACATCAGCTTGTAGTAGCAATGTATTCAGCTTCAGCAGTTGATGCAGATACATAGATTGTTTCTTGCATTGCCATTAAACTATCCTTCCACCAAGAAATTGATAACCCCAGATGTTGACTTTGCAGTCATATTGCATCCACTATAGTCACTATTTGTATATGCATACAGATTGAAGTCAGAAATATTTGGATACTAAAAGCCTAATTTAGGAGCACCTTTGAGATATCTGAGAATTCTCTTGACAACAACCAGGTGTAATTACCTGAAGTTGGCTTGATATCTCGCACAAATACTTGTAGCAAACATGATATCAAGCCTGCTGGCTGTGAGGTACATAAGAGACCCAATTATAGCCCTGTATAAGTGTTCATCAACACACACCCCTTCAAGATCTGTTCCTAGAGAGTGGTTTCTAGTTATGGATGTCTTAGCAACCTTGCACTCAGTCATATGAAATCTGGTAAGTATGTCTTGTACATACATTGACTGATTTATGAAGATGCCATTGTTAACCTGCTTCACTTAAATTCCTAGAAAGAAATTGAGTTCCCCCATGGCACTTACTTCGAATCTATTTTTCATCAGCTTCTCAATCTCTTTGCAGAGCTTCGGATTAGTTGAAACAAAGATAATGTCATCTACATAAACTTGAACCAACATCACGTAATTTCCTGTTCCTTTGATGAAGAGTGTTCCATTAATAGTACCTCTCTTGTATCCATGCTGACAGAGATACTATGATAGTGTCTCATACCACTTCCTTGGAGCCTGATGCTATCCATAAAGAGCTTTGTCAAGCTTGCAGACATAATCAGGATGATCTAGGTCTGTAAAGCCAGGTGGTTGTTTGACATACACATCCTCATTAATCACCCCATATAAAAAGTCACACTTAACATCAAGTTGGTAGACCTTGAAATCCTTAGATGCAGCAAAATCCAGAAATATCCTAACAGCTTCAAGTCTTGCTACAGGAGCAAAAACATCTGTGTAATCAATCCCTTCTTCATGTGTGTATCCTTGAACAACCAGTCTTGCCTTGTTCTTGATGACAAGTCCTCTATCATCCTTCTTATTTCTAAATACCCACTTGGTACCTATAGTAGTCTTCCCTTGAGGAAGAGGACATAGATTCCAAACCTTCTGTCTCTTGAATTGAAGCAGCTTCTCCTGCATTGTTTCAACCCAACTTCCATCTTTTAAAGCCTCTTCAATCTTTTTAGGCTCTATCTGGGACAAGAAACAAGAGTGAAGATAAATATTTTTGTCATGGGTTTGTCCTTTTGTTCTCAACCCAGTCTCAACATCTCCAATGATGTTTATGGTGGGATGGGACTTATGGATTCTCGGTTAAGGAATCACAGCAAGTTGTTTGTAAAGATCTAAATTGGTGAAATCAGATCTAGTGCTTGAGAATTATCCACCACATCAATACACTTATCAAGTGAAACTTGATCTAGTAAGTGTGTTACATCATTGATGTTGTCTTCTATGGAGTGGTTATCGGCATCAACAAATTCTTGATCACTATCACCACCTCCATCTCCTCTTACATTTGAAATTCCTTCATCTGAGTTCTGTGCCTCTGTGCTAGAATTTATAGGCACTTTAGATGTATCAGTTGAAGAATTTGTCATGTTTGTTTTGACAGGATTTCCAACTATAGGGCTAGTTACCACTGGAGCTAAAGTAGTATGAACACTTGGTCTTCTCAGCTTAAACCTTGGATCAGAATCTCTTGTTGATAAGGTACCTGTAGATCTTAAAACATTCTCACAAGATTTGTTGGTAACTAAATCAAGATCAAGCAGCTAATCAGGACCAGAACCTTTCACACTAGGTGTGTGCTCATTGAAGGTCACACTGGTTGACTCCTCAACTACTCTGGTTTTGAAATTGTATACACTATAAGCCTTAGCTTGGGAACAGTATCCAATAAAATGTCAATCATCTGATTTCTCATCAAATTTGGCTATTTGATCCTTGGTATTCAAGATGGTGCAAGGACATCTAAATGATTTAAGGAAACCAATGAACGGTATCCTTTTGTGCCACAGTTCATAAGGAGTATTACCATGAGTCTTAACTACTAAAACTTTGTTCTGCACATAGCAGGCAGTGTTGACGGCCTCTACCCAGAAGGTGATAGGCAGTTTAGAGTCAGAAAACATGGTTCTTGTAGTTTCAATAAGTGTTCTGTTTCTCCTCTCAGCAACACCGTTTTGCTGAGGAGTCCTGGGAGCACTGTATTGTCTTGAAATACCCTTTTCATCATAAAATGCATCAAGGATTTGGTTTTTAAATTCGGTTCCTTGATCACATATTATGGTCTTGACCCTATGATCACATTGATTCTCAATTTTCAGAATGAAATTCTTTAAGATCTCAAGGGTCTCATCCTTAGCTCTAAGAAAGAAGACCCAATTATATCTTGTGAAGTCATCTGTGATCACCAAGCAATAAGAGGTCCTTCCTAGACTCATTACACTGGTGGGGCCAAAGAGATCCAAATGTAATAAGTGTAGGGGTGTAGTGATAGAGTTCATTTCCTTTGGCTTGTGAGATACCTTGTGTTGCTTCCCTTTCAAGCATGCAACACAATGATCATCACTTGTAAACTCTTTCTTTAGCATTAGAGTTACCAAATCATTTTTAATTAATTTATTCATGTTCTTAAAGTTTACATGCCACTTTCTTTTATGCCAAAGGAAATACTCATCACTATTGGCCTTAGATAGAAAGCAAGAAACTTCTCCTAAGAGGAATGTTTCCTACAAACCATCTTGTACATGTTCCCTTTCCTGGGGGCTCTAAACAAGATATGCTCTTAAGGAATGACCACCCCGGGCTTGAGAACAATGCACTCATGCCCAGTAAAGACCATGTTATATCTCTGATCACAAAATTAAGATACACTCAGAAAATTATACCCAAGCTCCTTGAAAAAGTTTACCATTTCAATGCTGAGCTTACCATTTGTGACCCTGCCCCTTTCAGTAATGTAACCACCAGATTCTCCTCTAAAAGCAACTGGCCCTCCATTAATTTTCTCAAAGTTTTGAAGCAAAGAGCCATTACGTGTCATGTGCCTGGAACAACCACTGTTAACGATCCATACATTCCCTTTGGTTTTTAGATGTCCCTGCATAAAATAAGATGGTTAGTTACATTTGGAAACCCAAACCTCATTGGTCTTGGGCTTGTCAAAGTGAATAAAAGATAATACAACAATAATTGATCCAATATGCAAGTTCTGAGGATCATTTGCTATTGTTGATGAAGAAACTTTAGTCACATGGCCTTCCTTCATCTACCACACCATCTTTGGAAGACTAGACTTGACCTTTAACACTTCAAAAGTTTTGATAACTTTAGAAGTTTTGGAGACTGCACCTTCGGAAGCTTTTGCATCCACTGCAGCAGACTTCAGTACTTTGGAAGATTCCTTTCTTCCGAGACCAGAATTCCTTCCGAAGGTAAGTTTTCACTTATCTTCTTCTTCACTTTGGAGCTTCCGAAAGGAAAAGATTTTCCTTTCAAAGCTGTTTTCTTCTTCTTCTCAGAAGTTTTCTTCTTGTTCTTGTGGATAGTACTTTTGGGATTGTAGATGCAATCCTTAGCAAAGTGAGAAGTACTACCACACATGATGAATTTAGTTGGCATACTTCTAAGAATCTTCTTTTGAGTGGGAGGTTGAGCTTGACCACTCTCCACTTTCTTCTTCATCTTCTCAGATGATGCAATAGGCTTTTTGGGATGAGGCTTGCTCTTGAAACCAGATGATTCAAGCTGTGCAGCAGTGGTGCATATTTTATCAACCTTCTTCTCCGAATCAGGATGATTTTGACATGAACTAGGACTCCTGGTACTAGAGTCCATGGTTATGTCCTAAGTCTCCACTACTTCAAACAGATGAAAACTTGCTTTTGCTTGGAGTTGAAAGTGGCCTTGATCTCTTGAGCTTTCTTGGACTTTCTCTTAGCTACCTGGATCAAGTTTTTTCTTGCAGACTTGGTTATCCTTGATTCTTTCTTCTCTCCAAAAGAATAGTATCCCTTCTCAGGATAACCCTTGTCACTCGCCTCAGGTTCATCCTTCACTATCTCTCTTTGATCTTCATCTTCTTCTTGAATGGGTTCTTTAGAGGGTAGCTCATCTTGACAAGTTCCACACCTTGGAGGTCTTGCAGATAGTAATGTTTGTCGAGGAGCTATCTCACTTGAACCCAATCCTTGCCTGTTCTGATAAAAAATCTTTGCATGCATGGATGAAGATATTATGTTCTTGAAGAAGAAGAAGAGACCCTAAATAGATACAAAAAATCATCTGCGTAGAACATAAAAAAAGAAGAAGAGACCTAACTGAGTTAGGGTTTCAAATCAAGATGGTCTGACTCACAAATCCCACCTAGAGACCAACATAGCCACATAAAATCCAACCACTGATTAATAGCAACAGATCATTTGCACATACAAAAGCCATAGAAAAATGCTATTAGTAGGTTTGGGATGTTGAATTTCGTAGCGATTTTGGTTAGAATGTGATCTAGACTAGACCGGTGATAGAAGACACAAGCATCGAACACGAATACCTGATCGGCATCGCTAGCGTCGATCCATTCTCCTCCACTCGCTCATGTTCCTCCCACAAGAAGCAGAGAGACTCGCTAGTTGTCTTTGATTTGGAGAGTGTTTGAGAAATTAGGTGAGGAGAATGGATTGTGTTTAAGAAACTAGGTTTAATATGTTAGAAACATGGGGAATTCAAAATTATGTTGGGCGTGCATTTTAAAAGATGATGGATAAATACGAACGCAAAAATTCGTGTCATTTTTTCTAAAAATTATGTAAAATAAGACATAACTTTTATGATGCGCAAAAATACGCGTCATCTTTCTTGGCGCATCATCTTTTGCACGTCATCTATTAACAGCTTTGTAGTAGTGATATTTACCACTCAATGTAATCGTAAGGCAACCCCGATCAATAATTGATACATAACTCACCACGAATATCAATTGAAGGCTCCAAAGAACACTGTTTAAGATGCCATACTTGAACTAACAATGGAGTAATTAATTTTCCTTAAAATCCAATGTGAAAATTAACTAAAAAACACTTTAATTTTCAAACACACTACCCTTATTTTTGCATTCACATATGGTTTACATAGGAATCCAAACAGAACCCACGTAGTCCATAATTAGGAATTTTAGAACTAACTTTCAAGGTAAATAAAATAAAATAACGTAGAAACATAACTGCATAAAATAAGATACAAATGTGGGTTGGGTAGTTTTGCATACATGAGTCCAAATCCGATGGGTATTTTCTTGGATCAAGTTAACCCATCTGTGCACCGTTGCAACCGTGTTAATACAACCCATGACGTGTTTAGTCCATAATGGCTACTAAATTCTAATCGGCTTGGTCACGGCTATCATTATGTTTTAAAGACAAAACTAGGTCTCACTTAGCAACGATGGCATTTTAGTATACGTCATGGATGGCTGAGCTAGAGTTCACATGATGGCAAAATGGAGCTTACCGAACAATAAAGACTATCACCCTGTTTAATGTTTGTTTTATGAAATTTAAGACAATGAAAGCTTTCATGTAATTGATAATTCGCCTTATTATGAATATTAAATGGGAAAATATTTTTCCATTGCATTGGTTATGAAGTTTTTAGTTTAATAGTTGTGGTTATAATATATGAAACCAACCGTAAGAACTTCCAGTAACGAGGTCTTACATTATAATGGAAGAAGACCATATCGACTTATCTGAGAATTGGAATGTATTCATTATTATTGAGTTGTTAGGCATGAGACTAGCTATTTGATGTTTACCAATCAATTACATGTATCGGTGATACTGATAAAGCAAAGGTTCTTCATCAACCATCCCAATATGCCAGAAAACCGCATGATGCAATAACCATAATTCACATATTCTTCTCATTTCTCTACCATTCAATCTGAAAATACTCCACAAAACAAGCTTCCGATTATTTCTCTCGCATGAATTAGTGGTCACCTTTCATCATTGTCATCGGCTCAACCTCCATCTCCTATGTCTAATTCATCCTTTTAATAATTACGTTGACAAATTGAAGAACCTTCCTGAATTTGATCTGCCTAACGACATGAACAGACCACCAATTGCAAATGTTGAATATCGGTTGATCAAATCGAAGGACAAGAATTCAATACAAAAGATGTTGGACTCTGCCGTTAAGTTTGGGATGTTTCAAGTGAGTGGTCATGGAATATCTTCAGAGGAGCTGAATGCAGCATTCGCTGAGATGGAATTTTGTTTTGGATTGTTGGCCGAAAGGTGGAGCCGCGATGGTGACAGGGAGGAGTTTGCTTGGTGTCGATCTGCCATGGCCGCGGCTGAACGACGACGAGAAGTTAAAAATAAGGAGCAGTTTCATGTGTTTAGGTTTGTCAAACTTTTTTATTTCTATTTTCCTTACTTTAACTTTATCCATCATCCATCCAATCTAGAGACCTTTTACATCAGAATCTAACCAAATGAAACTACAACTTATGTGGGTTGTTTATTTTTCATTGGTCATTAATACATACATGCATATTTATTTATTTATTAATTTATAAGTAGACAAAAGATGGATAATCTAGCAAACAAGCTTGAAGGAATTGCGAAAGATGTTGCTCAGATTTTAGCAAGTAATGGCGGTAAGAAACCTCGAAAGAAAATTAAGGAAAACGAAACAAGAATGACATTGTTCAAGCACAGTAACTCATTGCTTCAACCTCACACTCCACGTTCATGTCAAACTCCGGGTGCACTAGATACCGGATCTAGACGCGACTCGACTACATGTGCTCTCAGCCTTCACATCCCAACTGAGTTGGGTGATTTTCGTCTCCTCTCTGAAGACGGACCATTCTCCTTCCACGCCAACCCTAACACCATTGTCTTCACCCTTGGAGAACAAGTTCAGGTGATTCTTAACTGATCTAACATTATAAATTTTCACCAGGATGTTAATTAATAACACTTCAATTAAATTATATGGTTATGCATATGATACGATTGTAGATGATAATATTTTCATAAAGGAGTCAAATGGGTGGGTGAGTATATTTGGATTGACATGCGAGTCAATTTTTTGAAGTATAAATATTTAATACTTCTACACAAATTCTATATTTAATAATCTAACATAGATTTATGAGTACAATGAGGAGGCATGGGATTTTGGGTTAAAGAGGAAATAAAATTGGCGGGTTCGGTTTATATATTTGGGTTGACATGTCTGTATGTTATAAGATGAAAATAATTAGTGACGTAATTTCGAAAATTATAATGTTAGTGTAAGCATTATCTAATATCATACCCGTGTGGCAACTTAGAGGTAAATTATCTTGAACTACTACATAGCCCTTAAACATCTTTAGTTCATTATCGCATTGTGAATAGTTTATAATGGTTGCTATAGATTTGTTTTTGTATATGATTTACATGAACTAATTATAAGTTTGATATGATTATAAATGAGTAAAAGGAATGGAGCTATGGAGAGTTTAGATCGGTATTTGGGGAGATAAACATAGAACCAGATATTCAAGCTGATAAAGGAGCATACTCCATTGAACTGAAGTGCTCACCTTCAAGTCTAAATGATGTAGTTGACAAAAATGATGGCATCTCCATAACTGATCAGATCATCTTTGTAGTCGTAGTTGCCATTGTTTACAAACTGTTTACCTATTTTCTTTCATGATTCCCTTGTTAGATAAGTAGAAGACATGCATTGATTTAATTGTAATTGATTAATTTGTTTCTAAAAGATGTAATTATTTTAGTTTTAAGCTTTTATTTTATGTTTGTTTGTGTTAACGATGTAATAACAAATATGCAACGAGTATATTGATTTTCCTTGGTTATTCTTGTTCGTCCAAAGCGGGTAACATGTTATTTTACAACTGCTTGAAGCGCCAGCTAATTTATTTTTATTTTTTTTGGTTTTAAATTTCTACAGTGAACTTACACATAGAGAATTGATGTGATATATGGTTAAAATTATTATTATTGTAATAATAATATACAATTCAAGTTAAACAATACTAAATTACATTTTAGTTCCATACCGTTTACCTAAAATTACAAAGTTGATCCATGGGTAGATCATGGTTTCATAGGTTTGGTCTCTCCAAACGATGTTTACTTTTAATGATGGTAAGTGAGTTACTGGTTGTCCTTGGAGTTATGTCGAATAGCAATTCTATCTATCTTGAATTTTATTTTAACTAATTAAATTCAAAATTATTTTTATTTTCATTCTCTTTAATATTAATATATGTGTAAATGTTTGTAATAGGTGGAACCATTTGATTGGTTGATGCATCGTTTTGTTATACCATCCGTCTCCTCCTTTAAGCAAAGTTATAGTATCTTACCTACAGTATCCTCTTCGTAAACGTATATACTAACTTTGAATTGTGTCCACAAACTGCATTTCTATATACCCTTTTAACATTTTTTCCCTAATAAAATGATAATGACTTTCTATGTGCTTGGTGCAAGCATGAAATGTTAGGTTTCCAGCATGTTGAATGGCTGAGTGATTGTCATAAAACTACAGTTCTTAATAATCTACTTCTAATATAAGTCCTTCAATAGTTGTGCTAACCAAACTAACTCTTGAGCCACTATAACTACGGCTCGATGTTTAGCCACAGTAGCTGACGAGGAGACGATGGACGACCGTTATGGTGCTTGCTTTAATAGTGAACGTATAACATGTGGTTGACTATAGGCTACAAGGATCTGCCGCATAATCTGCATCGCAAAATCTTGAAATTACATGTGGCTACCACTTAAACTACACTTTATAATTGATTATGTTTTTAAAGTACATTAGTACTCTTTGGATGGCGAACTAGAGAAGTCTTTTTGACTTTTCAAAAACCAACCGATTACTCCTACTTCAAACATAATGTACGCGCTTGTTCCGGTTAAGTAAATAAGGCTTCCTACGATCATTTGGTACTCGATTTCATTCTTTATTTACTTTGTTGCATCTGGGTGTAGTTTGTTGTTAACATCAATAGTGGTTGCATGTCCTTTTGCATCATTCATCTAAAATCATTTTGGAAATTCTAACGCATATGCTTTGGATGTAATAGAATGACACCTTCCGTGTACTTTATCTTCAACCCAAGAAAATATGGATGTCTTCCAAGGTCCATCATTTTGAACCTAGTTCACTACAACAATTTACCTCTATGGCGACAAACTCTAACGACGACATACCCTAATCGCCATAGGTCAACCTAAGGCGACGACAAGTCGTCGCTATAGGAAAATCTTGATTTTTGACTATCCTAACCTTATAGCGACGACACGTCGTCGCTTAAGTAGACCTATACCGACAAAACTGCGTCGTCGTCATAGAATTCTCTATGTCGTCGCCATGACCCCATTTAAATTAATTTTTTTATTTGTTTAAATAAATGTAAGAGAATTAAAAATTAACTAACACTCTATGGCGACGACATGGGTTAAAACCTAATTTTTTTTTGTTTTTTTCCTCTAAAAATAATTGAGGGAAATAATCCCGCCATTATGAAAATCGTATCGCAACGACATATCGTCGCCATAGAGTGAATTATTTTTTAATTTAATATTAATAAAATTAATTACTATTAGTATGATTATTATTATTATTAATAATTAATGTACAAGTTATTGTTGTTATTGATATTATATGTACTATTATTAATTAAAAGTAAAATAAATAATAATAATAATAATAATAATAATAATAATAATAATAATAATAATAATAATAATAATAATAATAGTAATAATATATTTAGTATTATTATATTAAATGTTAATATTATATATAGTAATTATAAACAATTAATGTCAATTTGGACCAAAGATGTTTGGTTATGATATTTAGAGTAGGTTACATGCGTCAAAAGTTAAGTACGATTGAATTAAGATCATAGGTGTTGAATTTCACACTTTGATGGTAATTTATGGGAATTTATGCTTATTAACGATAAATTAAGTTTGATTATGTTTAATTATCATCAATGAGTGTCATACAGTCAAATGTTAGCTATGATCGAATTACGATCATTGGTGTTGAATTTCACACTTTGGTGGTAATGTGTGGGAAATTATACTTATTACCAGTAAATTAAGCTAGTTTATGCTTAATTATCATTGATAAGTGTCAAACATTGTCAAATATGTTTAATTATAATAGTTAGGGTTGATTAAATATGTCAAATGTTAGTTCTAATTGAATTATCGTCATTGGTGTTGAATTCCACACTTTGATAGTAATTTACATAGATATATGCTTAATTATCATCAATGAGTGTCAAAAAATATTAAATATGTTGATTAAATCGATCACATACCTCTAAGGTTAGCCATATTCGAATTTTTATCATTGGTGTTGAATTATATACTTTGATAGTAATTTACGAGAAACTATGCTTATTAACAGTAAATTAAGTCTGTTTATGATTAAATATCATCAATGAGTGTGAAACAATGTTAAATATGTGTGGTTATGATGATTAAGGTCGATTACCTACATCAATGATCAATTATGATTCAATCATGATCAATGTTGTGAATTATATACGTTTATGATAATATCGTAATAATAATAACAAAAATTATATTCACAAAACCTTTTTATTGGTAATAATATTTTTGACATTGAAATAACAATAGAATAAGAAACATCAATATTAATAAAAACTATAATAATAATAATAATAATAATAATAATAATAATAATAATAATAATAATAATAATTATTATTATTATTATTATTATTATTATTATTATTATTATTATTATTATTATTATTATTATTATTATTATATTATTATTATTATTATTATTATTATTGCTATTAATCTTGATATTATTATTATTAATTATTATTATTTGCAGGACCCTGTAAAGGGTGGTCAATACAATCAGTTTCACAATGAGCAAAGTTTTAGAATACTTAACAGATCAAATGAGGAACCGGGTTTGTGTAGATGATACTAAGAACACAAGTAAACAATGAGACAGAACTAAAAACAAGAACAGAGAAGTATGATTTTCAAGGATGCTGTATATTACTCTCAAGTTCTATTACAAGTGTTACAAAGCATAAAAGAAATACAAGGACCTGAGATACTTTATACTACATCCTACAACCGTCAATACTTTGAAAGACAGCTGGAAACACTAATCTAGACAACAAGATTAATGTAGAGTCAAAAGGCAGATTGCCTTTTGACTAGTGACTATGACATGTCATAGCTCACATTTTTTTCTACTATAAAAAGGTTAACAGGTACAAAGTAGGAAGTTACAGACAAAGACCATAATCTACAGTTTACAAAAGCACTAACTTTTCACCAACTTGTATAAGTTGGTGAGTCTTCAGAGTTGCAGCGGAAAGTATGTCAGCTTTCTGAAAAAGTAGATCAGAGAAAACATGTCTTCTTCGTCTTCGGAAGAAATCAGTCTTCAAACCATTTGGATTCGGAAGACTTTGTCTCTGATGCTTCGGAAGACTTCGTCTTTGGCTTCAGAAGATTTTAGACTTTGGCTTTCAGAAGATTTTACACTTAGAATATTTTTTTGTGAAGAGTGTAAAACTTCCTAAGCAACTTCTACCTTGTACATCAGTGCATACATGGAGGAAGATCTTTGGTTGTTTTGGCTTCTTTAGTTGCATCAACCTTCTAATCTTCTAATATAACCTTACAAACTCTCCCTAGGCTAATGCTCCAAAACAGAGAAGTTATTCAAATATTGACAGTCCTTATTAGGATTAAGACCATACCTTTCTTCATCATCTGGTCAGGATCCCTTAGACTCTCATAATATCTTCTCATGTCATGGAGGTCATGTAGAGGAAGATCAAGCATGTCCTGCCAGAAATAAACATCTTGACCTCCTTGATCTCTGATGACATACCATCTGTCTGGATTAGCAGCAAAAGTCCAGGACAAGATGGGTGTTCCAGTTGTAAGAGGCTCTACTTGAATTGGAGTTGGTTGAGCAGCCTCGTCTGGCACTACCTCAGGATGCTCTGACTCAACCTGAAGTGTAGAGGTGGATGCCTTGGTCTTCTTCTTAGAAACACTCTTCATGGCCATCCTTTTCCTCATCTTTGAAGTCTTTAACTGAGAGGACTAGTCTTCAGCACCAGGTTGTTCTACTATGTCTCTCTCAGTTGGGTTCTCTTCTCTCATAGGTTCAGAAGGAGAGTGAAAAGGCCACTGCTGTGGATCAGAAGATGAAGTTGGCTGAGATATAGCTCTAGGTCCAGGTTGTGTTGTCTCAAGGGTTTTAACCTTTACCTCAACTTCAGTTTGAGCTGGACTTGGTTGAGAATGCAAGTCAACAAGCTCTTCCTTCTTAATCTTCTGCTTGATCACTCTAATATGCTCATCCATAATGTATAGAGACATTCACCCAAGCCTCCTTCCGGAGAATCCATATAGATTCAAGAAGCTCGTCATCCTTTGTCTTTCAGCAGACTTCTTTTGGCTCTTTTAGATGATGGCTCTTGATTTTGCAGCTTCTTCCCTTAGATTTATCTTTGTAGCCTTTCTTTCTTTGGTAACTTGTTGCTCCAACTGCTTGAGATACTCAAATTCAACATACTCATATGATAAGGGAAGAAGTGCAGATGCCTGATAGAGTCCTGTGGCACTCAGGTAGTTGATCTTGTTCAGTCTATCAGCTTCTTTGTCTACCTGAGGTTGTGTAGTTACCATAGCCTCTTTCTTAGGACTTTCTTGAACTGGGGAGAGGATAGGAGCATGCTTGTAGAGCCTTTTCTGTCTCCTTTCTTCCTTGATTTGAGGAGCAATGCTGCATCCTTTGCCTCCTTCCTCTCCTTGAACAATTCCTTGTCAGCCAGTTCACTCAATTCATCTAAGGGAAGAGATATGAGTTCATCAATGTTGTAGTTTCTGGTCCCCAGGTAGTTTAGCCTGGCTGCCCTCAACTCATCATTTTGAGTATTTGGCCTGGGGGCAGCCCTGATGACAGCTTCTATGAAGCCTGGAGACCCTCTTAAACTCTCTCCCCTTAGCTTCTTCTTCCTCTCTCTCTCTCCTCCTCCTCGATCTCCTTAGTGGTAATCTTTCTCTTCCTTTGGTCATGCATAGGCCTTGGTGACTCAGGGTGGAGGGAGCTTTGGCCTTCATTGCTTGGTTCAGTAGTCAAGCTCTGGCCAGAGAGAGGTTGTGAAGCACCTTCACCAGCTGGTGCCTCACTGAGGGTAATGGGTGCCGAAGAAGTTCCTGTGTCAAGGTTCACAAGTTCAACTTTTGGGCCTTCGTTCAAGGCTTCCCCTTTGAAGCTAATCTTAGGGTGGACCTCAACATCCATTTGACCAAAATTCTTACCTGCTAGTCTCTGTCTATATAGTCTTGACATCAGCTTGTAATCTTCAAACACCCTTTCTTGAATCCTATTTGCTAATCTTGCAGCTTGTCTATTTTGACTTGGGTTGCAAGTGGAAGATCAATCAGATGGATGCTCTCATAGAAGCTCAGGTTGAAAACGTTGAAAATTTTCAGTTGACCCTGAGATCTAGAGATGACTAGAGCTCTTCTATGAGTGTCATACCTCCATCCTATGATTGGATTCTCAGAGTGATGAGATGGGGTAGGCATAGCTCTGGGAATACCTTCCTCAATCAAACTTTGTATGAATGAGTCCATATCCATGTAGACTTGGGAAAGTAAGTCCACATCCATGTAGACTTTGAGGAGGTTGCTGAGTATGGACCATTGTAAGTGATGGTGGTGAATCCTCCAAGTTCATACTCTGTGAAGAACTCCCAGGTTCTATGATTGTTTGGACTTTCTCCTCCTTTTTGGTAGCATTACCTTCTTGCATAAGTGAGCTTGGGGTTGGGTCTGTCATATCCATAGGTTCTTGTGGACCTGGTTGAGTTCTCTGGAGTGG
The DNA here is from genome assembly GCA_025506505.1 of Flaveria sonorensis. Lineage (NCBI taxonomy): Eukaryota > Viridiplantae > Streptophyta > Magnoliopsida > Asterales > Asteraceae > Flaveria > Flaveria sonorensis. Next base: position 21,820,149 of record CM046424.1, read on the forward strand.
TCTCTTAGCTAACTTGCCCCTGAGATCGGTGATCTCAAGTTGCTGGTCATTGACCCTCCTTTGTAAGACACATGAGATTCCAGGTGACTTATCTTTGAGACTAAATAGGTGCATGTTTTTGTCAATTTTTGCACCCTTAGTTTCAAACTCCCCTTATCTTCATCAGAAGAATCATGGGGGGATGAAAGATAGGACCAAGGTCTTCTTCCTCATCACCAGCACTTTGTTCTTGGCTGTTGGATTTCCCCTGCATCATGACAACTTCAAGTGAAGTGTCAAAAGGATGGGTTGCCATGGTTGAGGTCTGAATGATTACATCACTTGCTGAAGTGAGATCCTCTTCCATATGGACCTCCTGAACAAGTTTAGGGAGATCCACCTCAGTAGCAGGTAGATGATGTGGGCTAGACATGGGAGAAACAAGAGTACTCATCTCTCCTTAAGTATGGGTGGAGAAGAGAGACTCATGATACTCACTAAAGCCTATATCTTCATCATCATAGAATTCAAGGTTTGGGATTGGTTGGTTTAGATCAAGAGGTTGGGGATGGTAACTTTCCCCTGAAGGTTGTTCACTAGAGTTTTGAGACTCTGAGTGAAGGCTTAAGGATGTGGGGGTTGTGAGCTCATCAGGCTGAGCATGAGGAACCTCAGCACTGATCATTGGTGAGATAGGAGTGGTTTGCTCCTCAGGAGAAGTGGGAGCTCCAGTGTCCATTTTCTCCTATATGGGTGATGATATAGGGGCCTGCACAAACTGAGTAGCATGTACAGGGGTTCGTTTGAGTTTTCTTTGGTAGGTGATGGTTATTTTTGGCTGTATTGGTGGTTGGGAAGTAGAAGGTGTGAGTTCAACGCTAGCTGGTGCTGTTAAGTTGTCACCTTGAGCAATAAGCTCTAACATTTTTAGAACAAGGGCTGTTTCTACCCCTGAGAAGCCAGCAGTTGGCTTCCTCATAGTCTTGAAGATTCCAGGCTTTATCTGTCCCATTTGGAAAACCCAAACCTTGGTCTTGGGCTTATCAAAGTGATTTGAAGACAATGTAATAGTTACTGATCCTATGTTCAAGCTTTGAGGATCATTAGTTGTTGTCGATGAAGAACTTTCAGTCACTTGGTCTTTTTTCATCTTCCACACCATCTTTAAAAGATTGGACTTGACCTTCATCACTTCGAAAGTTTTGGAAAACTTCAGAAGTTTTAGAGACTGGACCTTTGGAAGATCTTGTGTTAGGTCTAGATCTTTTGTATAGGTTTAGATTATTTGTAATCTCTTATAATGAACATCTGGAATTCTGTATCATTATGTAATGCAAGATATATATGTTAACCTAAACATTATTTGTGTTGACTTTATGTAATTACAGGAAACATCATACTTGGTCAATTTGGAAAATTGACCAAGTGCAAGAACTATCTGCGGATGAACAAGTTTGTTCTTCCATAGATGTTCTACGGAGCATAAATGAACAAGTCAATGTGCATTAGTAGATCACCTGCGGAAGCACAAGCACATCTACTGAAGAACAAGTTCAGAGATCAAGTTGTTGCTGCTGCGGAAGATGGAAGTTTGCTCCTGAGGATGATGTTCAAGAACAAAGAACCAACTAGTTCAACTCCTACGGAAGAACAAAATACTTGTATGATCTCATATCATCAAGTACTCAACACAAAGTCAACAAGTCAATTTGTCAGAAGCGAATATTCCACGTCACATCAAGAATATCTTTGTAATTTTTAAAGTGAATCCTTCTGCCTATAAATATAAGGCATGGGTGCACTCATCTAGATAGAGACTGAGAGATATCGATAGGTAAATAGAGAATCATATATTAATAGAAACGATATCGATCGATCAATCGATCAATATAGCAACACAGCAATCACAAGAACACGAAGAATCATAGGAGATTATCATATCATCCAAGCATCAATATCAATTGTAATCGATTCATTATCAATGAAAATCAATTGAAAAAATCATTTTGTTGCATTATTTTATTCTGTTTTCAATTTGTTTCATCTGTTCTTCGTCGATTTCAATTTCATAAACAATTAATTAAACAATAAGTATTGATAATTCCGCGATCTTTATTTGCTAAATCAAACTGATAATTCTTGTTTCGATCCTTTGCGTTATTTTATTCCGTTTTCAATTTGTTTCATCTGTTCTTCGTCGATTTCAACTTCATAAACAATTAATTAAACAAGTATTGATAATTCCGTGATTTTTATTTGCTAAATCAAATTGATAATTCCTATTTTGATCCTTGGATTCACAGGTGGTATCAGAGCCTCGTGCTCATTGATCTAGATCAATTCATCTATCAGTTTGATTTTTTTTAATTGGTTGTTTTTTTTATTAAATCATCAAAACCTTGTTATATCGATCATTAATCACTATTTCATTGCTCGATTAATTTCGATTTGCATCAAAATCTCTTTCGATTCGTGGATTTGTGTTATTGTGCGATATCCCAAGGCTATTCAAACAAGTTTGAACAAAACCCATCATCATCTAACATCTTAATTTCAAATTAACTGAGAATATATTGAGCGATTTGACTAATTTTGACCACCACTTCTTATTTAATTAAAAGTGTGTTATTAATTAGTCCATTATCAACAGAAGTCATTAATTCAAAGGGATTTTTGTCTTAGTTGATTTGAATATCAATATTATCGGTGATTTGTTATTGCTGTGTTAGAGTGTTTGCATTTCTTTTCACATTCATAGGATATTAGATCAATTGATAATTTTGATAATTAACAAAGTTAATTAATATGAGCAATTCAGCGGTTGGAGCTTATCAACCTCCAAAGTTGGAGAACAAATCTGATTTTAAAACATGGAAAATCAGATTCAGGAACCACGTAAACTATATAGATTCTGACTTATGGGTGTCCAATACTGAAGGTCCTTACATTCCACCTGCGTTAGGACCTGATTATAATGATAACAATCAGCCCATGGACCCTTGAATGATTTTTGATTGTTCACTACTTTCAAAGCGGATGAACAATTTTGTATGATCACTGTTTTCATAGCGGATGAACAATTTTTCATGCGCTGTGGACCCTTGAATGATTTTTGATTGTTCATTGCGGATGAACATTTGTTCATGCGCTGTGGATCCTTGAAAATTGTTTGATTGTACAACGGATGAACATTTGTTCATGCGCTGTGGACACTTGGATGTGATGTGTTAATGTTTACAGCGTATGATTACCTGTGTGCATACGCTGTATACACTTGTACTAACATCATGCACTGTGGACCGGCACTGTATTCACAGCAGATGCCTTACCAACATCATGCGCTGTGAACACTTGTATGTTCACAAGTGCATAGCGAATGTATGTTTGTTTTGTCCGCTATATACACTTGGTGTATTTTGCATGTTATGATGGTTACTATAGCTACATCGGATGTATGTTTGTGTGTCCGCTGTGACAACAGTTTTCAAAAATTTCAGATTTTTGTTTGTTTTTTAACTAATGTCTTCCGAAGCATATGTTTGATAAAATTTTCTTTCGAAAGAACATTTGTTTGATGAAAAATGATTCTGAATTGTTCAAAAATCGAATGTTTGTTAAAATTTTAGAATTTTAACATGATCAATCTATGGATGTTAAAATATCACTCATAAGTAATATTATGAAATATTGTACATATGCATATGTGTCAAACTGCTGTGTTTGGGTGCTTGCTTGACTTGGCTTTGTTTAAAACTCAAAATTTAGAAAATTTGGAATTTTAAAAATAGTATAAATATGCACAATTCTACTGCCTTTGATATTTCATGTTCAATGTCTCCTCCTAAATTTTTGCATAGTTATTTTCTTTTAAAAAAGAGACAAAAATTTATATGTGTGTGAGTGAAAATTATCAAAGTACAAATTTATTGCTTGTTTGTTAAACACTTAGTAAGATCATATTGAATCTTACTAACAAATGGATGTGTTGCATGGTTGAATCATGAATCAGCTTCACATAACATGAGATCATACTAGTCTAAGATTCTCATTGAGTGGTTTGTATGGTTTTGAGAATAGACATAGACGAGTACAATGTTGATTGAAGATATTATGATCCACTTAAACTCATGCATGGTATTAATGATTGATTGAAACAGTGAGTGATTATCATGTTTCGAGTTGATTGATATGAGTTATATGTATCCCACATCTGATTGTATGTTTGGTACAACCCTCCTCAAGATATGCTAGAAAGAACTTTCAATATTTAAGACCTAGCTAATTAGGAGTATAAATTCTCAATTTGATCCATGATGTTTGATCCTCATTGGGATTCTTTTCACTTCACTTTGGAAGGTGATCCTCTTTGGGATTCTTTTGATTCATTCACAAGGAAAGTAGTCTTAAAGACTTTATTGATTGTTCATCCATATTGGATGCGTTCCTAATTGGGAATCTTTTTGGATCATGATTTAGGTCATTCAGGTCTGTGCTTAGCATAACAAAGAATACCTTGGTGTACTCCAGGTCTATGAAAATCATAACAAAGGACACTTGTATAATTGAGCAATTTATAAACTGTTTCACTTGGTGTATTGTAGTTACTTTATAAGCAACCTATATTGGATAGATTAATAATCACCATAAACCAAGATGTGTTGTTTGACCACACAATTATGAGAATTTAGTTCTTCACTATTGTATGTGATGTTAGGTGTCCCATGCTGAGCCTATCCACATATCAAACAAAGTACAGTCAGTCTTTATTAGTGGAAAATAACTCAAGTGAAGAATATGCTAGTTGGAACCTGTGAATTCAAAAGATTTTAGTGAAAATGAATTCGAATGATTCATTGATCGGGATGGCGGAACCGGCCAGAGACCAATTCATCTATTCGGAAAAGTTTCTCTTGAATGGTATGTGTGATTCAATATGTTTAAAAAATGATGTGTTTGTTTGATATATTGATTTTGAAAGATACATGTTTGATGTTAAACTTGGACTTTGACAAAATCAAGTTTGTTTGATTTTAATGTTTTGAAAAACATTACTTGTTTGATTCAAAGTTGATCATACAAGTGACTAAACCAAAAATTCAAATTTTGTTGAATCAAATGGTTTAATAAATAGGTCAGCCAATTGATTGTCTGTATAGACTTTGATAAACTTGATCAGACCTTTTTCTGAGCAATCTCTCAGAAAGTGATATCTGATCTCTATGTGTTTTGTTTTTGAATGTTGAACAAGATTGTCAGTGATAAACATGACAGCAGAGTTGTCAATGTGTATGGGTGTTTGAAGAAAATTAAAGCCACAGTCAAGCATTTGGTTTTGAATCCAAAGCACTTGAGAACGGCATGCAGAAGCAACTATGTATTCTGCTTCAGCTGTTGACATAGAGACATTTGTTTGTTTCTTGCACTACCAGGAGATCAATCTTGATCCAAGAAACTGACAACCTCCGGTAGTGGATTTTCTTTTTTGATTACATCCTCCATAATCACTGTCTTTGTATGCATATAAAGAGAAATCTTCATCTTTGGGATACCATAAACCAAGAGCTGGTTTGCCTTTCAAGTATCAAAAGATTCTCTTTACTGTATTGATGTGTGATTCTTTGGGATCTGCTTGATATCTTGCACACATGCAGACTGCATACATGATGTCTAGTCTACTTGCTATTAGGTATATCAGGGAACCTATCATGGATCTATAAAGTTTTTGGTCCACTGATTTTCCTTCTGGATCGGGTCCAAACTTTAATCCAGTTGCAAATGGTGTTATGCTAGATGTACAATCAGACATGTTGTATTTCTTCAATATCTGATTCATATATTTGCTTTGATTGATGAAAATTCCTTTAGCAGCTTGTTGAACTTGAAGACCAAGGAAGAATGTAAGTTCTCCCATTGAGCTCATCTGGAATTTTGATTGCATAAGAGTTTTAAACTTTTTGCAAAGATATGTGTTTGTGGATCCAAAGATTATGTCATCCACGTAGATTTGCACTACTAACCAGTCTTGTTCTTTTCTTTTTAAGAACAATGTTTGGTCGATTTTTCCACCGGTGTATCCATTCTGTAGTAGAAACTTTGATAACATTTCATACCACTTTCTTGGTGCTTGATGAAGACCATACAGAGCTTTATCTAACTTGTAGACTCTGTGAGGGAATTCTGGATCTTCAAACCCCGGTGGTTGAGCAACATATACCTCTTCATCTATCTTACCATAGTTGAATGCACATTTGACATCCATTTGGTAGACAGTGAAACTCTTGGATGAGGCATAAGCAAGGAATACTCGGATGGCTTCCAGTCTTGCTACAAGAGCAAAGACATCATTATAGTCAATGCCTTCCTCTTGAGTATAACCCTGGGCTATTAGCCTTGCTTTGTTTCTTATGACAATCCCTCTGTCATCTGCTTTGTTTTGGAAGAGCCACCTTGTGCCAATTGCATATTGACCTTTAGATAGATCAACCAGCTTCCATACTTCTTGCTTCTTAAATTGTTATAGTTCCTCTTGCATGGCTTCTATCCAACTATTGTCATTGAGTGCTTCAGTGATGTTTTTTGGTACAGTTAGGGATAAGACGCAGGAGTATAAACACATGTTTGCTATATCAGATTGACTTCGAGTTAATCTGGTATTGAGGTCACCTATGATATTTTCTATGGGATGGTCTTTGTGAACTCTTGTTGTTGTAATCTGATCAACAAGAATTTTTGGATCAAGATTAGTGATTGTTTAAGAAGGGGATGATGGTTGAGCAAGAGTATCAGGAATTGTTTGTTTATCTGGCTGAGGGATCTCATTGAATGTTTGAGGTGAATCATGAAAGAAATCTAAGATTTCATCTTCATGATGTGTGTCTGGTAATGAGTGGTAATCATCATCTTCTTCAGCATTGGTTGGTTGATGTGGTTTTGTTTGGTTGTGTGGTTGTGGTTGGGTGGTCATAGGAGATAAAGATGATGGCGTGTTTGATAATGTTCCTTTTGATGTGTTTGTTTGTTCTGGAGGACTTGAAACTTCTGTACTTGAAGGAGTGTTGTTAGTTCTCCTTGGAGGACCAGCAGTGAACTGAACATCAATGGTTGTTGGTGGAACCATTGGATACTCATGGTTATCCTTGGTATCTGAATCATCAAAATAAGATGTGTCAAATGATTTAGTTAAAGCATTAATATCAAACAGCCAGCTTGATCCAATGGCTTTCTTAATGAAAGAGTGTTCATTAAAAACAACATCTATTGTTTCTTCCACCATATTTAGCCTTGGATTGTATACTCTATAAGCTTTTGAGCTTTCAGAGTATCCAACAAAGAATCCATCATCTGCTTTTGGAGCAAATTTGGATAATTGTTCTGTGGTGTTTAATATTGATACAGAACATCCAAATGCCTTAAGAAATCCTATAAATGGTTTTCTTTTAAACATTAATTCATAAGGCTTTTTGGAATGTTCTTTGATGATTAATGTTTTGTTTTGTATGTAGCAAGTTGTGTTGATTGCTTCAGCCCAAAAGGATATGGGCAATAGAGAGTCAGCTAGCATAGATCTGGCTGCTTCTATCAATGTTCTGTTTCTCCGTTCAGCTATTCCATTTTGCTAAGGAGTTCTTGCTACGCTGAATTGATGACTAATTCCTTTTTCTGCACAAAAAGAAGAAATGTAGTCATTCTTAAATTCAATACCATTATCGCTTCTTAAAGATTTAACTTTAAGATCTAATTGATTCTCAATCTTAGTGATAAAAGATTGTCACACCCTCAAAATCCACGTGCGGAGTTTTACCGCGAGGCGTGTGAACAAACCAGGATCACAGTCAATAGTTACTCAGAACGACACTATATGCCACATTTAAAAGAAAACCAACCAAAGTTCAAACTTTAAAACCATGAGGAAGCGTTTTGTAAATAAGACAAACCCAAAATATAAAAATGCATATTTGGCAAAACATGCGCCAACCCAAACATTTAAACACTCGTAAATAGATACCAACAAACATGTCTTTAAAATATGGTCTTAGAATGCATGCTGGGGTGCTCCTAAAGGCAAGCAGAGTTAACAACAACCTGAGAATAGCATACTAAAATGTCAACACAATGGTTGGTGAGTTCAAGAGTTTGCATTTGTCATAAACAATAACATTTGCATAACGTAAGAAGTGCATTGAAATAGATAGCTACTCTATATTCACAAGTAATAACCATAGTGATTTCGCGATCGAAGCTGACTGTGTTGCGTTTGTTGCCTCCCGTCACGACTTACCAGATTGTAATGATATATGTGTCTAGGACAATATTGCACCCGTTTGACCTCGAGTCGCACAGGTGGGGCTCGTCAGACCCAGTAGTACTACCCAAGATTTCCCGCTAGTTACCATTATTAACGATCCGAAAGTGTGAGGACTTTCAAGGTATTCAGCACTATGTTAAAACATATACAGCTTATAATAATAAAATAGTGTTTAAGTACAAGTATGCTACCTCCCCCAAGAAGAAGGTTTATAAAAATAGAGGGGCATGAACTCACCTGGTGTGTAAAGATAATGACTAAAGAGAACTGGTGATATGTGCAAAGACAACCCTTCAAAGGTTACCTAGAACACGAGAGTACATAAGTACGTGTACACAGAATCATATTGAAACCCTAAGTGCTTTACAAACCAAAGAACTCAAGTTTTAGAAGACAAGACACATTTGACCCAGTTGACCCGTTTGACCCGTTGGTGACATTATAGATGAAATTCCATTCAAACAAGCATAACAGCCTATCACACATGATTAACATACAAACTGATTACATATAACACTTCATTAACCACATGTACTAATTAGATCATCATACAGCCAGATATCATACCAGTTATGCGAATCTCAAACAATTATCATGCTCAACATAGTTACAACACAACCAATGCATCATACATAGAATCAAATCATGCACAACATGCCATGTGAAGCCACTCACGACTTCACACCCTAAACCCTGCCAATCCTACTAAGTAGGGGCCTCAGATTTGCATGTGTGTATGATGACCATCACACATCAATTACCACAATCCAAATCATTCCCAAAACATTCATTCATGATTAACCATCAATCAATCAAAATCCTAACATGCTCCTATGATTTGTAAACATGAACTTCCACAAACAGGCCAAGACAGATAATTACCCAAACCAACATCCATTGAATCCACCCAATACATTCTATCACCTTAGAACTCATCTATGAACTTACTAGCATGATCCAAATGCTCCTAACATACCCATATCATCGTATTTAAGAGATTTCACAATTAAGTTTCCCTTTTGGGAAAGTTCATCCCAAATCCATCAAACACCCAAGACACTCATGAATCATCATTTACATACCAATTCAAGTCCATGACAATATCTAGACATGATCAACAATATCTAATTATCATGATTCATCAACATTCAACACCAAAAGTTACTATTTTTAGCAATGTATGAACTATAACACATCTTCTTGATGTTCAATTGTTCATATCATCAACCTAGCATCTAATCGTCACCACAAACACATCCATAACATTCATACATCATCAAATCACCATATCCATGCAAATAAAGTTACTATTATTAGTAACCTATGAACAACGTATCAAAATCATAGCTTTCTTGCATAATCGATGTTAACTAGCATCAATCTAACCTAGCTAACATAATAACATCAACAAACAACCAAGAATCAACCTTCAATTGCAGGTTTCGAATGGAACTTTCGGCCAACATGAAAAATCATCAAAAACATGTAAAAATCTAACCTTTAAACGTGTAATGGCTTGCAATTGATGATTCTAACTTGTTGTGATGCTTGAAATTGGTCCAAAATGGAATGGAATTGCTTGTTCTTGATGAAAACCGAAGTTTGTGTGTGTTTGAAGGTGAAGTCGCGGCCGATCAAGGTGTGGGGGCTAGGGTTGGGATTTTTGTTTTATTTAATAATCCATAATTACCCTTTCAACCCTTATAATTTGTATTTTATTAAAACTAAGCTTTTAATTACTTTTTAAAAGGTTTAAACTTTAAATAATAAGGTTATAAACTAACAATAACAATAATATGTATTATCTTCACTAGATACAAACATACGGATTAAACACACACGTTTCCACGTTACGCGATAAAATTCACAATTAATATTTAAATCGCATAATCACAACCAATAATCAACATAGAAATTATTTTTTAATATTATTAATTTTTATTAAGTCACCAACGTTTAACGACAACACGTGTATGCAATACTTAACGGAACTAACGGAGTTTGGTAATGGAAAATTACCGGTTGTCACAAAGATTTTATTATGTCTGTTGTTTCTAACTTGTGTAGTAGAAAGAAAACCCATGTGAATCCGGTATAGTCATCTACTATAACAAGACAGTATTGCTTCTTTCCTATGCTTAGGATGTTTGTTGGGCCAAATAGGTCCATGTGAAGCAATTTGAGTGGTGTGTTATTAGAGTTTACCAATTTTGACTTATGGGACACTCTATGTTGTTTGCCTTTCAGGCATGCTATGTAGTGGTCTATACAGAAGAATTCTTTTTGTGGTAAACCTATTACTAGATCACCTTTTAAAAGTTGGTTCATTCTATCAAAGTTAGAGTGTCCTAATCATTTGTGCCACAATTAGAAACATCTTCTGATGCTTTTGATAATAAACAAGTTTCAGGGGTTGATGCTGAAATAGTATTCATATCAACAATGTATGTATTGTTATGACGGGGAGTTTTTAAAAGGATATAGTCTTCTAGAATCTGAAACCCCGTCTTGAGGATGTAGCAGTTGTTAGAGTCAAATAAGGTGGCATATCCTGTGTCGCATATTTGGGATACGCTTAGAAGATTGAACTGAAGATTGGAGCAGTAGTTGACATTCTCAAAGCTAATCAACCCATCAGTTACTGTTCCTTTACCAGTTATCTTCTCACCTGTCTTGTCTCCTCCAAAGGCTACATTACCTCCATGTTTGCTCTTAAAATCCCAAAGGAGGGAACAATTGCCAGTCATATATCGGGAGCATCCACTGTCAACATACCAAATGTTGTCAGGCCTTCTTTGATGTCCCTACAAAAGAAAAGAAATTAGTTAGTTAGTGCAACCCAAGCCATGATGGTCTTGGGTTTTCTGTCTTTTCCCATAACATATATTTCTTCTAAAGTTGCATTGTTTGATGGTTTTGAAAACCTAGGCACACTGGATTTCCTTTGAATGTTTTTGGCTCTGTCGAGAGAAATACTTTGAGCCCTTCTCCTTTGAGAGTTAATGTCTGGTGACTGTCTGTTTTGAGACTTATGTCTCCTTGTTTGTTGTTTAAAGTTGTCATAAAATGTTTTGTCACTGTTTAAAACAACTTTTTGGTGAGGAGTTTGTCTTGGTGATCCTCCTTTCTTCTTGTTAGGAACAACTGTCTGTTTCTCGATTGATTTCTCAACTTGAGGCTGTTTGTTTTGCTTTTTTTTTATTGAAAAACAATTTGTAGTGCTATGATTGTTTCTTCCACAAATTGAACAATAATTATGAAAATGGCATGTTTCAGTACTGTGATTGTTCATGTTACATTACTTGCAATATTTACCATATTTGCATTTTTTTAGTTATGTGAGAGTATTGATCACACCACTCATAGTATGGTAGATTTGCATTGCCTTTTTTGTTTTTAACTTTTGATTGTAAAGGTAAGTCAAAAGTTACAGTTGCTTGTTTTTGCTGAATGGGACCTTTGCCTTTCCCTTTGTTTGTTAGAAAGGCAGTGGAAGATCCAGCTTTTTTTCCACCAGAGCAGATATCAAACCCTTGAATCTGCTTTGTTTGTTTGGTTGGTGCATGAACCACACTTGAAACCTTTTGAGTTTCAGTAATTGGTTGAATTGGCTCATCATCCAATAAATCAACCTCATCATTATCTGTTGTTTGTTCATCAAATTCATTATTCTCTCCTTGATAAAAGTCAATTGATTTGATTTGTGGTGATACTGAACTTTTAACAAATTTTATGAAAGGTGGTTTTGATGTTAATGGTGATTTTGATGATGACGATGATGATGATGATTGTTTGGAATCATTAGTTTTTTCATGAGTGTCAGGAGATTCATCCTGTTTGTTGGTCATTGAGTCAGGTAAATGAATATAATTATCATTGTAAGGTGGGTTGACCTTGTTATATCCTAAACCTGACGGGTCTTTGAATACCCTTTGTTGAGTAAGAAGTTCTTCGAACTTCTTGTTGCTTACCTAAAACTTCTGAAGTTTCACTTCAGTTTCAGCATGCAATGTTTTTGATTCAGTCAACGATGCAGAGAGTTGCTCAACTTGAGCTGCTAGTGTTAGTTTCTCAGACATCAATTTGTCTAAATCATTTTGTAAGGAAAGTGTTTTAGTTGCATGTTGTTTATGTTCTGATTTTAAGCTTTCATTCAAAATGTTTGTTTCAATAACTTTCTTTGAAAGTTTGTCTGCTTGCTCTCTATATCTATTGACCTCATCAATACATGCCTGTGTGCAGAGGTGCTCCTTTACCTCTTTCGGGATGTCTGATATTTTATCTTCAAAATCTGCCATAAGGGCATGATCTGGAGATGGAATTTCAGCCTCATACATGCTCCAGTCATATTCACCATCTTGTTTGATTATCATTGTAGAAGATTTTCAATGTTGATTTGGACTGTACTATGTGATTTGTGGTGGGGTTGGTGCAGCAGGGATGCTAATTGGAGGTGGCACCTGTTTGTTAGAATGATAACCACTGGATGTTTGTGCCTGATGTGTGTTTTTATCAACTCTTGGCTGTTGACATTCTCTTAAAAGAATGTCCATATAGTTGACAATTGTAGCATCTTACTTTTGTTTTGTCAAAACCAATCTTGATTTTCTTGTCCATACTAAACCCCCGATTTCTTTGCAAAAATCGTTTAGATCTGTAGGCAATCATAGCCATAGACCATTGAAGATCCATTTCTTCAACCATGTCTGGTGGGAGTTCATCCAAATCTTATTGAATGATCTGTGATGGTGTTAGACTTGGACCTAAAAAGGCTTCAAAGCTTGTTGAAAAGGCTGCATAAGCTGCCTTTTGCTCTTCACTGCAGGATTATAGTAAGAGCATCCATTGGCTTTTCAAATCTATGTGTGTTGTGGGTCTGAGTCTGTGGCTGTTTGTTTGAGTTAGAGATGTGTGGATGCCTTTTGCTTTGAGGTGTTTCTTCATGTAAAGCATGCACACCAGTCTTTTTAGACTTTTGTTTATTGCTGGATGATTCAGGTGCTGAGAAGAATGATGTATCACTAGAATCTAAAAATTCTTCATCTTCTTCTTCTCCAGTGCTTGTTAGAAAAGCACTGTCTGTATGTTGTTGTTCTTTGAATTTGTAAGCCTTAACATGTCTGATGTGATTGTTATTTCTGGATTTTTCATCCATCTTTAGAGCTTCAACTTTGGCTACTAGTGAGTCAAGGGATAAGACTTCCAAATCCAGTGTTGCTTTCATCAATGACACTGACTGAGTCCAGCTTTTAGGTAGTGTGTGCAACATCTTTTTGTTGATTTCAACAGCTTCATATTTCAGTCCATACACAATCATTTCATTTACTAACCTGACATATCTATGTAGCTGTTATGGGATAGATTCTCCCTGAATGTGATGAAAAGTTTCATATTGGGTCCTTAATTTTTCTTTCTTGATTTCCCGTATTTCTTCACTTCCTTCACACATGGTGTGAAGCACCTTCCATAGTTCATGTGCTATTTTGAAATTTTCAACCTATGTTAAAATTTCAAATGGCAATGTCATTGCCAATATGCTATGTGCCTTCATGTCTGTTTTGACCCTTTGTAGGTCATCACCAGCTACGCCTTTCAAGCTAACCGGCTTCTGTATGTTGTAATCAGGTCCAAGAGTCAGAGGAATGAAAGGACCCTTAGTTATAGAAGTCCATAAATCAGGGTCTTGAAAAATTATCTAGTTCCTGAACATGATCTTCCATTGTTTGAAGTCTAACTTGTTCTTTAGTCTGGGTGGTTTTAGACCACTGTTTGTTCCTGAAATTTCATCAACCATGATTAAAAATTTTAACTTAATGTTTTAAGTTAAATTTGTTTGTTTGATTTTAGTCCGGTGCTAAATTTGTTTAATCCTAAGGTCTCTAGGATTTGTCTGTTGTTGATAAACCCTTTTTAATTAGATTTACCAAATAACTGAAATTAATTAATTAATTAAAATCCAATGATATGTCACTTTCAAATCTCGGGGAAAAGAAAGGAATATTCTGTCAAGGGAATGTCAACTTTTTAATGATGTCAGGTCAAGAAAAGTCAAAAACCCTAAAAACTAATATTTTGTTTTCTATAGTTAACTTTTAAGATCAAAAAGTAACTTGTTGAAAAATTCAAAAGAAGATTTCGGTTCTTCTTTGTTTTATATGATGAACAATCACAATCACCGAAGATTATGAAGGTTATGAATAATCAAAACTAGGGTTTATCCTAGGGTTTGTTGGTGGCGGCTATGTTGTTCTTCTCAGAATCAACAATCGGTTTGTTGATTGATGAAGATTAATCGCCTGTTTTGAGTGAAAAACAACTCAAATGTGATGTTTAAATACAATGAACAGATTCAAATTATTCAGCCCAATGTTTGTTTGATAAAAAACTAGATAGAATAATAACCGTATATTGTTTATCCGAAACACTTAAAAACCGATGAGGTTTTAGTGAGTTTTGTGATGAACACGTTTGAAAATCGTGTATGAATTATGTTTAGAGCTTTAAATCCACAGAATCTTCTTCAAAATACACAAAAACAGATTAAGAAATCATGTTTTGAGTATTAGATGAATGTTTGATGTAGAAAAAGGTTGCTGTGATGATTTTTAGCTCAAAAATGTATGTTTTTAAGCTAATGAACCACTGATATCATCTTGTTGATTGAGAGGATCAAAAATCAATGTATGATTTGAGCCAAAGCTTTGATACCACCTAATGAAATCAACTTAAACACATGTTGAGCATGAACATATTAGAACAATATTCATCATGAACAGATTGATTTCTTCCAAGGATCTTTTCTAATCTCTCAATCAACAAACATTAATCATGGTGTGGAAACCCATGATAAATGCTATGATATCAGTGTTGTGTATGTTTGTGTGTGATTCTGTGATTGCTAGTGCTTGGATGATAATATCTGTTTCAAAAGCTTACAAAGGATTAGGGTAGAATGCTATTTATAGCCTATACATATAGCTATATACAATTACTGAACTACCCTTATGTAAATGAAAATTGCATAAATAATCCTAAGTCTACAAGCTGTTCACTGTGGATGATTAGCTGTCCACTGTGGATGTTAAGCTGTCCGCTGTGGAAGTCAGATAGCATGTCCGTTATGCCTTGGATGTTGTCCCCTATGAACACTTGTGTGTTTGCTTGTATGTTGTCCGCTATGGAATGTTCATCCTCTGTAGATGAACATCTGCTGTGAACACTTGTGTGTGTTTTATTGTATGTTGTCCGCTGTGGAATGTTCATCCATTGTGGATGAACATCCGCTGTGAACACTTGTGTGTGTTTGCTTTGTATGTGGTCCGCTGTGGAAATGTTCATCCACTGTGGATGAACATCCGCTATGGACAGTTCATCAGCTATGGACTTAAGTATCCGTTGTGTGTGTTGTTCATCCGCTGTGGGCACTTGGACTTGATCTTCATCCGCTACATCTTCTTAGTCATCCGCTGTGGAAAACTCTTCATCCGCTGCCGACACTTAGCAAAAATTCCTTTTTATCTACAAACCTGAAAAAGAAATTTAAGCTATATTAGTGTATTATATGATAGTTAATGATGCTAATGTGTTAGTTAATGATTGTTTGAATGTTAGAACACATAATGTTTGATTATCTTTGATTATGGCAAGCATCATCCTTTAAAGCATTAATCCATTAATGCACTTGTTGAGTCCAACAAAATAAATAAAGCATATTAAAGATTGTCCTAAAAGAGTCATGTTATATTATCCTCTAGCATCCTCTAAACAACAACATTTGGTTGTATGCCTAAATACCCTTGATTTAATACCATGTCTACCTTTTTTACTGTCATTGTACCACCTAAGGAGACCAGCTCGGTTTCACTCTAGATCTTAATGTTAACAAATACGAATTATAGCACCTAGGCCATTAAGATGGAGGCGGTGATTGTCACACCCTCAATTTCCACAAACGGGGTTTTTACCGTTAAGAGCGTGACATGCCAAAATCTCAGCCGATAGTTACAACAAACATCACAATAATTAAAAAACATAGATTTTATTATTATTAAATAATTCCAAAACATTGTTAATAATAATAGTTTGAGAAATCATTTGCGGAAGCATAAACAGTAAATCGTTTATATTTTAAATGGCGTAAAATGTTGGAAATGGTCTGCCCAAAATACATATTGAATTGATATGGCTAGTACGTCATGATCCAAGTCGGGTCATACCCAATAACAAGCTAGACAAACACCTACAATATTTGTTTTATGATATGATCATAAAAATGAATATTAACACTTAGAATATCTAGAAATTGGGTTTCTAAATTTTTGTACTTGTGTTGTAAATAGATTATATGGATAATTTATTTTAGAGAGAGAATGAATATAATTCATCCATATTTGCTTATAACAGCCGCATTTGATGTGGTTAAAGAAATGCGGATGAAGAGAACTCATCCGCCATTTACTTATGCGGATGAAGATAACTATCCATATTTGCGTGTGAACTAATGCGGATGAGCATTTTGGAAATGCTGATAAACTATTCATCCGCATTTACAAATATGGATGACCATTTGGAAATGCGGATGACCATTTGGAAATGCAGATGAACTTTCTTCATCCGCATTTACAAATGCGGGAGAAGAACATGCACCCGTATTAACTAATGCGGATGATGTTGAGAAATGCGGATGGGTTAAGGGGCTGGGCCCCACCCACTTTTCATCTCCTGAAATTTAAGTTTCCAAGGACATGCAATATATGATTGCATCTGATCTCTCTCTAATACAAGTTTTCACACAACACGAAAAGTGCAGAACACTCTAAGCTCCTTTTTCCTCTCGATCGGTCAAGAGCAAAATTAGGAGTTTTTTGTTCAAAGTGAAAATCCTAGCAACCGGGTGTCTGTTGGTGGCTTGTGGGTAGAATCACTTGAGGTCTTCTGCTTTGAAGACTTGCTTTCATCTGATCTCCCTCCCATTCTTCTACAAAGGTTGTATTTCTAAACACCCTATGGTTGTTTGTAAGCATGTTGTTCATATATCGATCCATATGGGGTTTTAACAGATAAATATAAAAATGTTTTATATATGCTAACTGTAACAAGTTTTAAACTGAAATTCCGCTGTGTTTTCTATTTTATATGGATAAAGTAGATTTGATAAACTTGTTCAAATCTTAACAATGGCATTAGGAGCCGGTTATATGGATACTTGCTTCATTTGGACTGAAAATTCGATTTCTTGGTGATGTTTCACCAAAAGGCCGAGAGGCTTCAGTCCTAGTATCCCCTGTTTTTCAAGATCTCTTCAAACATGCATGTTGTAATCTTGAAAAATTTAAATCATTTGGATGAGTCTTTTATTTGGAACAAAACCATGGTTCTCGGTCATTTATGCCTAAACCGGGAATCTATGGTTCAAGGGGATGCTCCTGGGAATTTTACTTACATATTTGGATATGTGTTTTACTTGTTCATAACCGATGTCGAGACCCTATGGATGACTTTGTTATGATTAGCATTTGATTATTCAAATGGTTTGTAATTATTTAAATGTATTTATTCTTCCCATTGGGTATGTAATTTACTTATCTTTCATCTGGTATGTAAAATAAATAGGTTAGTTGCATTACTTTTACTAGAAAAATGTATTTAGGATATATTTTGTAAAAGAAGATGCAACAAGGCTGCCTTTCTCGGTTTTAACCGAAAGGAGATGATGAAGTCCCAAAGGATTTTGGTGCGGAAGTCACAGCGTACTTGGAAACCCAAATGGAATGGAAGAGTCACAACACAAGGTGGACACTTGAAGCATTTGGATGCGGGATCAAGTGGGAGTTCACCGACACAAATGTTGTGTCATTTTCACCCTTAGGAACGACCTTATTAACTCACTTGTTTCGGTCAACAAGTGATGTTAAGTTTAGCAGGCTACGGTTATGAACTCATGTTATGCTTATGTGGTTGATTTATTATTGGTTTGTGATATATGGATATGCATGTTTAAACTATTTAATATCAACAACAAGCATAAAATTGGTTCTTATGAAACATTAACATGGGTAATAAAAAGATTAATTAAAAGTTAATGTGTTCACAATGAAAATTGGGTTTTATTGAAAGAACCTTGAAAATTGTTTTCATATTAGTACCACACATTTGAATGCATGCAAATGTTAGGTACAAAAGGTTTTCAAAAACTAGAATTAATGAAAACTGAAATCCCTTTTAAACAAGTTTAACATCATCCTTTTACACAACACTCGAATCACTTGGGAACTATTTGTGGGATAAAGGTCACCTAACCACATTTAGGAAACTTGTGCGTTTGAGGTGGGGTTAACATATTTGTGGGATAAAGGTCACCTAACCACTTGTATGTGTAAACTCACACGTGTGTGTAAGTAGGACGACTTGAGTTGGAAACCATGTGAATAGGGTCATCGAAGCATGGCGTACAATGGTGTTGATGGGATTAAACATGCTAGCTTAACATAAAGATGTTTGACCGATCCCATAAACCTAGAAGTTGCAAAGGGTTGCAATTGTCAAGTGTTGACTACCTTGTTAATTTAAATAATGGGATAAAGGTCACCTAACCATTATTTAAATGTAACGTTGGATTCTAGATTTTAATTATTAATTGTCTATGAGACATGAAAGGGTATTAATAATTAAAATTTCTTTTTCGGCAATACTAAAATTGAACTTTGTTAATATTTGTAGAAATGGCCGCCAACAACAACGCTCCCACCCCGACCCTCCATAACCTATCACTGAGAACTATCTTAGAAAAGGATCGTCTTAATCACAACAATTTTATGGATTGGTTTCGAAACTTGAGAATTGTTCTCAAGCAGGAGAAGAAATCCTATGTATTAGACGATCCCATTCCCGATGAACCTGACGTTAATGATGTTGATGCCTATAACGATTGGGTTAAGCACACTGAGGATTCTATGCAAATTTCTTGCCTTATGTTGGGAACTATGATTCCTGAGCTCCAAAAGGATTTGGAGCATCATGTGGCATACGACATGATTACCCAGTTGAAGGAAATGTTCCTTCAACAAGCAAGGGTAGAGTGATTCGAAACGGTTCAAGCGCTTCATGCATGTCGCATGGAAGAAACTCAATTGGTATCGTCTTATGTGCTTAAGATGAAGAGCCACATTGATCGCCTGGAAAGGCTGAATTGTCCCGTCTCAAAAGTTGGCCACGGATTTGATCCTCAATGGTCTAACCAAAAGGTTTGAGACATTTATCATGAATTATAACATGAATGGTTGGGACAAGAGCATTGGTGAACTCCACGCAATGCTCAAAACAGCCGAGGTGGGGATGGGTAAAAGGGTTTTACTGGTCCTCATGATCAATGAGGGAGGCAACAAGAAAAGGCAATACCCCGATCCCAAGGCAAATGTTGCCAAAGGCAAAGGGTACATCAAAGGGAAAGGTAAGGGAAAGGCTAGAGCCGAACCTCCAAAACCAAAGCTTAAGAAGCCTAAGGTGACGGAGAACGATCCATGCTTTGAGTGTGGTGAGATAGGACATTGGAAGAGGAATTGTTCAACCTATCTCAAGGAGTTGAAAGCAAAGAGGGATGCGGGGCAAACCACAGGTACAACTTTCATGATCCATATTATCTAAATGTTATTTCTTCTAACACATGGGTATTAGATACCGGATGTGGAACTCATATTTGCAATTTATTGCAGGGGTTCAAAAGAAATAAAAATTTCAAGAAAGGAGATACAAGTCTCTTCATGGGCAACGGAGCAAAGTTGACGTCGAAGCCCAAGGAGACTACATTTTGAAGCTTCAAATGGTTTGGAAGTTGTTTTGAAAAACATTTTGTATGCTCCTAGTTTGACTAGGAACATTATCTCCGTTTATCTTTTAAGACAATATGGTTATGATTTGAAGTTTGTTGACAATGGTATTTGTGTTTTCATGAATGATGTCTTTTATTTTAAAGCTATGGCGTGTAATGGCACTTATGAATTAGTTCATGATAACACATCATTTGATAACTCGTTGTACCAATCAAGCACCAAGAAACTCAAAATGGATTTGAGTAAGACTTATCTTTGGCATTGTCATCTTGGTCACATAAACAAAGATCGCATGCATACACTTCAAAAGAATGGTCTTTTGGAATCAAATGAAGATTCATATGATAAGTGTGAGTCTTATTTACAAGGAAAGATGACCAAGAAACCCTTTAGTGGAACTAATAAGAGGGTAAAAGACTTATTAGGTATCATACATTTGGAAGTATGTGGACCTTTTAAGGCAATGACAAGGAATGATGAAAGATACTTCATTACCTTTACTGATGATTATAGTCGTTATGGGTATGTGTACTTGTTAAGACACAAAGATGAAGCCTTTGAAAAGTTCAAAGTCTTCCAAAATGAAGTTGAAAATCAACTCAATAAAATCATCAAAGTACTTCGTTCGGATAGAGGAGGTGAATACCTTAATGATGCCTTTCAAGATCATCTTAGGAGTTGTGGAATCATCTTACAACTCACTCCACCAGGAACACCACAACATAATGGTGTGTCCGAAAGGAGGAATCAAACTCTATTGGATATGGTTCGATCTATGATGGCTAGAAGCACATTGCCTCTATCACTTTGGGGTTACGCATTGCTCTCGGCAGTCCGTATTTTAAATATGGCCCCAACCAAGAAAGTGGAGAAGACACCTTTTGAAATATGGCATGGAAGGGTTCCATCATTATCATATTTAAGGGTATGGGGTTATGAGGCTTATGTCAAACTCAACTCCCAAAACAAACTTGAAATTCGATCCACTAAGTGTATCTTTGTAGGATATCCCAAAGACTCTATGGGATATTACTTCTACAACCCAACCGAGTAAAAGGTGTTCATTGCTCTAAAGGCTAAGTTCTTGGAAACTAAGTTCCTTATGGAAGGAACTGATAGAACGGTGGAACTCGAGGAGGATCGAGAACCACAAGCCGATACACGTTTGGTTGATACTAGCACTCAACAAGAGGTTGATGAAAATGATCAAATGGTTGATCAAGACACATAACATGTTCGAAGATCTGGTAGAATTAGTAATCCACCCGAAAGATATGGATTTTTCATGGATGGATGCTATGTGGTAGATTCGGATGAACCCACCACATACCATGATGCAATATCACAATCCGATTTTGACAAATGGCTTGAAGCTATGAATGTTGAGATGCAATCCATGCATGACAACCAAGTATGGGATTTTGGTTGCACCACCTCTTAACTCCAAACCGGTTGGAAGTAAGTGGGTTTTCAAGAAGAAAACCGACATGCATGGAAACTTGGATACTTATAAAGCAAGACTTGTAGCAAAAGGTTTTACTCAAACTCAAAGGGTTGATTATGATGAGACTTTTTTGCCCGTGGCAATGCTAAAGTCAATTAGGATATTATTTGCCATTGCCGCATATTATGACTATAAGATTTGGCAAATGGATTTCAAAACCACTTTTCTAAATGGATATCTTGAAGAAGATGTCTATATGGTTCAGCCCGAAGGCTTTGTCGATCCACAACATCCTAATAAAGTATGCAAGTTAAAGAAATCAATCTATGGATTGAAACAAGCATCTAGGAGTTGGAATCACCATTTTGATGATGAAGTCAAGAAATTTGGATTCATCAAAAACGCAGATGAGGCTTGTGTGTATAAGAAAGCTAGTGGGAGCATCATTACTTTCTTAGTATTGTATGTTGATGACATACTGTTTTTTGGAAATGACATTCCAACAATGGAAGGTGTAAAAACCTGGCTTGGAAGTTGTTTTTCCATCAAGGATCTTGGTGAAGCCGCCAACAATTTAGGAATGAGGATCTATAGGGATAGATCAAGGCGGTTGATAGGTTTAAACCAAAGTGCATACATTGATAAAATCTTGAAAAGGTTCAAGATGGAGAACTCTAAGAAAGGTTTGGTGCCTATTCAAAGAGGAACAATATTGAGTGCATCTAAATGTCCAAGCTCAAAGGATGAGCAAGAGAAAATGAAAGGAATCCCATATGCATCGGCTATAGGATCCGTCATGTATGCTATGATATGCACTCGACCGGATGTGTCATGCGCTTTGAGCATGACAGGTAGATACCAGCAAAATCCGGGAAATAGCCATTGGATGGCGGTTAAGAGTATATTGAAATATCTTAGAAGGACCAACGATTGTTTCTAATATATGGCTCTAGTGAGGAGGAACTCGTTGTAAAGGGTTACACGGATGCGAGTTTCCAAACTGATCGAGATGATTCTCGATCACAATCGGGATATGTTTTCATTATGAATGGTGGAGCAGTCTCTTGGAAGAGCGCAAAACAAGATGTGGTAGCATTGTCCACCACTGAATCAGAATACATCGCCGCCTCATTGGCAGCTCAAGAAGCTGCGTAGATAAGGAAGTTCATTGCCGACCTAGGGGTGGTCCGTACCATTCAGGACCCTCTAGAGATCTTTTGTGACAATGAGGGTGCGATTGCTCAAATCAAGGAACCCCGAGCATATCAAAAGACGAGGCACATTGAGCGGAGATTCAACTACATAAGGGATGAAGTTGAAAAAGGAAAGATATGTATACGCAAATTTCACACCGATCAAAACATTGCGGATCCACTCACAAAGCTCCTTGAAAGGCCAAAGCATGAGAGTCATACTTGTGCCTTAGGACTTTGATATTCTAGTGATTGGATTTGATTTTTTCAGTATTTAAATATCGGAACGATTATAAATTTTAACTCTTTTGTATAGTTATGATACTTTGAGTTATGTTCCATATTAGCATGTTTACATCCATGAATATGTTTATTATTTTAAATGTCCGTAGTCGGTCATATTGTGGGAACAAATATGAATGTAAGGCTATTATGAACATGGATTGGTGGATATTCATATGGTATGAATATAGAGCAAGAGGTTGCCACTAAGGTTTATAGATATTTGTGGGATACAAATATTGGACTGACCCGCTCTTAAATGTTACTGCATGGAATTTTGTAATTGATCATAAGTAAATTTGAGTAAAGGCGAATATCATAGTATCCTCCGACCTGAGATACATATAGGGTTTTGATATTCACCAAATATAATACCTTGATCTAGTTCTTCGCTGTTCTGAAATAATGGACAGCACACAAGGCTATGTTCAGGTGTGATACAAGGTGATTGTGAGAAAGGTATGTAGTCAAGATGGGATTTGTTCCTCTTATTCGTTGAGAGTAAGATGTCTAAGGCCTGATAAAGTTAAATCAATAGGGAATGATCATTCTGTGTCTCTGGACTTAACATGACATCTGAAACAAAAGGATATATGATTTGATTCACCTAAATCATTTCAAGTAAGAGACTTGAAGAGGATGATGTTATTGAATGGCACTTAGTCATGCGTATTAGGGGTAGTAAACCATTGTTAGGTGGTATTTGCTACTTGCATCAATCCTCTATGTATCTTGTGCAAGTGGGAGATTATTGGAAATAGTCTGCCCAATATACATATAGAATTGATGTGGGTAGTATGTCATGATCCAAGTCGGATCATACCCAATAACAAGCTAGACAAACACCTACAATATTTGTTTTATGATATGATCATATAAATGAATATTAACACTTAGAATATCTAGAAATTGGGTTTCTAAATTTTTGTACTTGTGTTGTAAATAGATTATATGGATAATTTATTTAGAGAGAGAATGAATATAATTCATCCGCATTTGCTTATAATAGCCGCATTTGATGTGGTTAAAGAAATGCGGATGAAGAGAACTCATCCGTATTTACTTATGCGGATGAAGATAACTATCCGCATTTGCATGTGAACTAATCCGGATGAGCATTTTGGAAATGCTGATAAACTGTTTGGATAACCATTTGGAAATGCTGATGACCATTTGGAAATGCGGATGAACTTTCTTCATCCGTTTATACAAATGCGGGAGAATAAACATGCATCCGCATTAATTAACGCGGATGATGTTGAGAAATGCGGATGGGTTAAGGGGCTGGGACCCACCCACTTTTCATCTCCTGAAATTTAAGTTTCCAAGGACATGCAATATATGATTGCATCTGATCTCTCTCTAATACAAGTTTTTACACAACATGAAAAGTGCAGAACACTCTAAGCTCATTTTTCCTCTCGATCGGACAAGAGCAAAATTAGGAGGTTTTTTGTTCAAAGTGAAAATCCTAGCAACCGGGTGTCTGTTGGTGGCTTGTGGGTAGAATTGCTTGAGGTCTTCTACTTTGAAGACTTGCTTTCATCTGATCTCCCTCCCATTCTTCTACAAAGGTTGTATTTCTAAACACCCTATGGTTGTTTGTAAGCATGTTGTTCATATATCGATCCATATGGGGTTTTAACAGATAAATATAAAAATGTTTTATATATGCTAACTGTAACAAGTTTTAAACTGAAATTCCGTTGTGTTTTCTATTTTATATGGATAATATAGATCTGATAAACTTGTTCAATCCCAACACAAAACACGCGCAACCCAAATTAATGTAAGCTTGCAAAAACATACGTAGAACTGTTTTGTAAATCAACCAACGGTGAAATGAAATGATACAATGCTCTAAAATGTGCACACCTTATGAACCTAAAAAAACATGCTAAAGAGTCAACACATGGTTGGTGAGTTCATAGGTTTTGATAAAACAGTAAAAAAGTGAAAGCAGATCCAGTAAACAAAGTAATATTAGTAGATAGCTTGTCTGCATGTAACACCCGAAAATTTAAAAGGAAAAGAAAAAAAAGGTGAAATATCCCAAGTCAAGGGGTTAAAGTTATGTAAGTGGCGAACTTGCTCTATATGGGATTTAAAAGAAGCATGGCAGCCCACACTTCTTCTTTTACAGACTTTGTTTTCGGCTGCAGGAAGAAGGAAGAAGCTACAATCGGTTTCTAGAGAGAGAAGGAGGAAGAGCTGCTTGTAGGTGAGCTTTTCTTGCATTTTCTGTTCAGTTTCAGTTGGATATGAGCTGCTCGACCGATTTTTATGTGTTCTTTTATGTTTGGTTGCTTGTTTCTGTGTGTTTAGGTGCGAGAACTCCCAATTGCTCTCGGTCTAAAGAAGTCTTACTCGAAAGCTACTAGAGGTGAGTTCTAGATCCCCTCTTTTACTTGTTTTATAATCGTTTGGGGCTGATGTGCATATTTACTGAAGTTTTACAAAATGAAATTTGAATTTCCTGCGTTTACGACTGAATTTATGTGTGTTATGTGTTTTAAATGCCTTCTTCGTTGCTGTGTAGTGGTAATCTATGTTCTAAGTGTTTAGCATGATAGATCGATACTAAGGACATATTAGAATGATGATTGAGAACCGGAAATAGCATAAGTTTCACTGCAGGTTGGTTTTGAACATTCGTATTTACTGAGTGTTCAACTGCATTGGTTGAATGTTCCCTCGCATAAGTATTTTGTTCATCCGCATTTAGTATTATTCATCCACATTTGGACTTGTTCATCTGCATTTGGACATGTTCATCCGCATATCCTTAGACACTTAGAATATTTTCCTGAGATTTTCATCCGCATTTGCTTGTCCGCATTTACTGAACATTCAGCCGCATTGGCTTATGTTCATCCGTATTTCTTTGGGCACTTAGTATTTTTCTGGAATCTTGGCAAGTAGAATGAAGTGTTAAGTTTTGGAATATTTTTGTGGTTTATGCCTGTTGATGTTATGTATGATTGTGGGCTGATATCGATGTTCTATATTACGTATTATTATATGACTTTACGTGGTGTGTTAATACTCTTGTACGTAAAGTATTATCATAATAAAAGTGAAAGATGAAGTTAATGAAAGTGGAACATAATTAATGAACGAAAGACTTGCAAGCCATACGAAGGAGGTTCACAACTCAATGAGGTAGTTATCTGCTCAACTGTGTGCGGTTTAGCTAACCCTTGGAAATGTGCACAGGGGTCTAATCTTTGTGATTAACCATGATGGGATCCTTGTCGTGTACCCCAGTACTGTGTCAGCTTTTTAGCATGACTTGGGGGTTTATTGATAAATCCCGGCACAGTACCAGCTTTTTAGCATGACGTGGGGGTATGGCATGAGATAAGATCCATATAGGAAAGTGGGATGTTAATAAATGAAAGAACGAATGATGACAAATGATGATGAAAGATAATATATGAATATTATCTAAATGTACGTACGATGTGTGGTGACGGACGAAAGTAAAGGATATTTTTATATAAACGAAGTATTTTATTTATAAAACTAGAACTCACTCAGCAATGCTGACTTTTTATATGCACTTTCAGTTGGCAGGTAATGATGTTGCTGAGAATGGCACGGAGTTGAAACTACTTGGGAAGCGAAGACTGGCATCGATCTCATGCACATATAATATTGTTGTTTTGTAATACAACTAAATGCTCTTTTGTAATTTTAATCAACGATGTATTACTTGGCAAAAGTAATTATTAATGCATTAAATGGTTATTGATAATTCTTCGGCTGTAATATTTTCTTATGTTAATATATTTTAAACGAGATTATAATAATGAATGTTGCTATGAATGACTAACTGTGAGGTCTCCAGGATCGGGGCCTTACACTACATAACAAGTCACATAGTGTATGAAGTTCGCAACCTTAGCCAACAAATATAAGTATGCCTCGGCAACGGTTACCAGGCCACAACAATAGAAATTCGGTCAATTAAACACTTGTTTGATATGCAGCCGTGCTAGCGCAACTAGCCTGCTTGAAGTTTATCAAACCCAGTAGATCTACTCTGAATTAGCTCGCTAAAGAACATACATTAACGGTTTGAAAGTGAGGACTTAAGTTGATACAACACTAGTACTCATGCGATAATTACAGTAATATTGATCAAATGAACATTTAAAATAAACATGTTTCTTTTCCCCAAAAAGAGTATATGTAAAGCGGGGCCGTAACACCTTGAATACACAACAATAAATAAATGAAAGCACAAAGGATTGGGTTCCAATTAACCTGGATTTCATTTAATATTTAATTAATGTTAAATATTAATGATAGAAATAACTATTGAAACTAAAAGGATATGGTTTCGCATTCTAGACTCGGTTATGGTGTAGGTTATCGACATTTACCCATTCCCACGCAAGGACAATCATACACATATAACATACGTAGCATATATCACACACATGGCATGAAACACACTTATGAAAATTTCTATATTACATATAACATTAACGTATGCAAATATTTGTATATAAAATACCCAATACACACACACGAAATGCTAACCATACAACAGATGCAATCTGTAAAACATACAACACACACAAAACCCATGCACAACAACAATCCCCAACCCTTGCACCACACCAACTAACACACCACATGCATCCATCACGATTGAACTCACACCCACTTACAATATATACATGAGCACCCATCACACAAACGCCCACATCACTGAACCCACACACACTCACTTATGCAAACATACATGCATTACACACTTGAATACACAATGCAGAGCCTTCCCCACTTCGCAGAACACATACACGAATCAGTATACATACGAGATACGTAAGAACACACCCACAATTCTAACGAGCACAGCAATAGTAATCCGGTTTAACCCTACAGCACGAACCACTAACATGTCAAACGCACACATAAATGACACCCACCACACAAGAACTTAAGTAATCATAGATGCATACAAAAGCACACAATTCCTACTACACACCACTGTCATACACACGCACACATTACATACCCACACCCACACTACCATACACGCACCCATTACACACATACACACCAGAGAACACACACTGAAAACACACATGGCAGAAAAGAAACACACATACACAACCAATGATACTCATACAAATACGCATAAGAAGACACACACAAATAAAAACACGTAGGAACGCAGCAAAACTAGGCACAAACACATAACCACCAAGCCGAGCACCATGTCAACCAGATCATAACACCCAGAATGTGAAATCACAGCCCAACAGCAAAGGTGCTGAAAGGATGACAATTGCCGAGAGGAGGGTAGCCGGAGGTGCGTAACAGAGAACGGGGTTGCCGGAGTCTTGCGCATGGTGAGGAGATCAACGGTAGATGGGGTTCCCAATGATGGAAACGGCAGCAGGGAGAATAGGGTTAAGGGTTACAGGTGTGAGGGAGGGGTTGGTTATTTAAATGAAATCATGTTTGCAAGTTGTCAAAATTTATTCCCTTAATTTAACATAATTTGCATTTTGAGTTAATTAAATTAAATTATTTAGAGTTAATTATTAATAATAATTAGAATAACAACCAATATCATTTAATAATAATAAATTAATTAATAATAAAATAACAGAGAGGGGTTGGGTTACAGAAACAAAATTAACCTGAAACTCGGGTTGTCACATCATCCTCTTGTTGAAGGAATTTTTGTCCAGAAAATTAGAACACCATGTTCAACAAAGTCACCCAGTTTAGTGATTCGAAGCATGCGTAGGATAGGGTTTTAGGGAAATTCTGAAATGAAACAAGCCTAAAAGAAAAAAATTATAAGGTTCTTTTCGGCTTGTTCAACAATACCTTGTCATCGACTTGATATTCGAAAATCTTTCTCCTTTGATCTGCATAGTTTTTCTAACGATCCCGACCTGCAGCCATACGGTTACGAATCTAGACAATATTCTTAGTGGTTTCATGAACAAGCTCAGGACTTGTTAGTTGACTATCACCAGCTTCTGTCCAACAAAGAAGTGACCTGCACTTTCCACAGGCATTTCTAAGCCTTCATGTAAGAAATGATGCCGACCACAACACCATTTTTGTCACCTTCCACTATGAGTATCTCTCCACTAGAAAGAGGAAGTCAAATGAGTTTCTCCCAGCAAAAAATTTTGGATTGGTTCTTGGATAATCAACCCATACCGACAATGACATCGAAACTATCGAGAGTGATAGGTAGGAGGTCAATATCAAATTCAAACCCAGACAGACCTATCTTACAACCTTAGTATATGTGAGAAGCTTCTATAATCTTACCATTGGCTATTTCTACAGTATAGTTCGAGTCTAAAGCTAAAGATGTAACATCTAGTAACTTACTAAACTTATGAGAAATAAAACTCCTATCAACGCCTGAATCAAATAACACAGAAGCAAAACAGCCATTGACAGGAAATTTACCTGTTATCGTAGAAGGGTCATTTCGAGCCTCAGCTGATCCAATGATGAATGCTCTACCCTTAGCACCATCATTCCCGTTGACCCTATTATCATTCCTGTTGTCAGCACCATTACCACCATTGCTTCCACCGTTGTTGTTCTTTCTTAGTTTTAGGCAACTTATCTTGAAATGCCCCGTTTGACAAGATTCATAACATCCCTTTTGTTCATCTTGCTGGGTTGGCGGTTTAGCTATTACATTTAGTTGACAGTTTTTGGTAGCATGACCAAATTTACCACACCTCTCATATTTGTTATTATTACATGGTTCGTTACATTTGTTGCACTTGGGCAACGTTCCGCTATAACCACTGTTGTGTTTAGATGATGAAGATGACCGGTTGAATGAGCGGGAGTTGTCAAACTTCTTGGGTTGCTAAGGTTGTTGCTGAGCTAAACCTTGTTTATTGATGGGACCAAATTCCTACTTACGCTTGTTGCTTCCATCAGTGGTAACTAACGTAGAGCCGCGCGGGGGTAGATTCTCTTGCGAGATTATAAGTCAATTTTTGGGCCAACCTAATCACCTATTGTATCGTGTTTAATCATGCGGCAGTGACCATACTCTGGATTTCCGGAGCTACCCGTGAAGGTACCTTTTGATCTTTAGTGAAGGAGGGTTGATCATATTAGAGCACAATGTAGCAAGCTCATGAGAGCGACTGGTATACACCTCGATCACAGAACCCGTCATCTTGAGATTCCAGAATTCCATCTAAAATTTCTGCACCTCATCATGGGAGGAGTACTCTTCCTTCATGAGGTTCTTGAAGTCATACCATGAAGTTTGGTTGGCGATTTCTACACCCAACATTTGAACTTGGGTGTTCCACCAGGATAGGGAAGCTCCATCAAATATGCTCGTAGCATTCTTAACCTGATTTGCCATTGGGCAGTTACACATCTTAAACACGGACTCTAACTTCTCGAACCATCGTAATATTCCAACAGCTTCTTCAACCCCTATAAACGGGTTGGGTTTGCAGTCCATGAAGGACTTATAAGTTCAAACTCCTTGATCTGCAATATATTTAGATCAGGACTTCGGAATTTTTAACAGGTGCTATAATTTAATAGGATTGACGGAACGTTAACGTCAGAAATGAATTGGTATTACTTACCGATCGAAGCGGGCTGTGGTTTTGGTTATGGTTGGCCAACACATTAGCCACATGCTGATTTATAAGTAGGGGAATCTCTACCAGTGTCATGTTTATGGTGCCTTTAAAGTCAAATGAACGAAATGAAAATCAATGAGAGTCAACAGATCTGGTGTGTTCTTAGGCTCATCATCAGGCTGCTCCTCGGGTTTTTCCTCTGGGTCTTCTTTAGGTGCCTCTTTCGGTTCTTCTTTCCGGTCCTTTTCTGGTTCCGGCACTGCATTCAGTGCGTTGATGTGGCCCTCCATGTTATCAATTCGCTGAGGGTTTGTTGTATTTCCTTTTCGTCTCCAGCCACACGCTCACTCAAAGTTGTAACGCGGTCCACCAGCATGTTATGGTGATCGATGAGGTTATTGAGTCGCTTCTTCAGTTCTTCATTTCCTTCTCTTGATTCCCTCAACCCTTTCCTCAACATGCAAAGTGCCTGTCAGAGCAACTATGGCCTACTCATGTGGGTAAGTGAGAGGAGGCAAGATGGGGTCATTAGGAAATCGAAATGGAGAGTGTAAGGAATACACTTAGAGGCTAATGCAACCAAGATCAACCAAAGAGCTCTCAGCATGCACAAGTGAAGTACATGGAAGTTACTTCGGAAGATTTGATATAACTCAGTGAATTATGCTAAGTTTTAAATCTTCCGAAGCCAAATGACCATATCTTCTAAAGCTAAAGATGAAGTCTTCTAAAGCTTCAAGGACAAAGTCTTCCGAAGCCAAATGACCCTATCTTCCGAAGCCAAAGGTGAAGTTTTCCGAAGCTTTAAGGACAAAGTCTTTCGAAGCCAAAGACTGATTTCTTTCGAAAATAGAGAGGACATGCTTTCTCTGTGTCACCTTTTGACAAAAGTTGAATCACTTTTCGCTACCACTTCTGATGACTCACCAACTTAAATGGTTTGGTGAAAAGTCCATACTTTTATCAACTGTAGATTAAGATCTTTTGTCTGTAACTTTCCAATTGCAGATTGCCTTTTGACTCTACATTGATCTTGTTGTCTAGATTAGTGTTTCCAGCTGGCCTTCAAAGTATGACCGGCTATAGGATGTAGCATAAAGTGTCTCAAGTACTTGTATATTCATGTATATTTTGTAAACACTTGTAAGAACTTGAGAGCAATATACATCATTCTTGAAAACCATATTTGAGTGTTCTTTTACTTGTGTTCATTGTATCATTACTATCCAGTTCCTTATTTGATCTGCTAAGTGTTCATACTCTCTCCACCTTGTGAAACTATTGCATTGACCACCCTTGCTGGTCCTGCAGAGTAGACCTAGTCCGAGGTTGACGTTCAGGAGGAAGAGGAACATGTTTCAGCCAAATCAACTGATTCATATAGTGAGGATAGTACTCCCATTCGTGGACTGGTGGATAATGAGGTAAGGCGAAAGGTTAGTCTAATCGAACTCATCAGCATCATTAAAACACATTAGACACTCATCTGGATCCGAAGATGAAGGTGGGGAATCAGGACGAACAGACCATTTCCCAAAGAAGAAGAGGGTGCAGAAGAAGAGGATGCCATTCCTACAATCAACTAATCAAAGGAATGAGCAAAAGCAGACAAATCTAGCAAGCAAACAAAACCAGCAAGCAAAGCTAAACGTGTCTATATGCGTGTAACTAAGGCATCAGGCTATAGTCTAAATGCAATGCAAATTTCTTTTAATTCGCTATAAACATTGGCACTGATAATAATCTGTCACACCCTCAATTTACACAAATAGAGTTTTACCGCTAGGCGCGTGACATGGCAGGATCTCAGCCGATAGTTACACCAAACGACACAGTAATTACTTAACATAGCTTTTATTGTTATCAAATAGTTCCAAAACATAGTTAATAATAATAAGTTTGAGAAATCATTTGTGGAAGCGTAAACAGTAAATCGTTTATAATTTAAATGGTGAAAAAAACGTGCAACCCAAATTAATGTAAACTTGCCAAAACAAACATAAAATAGTTTTATAAATCAACTAGTAATGAAATGAAATGATGCAATACTCCTAAACGTGTGCACCTTATGAACCCGAAAGAAACATGCTAAAAAGTCAACACAAGGTTTTTGAGTTCACAGGTTTTGATAAACAGTAACATAAGTGAAAGTAAATCCAGTAAACAAAGTAATATCAGTAGATAGCTAGTCTACATAACAAGTTACATAGTGTATGAAGTTCGCAATCAAAACTGACAAGTATAAGTATGCCTTGGTTGTGGTTACCAGACCATAACAACAGAAATTAGGTCAATTAAACACCAGTTTGACATGCAGTCATGCTAGCGTGACTAGCACGGGTGGGGTTTGTCAAATCCAGTAAATCTACTCCGAATTACCTCGCTAAAGAACATGCATTAACGATTCGAAAGTGAGGACTAAAATTGGTACAACACTAGTAATCATGCGATAATTACAGTACTACTAATCAAATAAACATTTAAAATGAACTTGTTTCTTTTCCCCAAAAAGAGTATATGTAAAGCGAGGCTGTAAAGTCACCTTGAATGCATAGCAACAAATAAATGTAAACACAAAGGATTGGGTTCCAGTTAACCTGGATTTCATTTAATATTTAATTAATGTTAAAATTTATCGACATTTCTCCATTCCTACGCAAGAACAATCATACACATATAACGTACCTAGTATATATCACACACATGGCATGAACCACATTTATGAAAATTTATATATTACATATAACACCCATATAACATAAGCACAAGCATATATTTGTATATAACATACCCAATACACACACACGATATGCTAACCACACAACATATGTAATATGTAAAACATAAAACACACACAAAACCCACGCACAACCACAATGCCCAACCCTTGCACCACACCAAACAACACACCACATGCATCTCTCATGGTTGAACTCACACCCACTTACAATATATACATGAGCATGCACACATCCACAAATATAACAAACACATCAATAGTAATCAGTTTAACCCTACTACACGAACCACTAACATGTCAAACGCACACACAAACGACACCCGCCCACAGGAACTCATGCAATCATAGATGCATACACAATCATACAATACCTAATACACACCACTTCCATACACACACACACATTACACACCCACACCTACACACACACTGCCATACACACGCACCCATTACATACACACACACACACACACACACACACTATCACACACACAAGAACACACACACCAGAGAACACACACTAAACACACTCACACACAACCAACCATACCCATAAAAATACTCATAAGAACACACGCACAAATAAAAACATGGTGGAACGTAGGAAAACTGGGCACAAACACACAACCACCAACCTATCACCATGCCAACCAGATCATAGCACCCCGAACGCGAAACCACAGCGCAACAGCAAAGGTAACAAATGAGAAAACTAACCAAACGAGATGTAGAATGGACTTGGGCTGCCAGAGCGGTGACGGTTGCCAAAAGGATGACAATTTCCCAGAGGAGGGTCGCCGGAGGTACGTAACAGAGAACAAGGTTGCCGGAGTCTCGCACACGATGTGGAGATCGACAGTAGCAGGGGTTCCCGATGATGGAAATGGCAGCAACAAGAATAGGGTTAAGGGTTACGGGGATGAGGGAGGTGTTGGACTGTTGGTTATTTAATGAAATCAAGCTTGCAAGTTGCCATTTTTAGTCCCTTAATTTAACATAATTTGCATTTTGAGTTAATTAAATTTAATTTATTTAGAGTTAATTATTAATAATAATTAGAATAACAACTATTATCATTTAGTAATAATAAATTGATTAATTACAAAATAACGGAGAGGAGTTGGGTTATGGAAATGATGTTAACCTGAAACTCGGGTTTTCATAGTGATGGATATTCAAGGTTTGTAGGAGTTAGTCGAACCCGAATTAAGAGCA
Source organism: Flaveria sonorensis (assembly GCA_025506505.1). Taxonomy (NCBI): domain Eukaryota; kingdom Viridiplantae; phylum Streptophyta; class Magnoliopsida; order Asterales; family Asteraceae; genus Flaveria; species Flaveria sonorensis. Next base: position 21,854,745 of record CM046424.1, read on the forward strand.
GTCATTGATGAGAAGAAGAAAAATAAAGCTGCTTGAGTATTCCTTTCGCTATCAAACCCATTGGATATGTTGTTATACAGTTACAGGTTGTAAAGAAAAAGAAAGCAATTGAAATATGGGAATCGTTAATGTTTTGGTATCTAGGGGAACACTAGGTACAAAATGCACGTCTTGATATGCTCAAGAGTGACTTCGATTCGTTGAAGATGAAGAAGGGAGAATTGGTGCATGATATTGAAGAGAAACTCTCTAGAATGGTGTCAATGTATGATAACCTTGGTTCCATATTTGAAGATCTGGCATGTAAACAACTAGATTCTGTTCTCGAAAAGTTCTACAACTTTTTGCTTCAATTGAACGGTATCAGATGAAGATTTAATGCCTTTTGAAGACACTAGGGGACTATAAGACATATGAGGATTGTTTAAAACTGAGGCAAGCTGAGGATGAGGACAATAGATTCACATAGGAGAGGCCCAAACTGAGGACGAGGTGAATGTTGGGGTGGCGGTTCATACCAGGAGACACATAGATTCAACCGGCAGCCCAAAGACAAAAAGCACATAAAGTGGTTCAAATGTGACCAATTCGGTCACTATACCTGAGAGTGTGAGATAGGAAAGAAGGCTGTCGAAGAAGAAAACCTAACACAGGATGACGACGGAGCCTTGTTGCAAACCATTGGTGATGAAGAAACACATACAATGGTGTTGCAAAACAAGGAGGAGATCTTTCCCCAACAATTCAAAGATAGACGCAACAAAGGAGGAAACATATTATACTTGGACAATAAGGTAAGCAACCAAATGTAAGATATTAAGGGTGTATTATCCGATCTAGTCGAGAGTGTGACAGGACAAGTGAAGTTTAGAGATGGGTGTCAAGTTCAAATCAAAGGAAAGGAATCGTACTATTTGAATGCAGAAACAGACACCAATTTATCATAAGTGAGGTATGCTATATTACAACATTAAACTACAATATCATAAGTCTAGGGCAGATGGACTAAGGATGGGTATGAAGTTGTTACATGACATGAATTTCTAAGGATGTTAGATGACCGGTGGAGGTTGATAATGAAAGTCCAAAGATGTAACAGTAGATTGTACAAGATCATTCTCAAAGCTACTCAGCTAGTTTGTTTAATAGCAAAACTAAATGAATAAGCTTGGATTTGGTATGCATGGTTGGGCCACATCAACTTGTGCTAGAGACCATTATAAAGAAGGAATTGGTGCATGACGTTCCTAGCCTCATATATCCATTACGAGTCTGCGAGGGGTGTTTGGTAATCAAACAAACAAGAAAAGCTTTTCCAAAAGACACACTGCAGCAAGCCACAAAACCTTTAGAACGTTCATATTGATCTATATGTTCCCATATCAGCACAGATCATTAGAGGTAACAATTGTTTTATGTTGGTTTTGGATGATTACTACATGTTAATATGGGTGTATCTTCTTATGACAAAAGATAAGGCATTATGTTTAAGAAGTTTAAAGCCAAAGCTGAAAACGAAAGTGCATTAAAGATATGCATGCTATGAACAAAGAATGGTGGAGAACTTAACTCTAGAGAGTTTAACCAGTTCTGTAATGAAGAAAGAATAAGGTGCTAACTTATAGCCCCACATACTCCATAACAGAATGGAGTTGTGGAACATTGAAATAGAACCATGTTGGAGGTTACATGTTTGTTGTTAAAACCCATGGGTGTACAAGAGCCATTATAGGGTGAATTCATAAGGCATGTTGTGTTCATTCTAAATAGATTACTAAGTCAAAAAACATAACCCCATATAAAGCATAGAAGAGAAGGAAGTTGGTCCTACAACTTGTGAGAATGTTTAGATGTGTTGCTCATGTAACGTAGCTCGGATGTCATCTTACTAAACTAGGTGACCAAAGCATTACAATGGTATACCTTAGTGTTGAACCCAAAAGCAAGGCTCACCAGTTATTTAACCCCACTCGAAAACACATATGTGTTGCATGTTATGTTATATTTGATAAGAAGAAATAGTAAGCTTGGGGTGAAGTCTAGGATGAGCAATATAAAATAAGTCCTGGATGGGCTAGTGTGCCAACCATCAAAACAAGAAAAGGATATATGGTGTCTCAAACCACAAATACAGATAGTGAAGGTAACCCTAGTACTCCATTTAATGATAATGTTTTATCACTAATGTTCAATTCCCTATGAACTTAAGAAAGTCAAAACAATTTGTTGAGGTTAACAATCGATGTTTACAACCTTCGAGTGGTGATCAATCAGTGAACAAATCAGATTATGATCATAACCCACCTAAAGATTTTCAAACCTTGACTGATTTGTATGACAAAATAGTGCATTTGAGGATAAGAGTGAACAACTATGGGCTCATTGGTGATGAATCTTCAACCTACAAAGAAGACATTTTTGATAAATATTGACGATGTGCTCTAAATTATACATAGAAAAACTATCAAAAGCACATCAATTATTCCTTAATATATTTCTTAAAATTATAAAAATAAATTTAAAAATTTTAAATTGTGTTTTAAGGTGTTCAGAAGGCCAAGATGGGAAAAAGAAGCATACTTAGCAAGAATTTAAAGAAAACTGAGCTTTGAATTCCAAGCATGGGGCCGTGCCTAATTAAGCACGCCCGCATGCCCAGCCTGAAAAAAACCATGCTTAAATTAGCACACCTCCATGTTTGGACATCTGACATGACAAAAAGTACAGTCCCAGAAAGTAGTCACTGGGCCGTACCCTATAAGGCATCGGGGCGTGCCACACCTCAAGCATGGGACCTTGCCCGACATCCTTTGCACGTACGAACCAACCAAATTTTGTAAGCATTGTACTAGCACAAGGCCGTGCTTAAACACTCCGGAAAGCCTATAAATTGGAATTTGCAACTTGGAGGAGAGCTTTTGATGGAGGTTTATCCTGCTGACTTCTCTCATGAATCAAGACTTAATGATCCTTGGGAGGCTCAGGATGTGCATACAACACTTGAAAAAAGCTCGGGATTGTCTAAACATCATCCATTATGGATAACCAGTTGAATTGTTCCATTTTATCGATGATTTCATATCTATCTTCTATGTTATTTGTTGTTATGTTCAAGCTCATTATGAGCCAAAATCTTATTATCATCTTAACTGTATGAAACTTATGTAATTTATGATAAACTAATTGTGTGATTTATGTTATGTTTATGTTATGGTAATCTTGGGTAAACTTTTGATGGGTAGTGTCTACATTTGAACTAGATGTTATAAACTTATGGTTTGTAATTTTGATGTCCTAAAAGGTTGAAAAACATATGAACTAGCTTTTATTTGTGAAACTGGGCTTCATAACAAATCCTTGGCTAATGAACTAGAAATGGTTATTAGAAATCATATAACTTTGGCTTTCCAATCATTTGCGGGATCCCTTTTATTATTTTGAGAAATCTACTGTAATTTTTATGGTTTTCTAAAATTAATGGTATGACAAAAAGAAACTTGATCAACTCTCTTTCTAACATTAGGTTATGTTTTCAGTAATCATATGCTGAAAGGTTACAAGAGATTTACCTACATTACTAGTGACTTGGAAGATCAGCATTGTAAGTTACTCGATGTTGGTGTCCTTGTCACTACGAAGCTGGTAGACATTTATAAACATTAACATAACTACTTAACCTAATATTTTTAATCACACCACGATATTCATCACAGTTACATAAATATAATTTAATTAGAATGATAGCCTTAATTCCCTGTTTTAAAACCCAAAGTCTCAATTTTACTTTTACTTTTATCTTTAATTATTGTTTTAAAAATCATAAAAATTTGGTTACATCAATACAACTTATCACTTTCTTAAAAAAAATCTAATCTGATTGTTAATTGTAAAGTTTGTTGAGCAGGCTCGGTGTGTCCACGGATTGATACTCGGTTCTTACCAACACTATATTACCACATGACAGGTACACCTGCCTTTTATGTGTATAGTTTAGTATCAGTAAAAACCATTTAAAATTAAATCTATATGAAAAATACTTATAAGAAATATACAGCTTTTGTATCCATTAGTTGGAAGAAGGCGATAGGAATTGAGTTTGAATCTATTAAGCTAAATAAAACTTGGACTTTAGTGGAGTTGTCAACCAAACATAAGTATATAGGGCTTAAATAGTTTTTAAACTCAAAAAAGATCTTGACAGAAATGTTACCAAACACCACGCCCGATGACTGAAAGGGTACGTGTAGAAAAAAGGAGTAGATTTTGATGAGGTGTTTGTTCTTGTAGTGAGACTCGAAACTACCAGGTTGTTGTTAGCTATGGCAGTGAAAAAAAGTATGGCTCGTACATCTGCCTGTTGTGAAGTTAACCTTCTTAATTGGATATATAAAGAAAGAGGTTTATATCTTACAGCAAGATGGTTTCACGATCAAAGGAAGAGAAAGGTTGGTTTATAGGTTAAACAAAGCTTTGTACGGGCTACAATAGGCACCAAGGGAAAGTCTTGTTTAATAAGGCTATCAAGGATTTGGGTTTCAATCATTTTGCACAAGAATAAGTGGTACACAAGGTAAAGAAAAATAACTCTATTCTCATTGTAGGTACGTATGTTAATGACCTTATACTAATCATGACAAGTGAAAAGGATATACTAGAGTTTAAAGAAAAAACGAAGGTTGTGTTAAATGATCTAGGAAAATAGTTGTATTATATTAGGATATAAGTAACACAAAAAGATGACGCCATCACTATGAAACAACCAATGTATGCTAAAAACATCCTCAAGAGAGCTAACATGCATGGCTGCAATACATCATAGTGGCCCATTGAACCAAAATTGCACCTAACTATAGATAAAGCTACAAAGGATGTGAATCCAATTTAATATCAATGTATCATTTGAAGCTTTCATTATCTTATTCACATGAGACTTGATCTTGCATATTTAGTTGTTGTGGCTAGCAGACATATGTAAAAACCGAAGGAGAGTTATTACCAAGTTGTGAAGCACATACTACGTTATGTCAAGGGGACCTAGACTACAGGCTGAGATACACTAGAGGTGGTGATAGAAAGCTATTGAGTTACTATGATAGCATTAATGGGAACAACTTGGATGATCGGAAGGGTACTATTGGTATGGCAATCTATTTTTCAAACAGCCTTGTCATGTGGATATTGCAAAAACAACACAATGTGGCTTTTTCCTCTTGCGTGGCAAAGTTCATGGCAGCAACTTCCACCGCATGCTATGCCATGTGGTTATATCTGACTAACAAGCTAACAAGTGATGAAGCTCAAAAGGTGAAGCTAGTGGATGACAATGATGCAGCCATAAGTTTTATGAAAAACCCCATTTTTCATGGCCATACTAAACATATTGATACCAAGTACCATGTTATCAGGAAGTGTGTCAAAAACAATCAAATCCATCTCGAACATGTTAGTGGTAACTTGCAAAACGTTGATATATTGACCAATGCACTACCATAAAATGAAATTTGCTAAGATAAGGGCATTGTTTGATGTAGAGGACCTTGGAGACACAAGTTCACATTAAAGGGGAGAAATGTTAGTCTATATAACTTGGTTTAGGTGAAACAGAAGTGGGTAAAACAAACATGAAAATTAGGAAGTTAGTTATAGAGAACGTGGACTTAGTATTCAGTTTTCTAGTTTGTTGCTTTTTGCTTTTCTTTATATAGAATAGGTCTGGTCAAGTTTATTATTAAGAGGCTTTTGTTTTTTTTTGTTTCCATTATAATCATTTGAAGCTTTCAAGTGAATAAATTATAGTGAAAATTATCCCTAAATAGTCATGTTCTAGTGTGTTGTTACATCCTATGAACACCAACAGTAGAACTTCTTTATTTGATGACCACAAAGATAAGGGCTCATCAAACACTACATGACGTAATACATAACAATTTCCTGTTACCAGATCTCAACACCTACATCCTTTTTTTATTATCATAGCCAATGAAGATGCAACTTACCACTTTCTTTCGAGCATATGTCTACGACTGCTCAAAATAAAAACATAATAAAGGCATCCAAATACTCAAAACTAACTTACATTAGGTTTGTTTCTATGTAGTTTCTCATATAGGGACATAAAATTGAGTCTTTGTTATGGTAACTTGTTAATTTGATAAGTTATCATCTTCATTCCTTCTTGGTTGAATGCAACATATTTCAACACCTTTGCTAAGTGCCTATTCTTTCATTCAGAGATTTCTTTTGTTGTAGTATGTTAGGGTAAGTTAGTTATCTGAAAATCTTGCATGATTTAATAAATTCACTAAACATTTGTGATAAGTACTCCATGTCGTTATTCTACCGGAGATAATTGATCAGTTCTTCTTTAACTCGCTGGGCTTCTAGTTTAATCTCCTTAAATTTATTAAATGCTTTTGCCTTTTCATTCATGATATACACCCAATGCAAGGTTGAGTAGGTCCCATAGGTACCATGTACCATACGATTCACATCGATGAATGCTTTACTGTCCAAATACATGTGTGTCTACTAATTAGGGCGGTGCTCACGCTTAGTATGTTGACAGCGTAAAGTGTACTTGTTGGGCTTTGCCATAATGCAAGACTGTACACGCTGGTCTTTTTTTTTTAATTTCAAACATCAAAAGTCCACTTACCAATTATTTGTTCATCTTCTAATCTAGTTTATTGTATCCGACGTGCCCTAAATGTAGGTACCAAATGTCCATTTTTTTTGTCCTTCATCTTCGTGATGTATGTATATTTAGCTAAGAGAACATATATAGATTCCTTCTTGTGTCCTTGGAGTTATGGTGATGAGGTTTCAAATTGATCAAACATTTCACATCATCAGCACCAAAGAAAACATAGTTGCTTGTTGATGTGATTTGGGGATGGTATCACATCACTGCTAAAGTGAAAACACAAAAATTCAATGAATTGTAAATTAAGAATAACATTGAATACAAGAGAATACAAATGGCTTCATTTGATAAATAAGTCTGAAGTGCTACATTGTTCGTGTTACAATATTTAGTAGAAATTATCTCCTTAATGAAAGTACTAAACAAAAGTAATATGCAGCCTTTCATAAAATGTAAGACTTTGCACTTACCTAAGAAACATGCATAAAGGTCAACTAAATTAGTTGGTGAGTCCGTAGGTTGTAACTCAAGTAAATAATTAGTTTAAGTAGACCATTTTATTGAATGATATGTTAATTGCAAGTTGCTAGCTAGATGCAATCTACATGAGTCCACAACCTAGCCTAGTGATCATTTAATGGATGATTGTCTACAATCCCATGAACTTTCAAGTGTATGAACCCATAGATCTAAAGGGAAATGACATAAACTACTTAAATAGGCTTGATATTTCACATGTGATGAAAATATCTAGAGAACATGGATAAAATAGGCATTTCATAAAATTACAAAACGACTGGGTAACAATAAATAGGATCAAATATCTTAATTGATAAGAAGTATTAATAATGTACTTTGTATATTGATAAGAAGCATTCAATATTACAATATTGTTCTTGAGTGTGAGGGTTTTCTCATAGTTACAAAAGTTACAAAAAGGGTAAAAACTTTATCTATTTATAGGTTAAACAAAGCTTTGTACGGACTACGATAGGAACCAAGGGAAAGTCTTGTTTAATAAGGCTATCAAGGATCTGGGTTTCAATCGTTGTGCATAAGAATAAGTGGTACACAAGGTAAAGAAAAACAACTCTATTCTTATTGTAGGTACGTATGTTAATGACCTTATACTAATCATGACAAGTGAAAAGGATATACTAGAGTTTAAAGAAAAAATGAAGGTTGTGTTAAATGATCTAGGAAAATAGTTGTATTATATTAGGATATAAGTAACACAAAAAGATGATGGCATCACTATGAAACAACCAGCATATGCTAAAAACATCCTCAAGAGAGCTAGCATGCATGGATTCAATACATCATAGTTGTCACACCCCGGGCCCAAGGAGGGTGGGACGTCGTAGACTAGCAAAATTCATGGCAGCGGAAACTAACCACTCAAGAGCACACAAGGAGAGAAATCACATGGCATTACATTTAAATAGCATACCCGGGCTATGAAAGTTTTGCCCAAACGTAAAATCAACACCCATAACAAATTATCCAAATTAACACAACAATTCGAATGACTAATAATGTTTTAAAATCAAGTAATGCCATTGGTAGTCACGGTGCTAAGCCATCCATAAGGGTTTCCATTAAAATCTAAGCTTCCATCAAGGGTTACCTGAAACATGCTCAAAAAGATTTTTGTGTCAACTATAAAGTTGGTGAGTTCAAGTGCTTAAAGTTTAAAAACAAAAGGACTCTTTATAATCCATAAGTTAAGTTTAAAAACATAAGTATCACTATTGTGGGGTCATAATCAACCCTGCACTCAGCCCCAGCTAGCCTCTTCTAAACTTGTGTTATGCCGGTTATCCTATAGGGGAAACTGAGCCTCAAACAATGTACCATACATAATGAGTGGTACACCATAGTATCTTATAAAACTTGTTACATGAAACAAATGACCCCGCAGGATCTCAGTATGGTGCCCTTCCTATTATGTCATTGGGTTATGATAGAAGGCACTATGCGTGGGGGATTCCCCAAGTAGATCTACCCATATAAAACAAGCGGTTCACACAAGAATTAATGATTGTGATACAAGTAGGTGCAGGTTCTAACATTAGCCACAACATATAATAGCATCACATAATAGTACACAAATAAATTTTAGTTCAAACATAGCATGCTTCATCCTAAAATAGTAGTAAAAAGGGAACACTAAACTCACATTAGGTAACTCAACTGTTCTTCAGTCAAAGAAATGATTCAAGTCCTAGCACCCTATGATTAAGATACAAGTAATAAGCTAATGTTTTTAGACTATTGGAAGTGTAACTAAGTGTATTTTATGGTCATAAGTTCATGTAGCTTCGTTTCTTAGGAGTTTGTGTCAAAAAGTTTCCTTTTTAGGAAAGTTAGGGTTTTTGATATATGGATGACAAGTTATATGATTCTCATAAGTTTGTTTATATTATAATAAGTTTAATAAGAGTTTTCTAGTCATAATATTACTGAAATATAGTTATATTTTCAAAATTTACACTTTGGTCCCTCAAGTTTCAATCTTTACAATTTTGACCCAAAAGTTTGCTTTCTTTCATTTCTTGACCCAATATGGCCCTTATTAGTTCCTAGGGGTTTGTATATCACTTTTAGGCTTGTTTTAAACTTAATATTTCCAGATTTTAACTTGAGAGGTTTAAAACACAAAATTCAAGTTACCGGTTATAGTAAAACTGTTAATTTAAGCATCTTGTTTAGATCAGATTATTATAATGTTCATAAGATGTTTTTCTAAGCAGGTTTTAACATAGAATGAGGGGTTGTTCAAGACAAGTAGTCAAATGTGTGCTAAAATACATGAAAAAGGGAGGGTTTTCGAGTTCAAATCATGTGCACCAACTCATGATTTGAGGGCATTTAGGAGAATGTACCTTTTGTGAAGTTGTGAGTCTCACAAAAACAGTGATATGGTCGCAAGATTCTATTTTAGGAACAAGAAAAGTGAGACTTAAGGTTGAAAAGTGGAGAAAATCACAAGAATGGTTTTATTCGGGAGAGTTGAACCTTACACTTTAAGGATGAGGCGTTTTTAGGTTGACTCTAAGAGTTTGCAGGCAGCTGGTTCATGATTTAGAGCTAAAACTTCATGAGCGAGAATCTTACACTTTAGCTCCTCCATGTTCTAGCGAGAATCTTGTCTGGTGGCACACTTTAGCTCCTCCTCTAGCTGGTTTCACTCCCATTCGATGTTGTGCTTGAAGAAGGCTTCGAACACTTGATGAAGATGGTTAAGAAGTCGTAGAAAGCAGGAGAGGCAGAGAGAGTTTTCAAGGAAGAGAGAGAGAGTAAGATAGAGTGGAGTGTACGGTTATGAAAATATAGAAAGAAAATATGGGGAGGGTGGAGTGTGTAAGCAAGTTTGGGGAATTCGAGGGGAGGTGTGGTTGGTGAGTGGGGGCGGCCGAATGCATGGGTTAACAATCCCATGCATTGGGTGATATTGGTGGTGCTAAGACCGGTCAAATAGTCTTCTAGAAAGTTTTTGAAAATGAAATTTTAAAATGTTAGGTGTTAGACTTCGAAAGATAGAATCCGCACAGCGCCAATGCGCCCACTGCCAATGCGCCTGAACAGTGCTAATGCGCCCACAGCCAATGCACCCGCATAGTGCTCATACGCCTGAACAGTGTTAATGCACCCACTGCCAATGCGCCTGAACAGTGTTAATGCGCCTATACAGTGGTCATGCGCCTAAGAAAAGACTAGGATTTATATTTTTATGTAATATTATCAGGGTAGTTTACCCAATTAGCATTTTCTAGCCTCGAGAATTAGTTTCTAGACTAAGGCAAGTCCTAATAGAATCATCTAAGGAATTTAAACACACAAACAATTAATCATAGAAGAAAGAAGATACATAAATATAATAAAATAATAAAAATGAAACAATGCCAACTTAAATTTAAGTTTTTGAAGTCGGACCTAGGAGTCAGTTGTTACATTCTCCCACCGTTTGGGAAATTTTGTCCCGAAATTTTTTTTAGTTTCAATTATTTTCTAAACGAGTGGGTTTAAAGAGGTGTGGATACTCCTTTCTCATCACATCTTCTCTTTCCCACATGAATTCGGGTCCTCGCCTAGAGTTCCATCTCACTTTTACTTTGGGTATACGACTTTGTCTAAGTTTCTGGACTAGTTGATCGGTAATCTCTATGGGCTCTTCCATAAATTTCAACTCGTTAGTGATTTTGGCATCCTTCAATGGTAATTCCAAGGCATTGTCTACAAGGCACTTCTTCAAGTTGGATACATGGAAAGTGTCATGTACATAGCTCAACTCTTGGGGTAGTTTTAATTGGTATGCTATCGGGCCAACTCTTGTTAAAATTTTGAATGGTCCAATGTATCTTGGGCTTAGCTTGCCTTTCTTGCCAAATCTAACTGTGCCCTTCCAGGGCTTTCGTCGTCTATCCGCGTATTTCTTTTGACGGTCTCTGGCTACTCTCAGTCATTCCTTAATCTTGAATACCTTATCTGTGGTTTCCATTACGATATCGAGTCCCATTATTTGGCTATCACCAATCTCATTCCAGCTTAATGGTGATCGGCATTTTCTACCATATAAGGCTTCATACGGGGCTGATTTTATACTTGCGTGGTAATTGTTATTGTAGGAGAATTACACTAGAGGAAGGTGGTTATCCAAACTTCCACTGAAGTTAATCACGCAAGCTCTTAACATGTCCTCCAGGGTCTGAATGGTTTTTTTTCACTTTGCCTATCTGTTTGAGGGTGGTATGTAGTGCTTAAGTCAAGACGGGTCCCCAAAGCCTGTTGGAGCGACCTCCAAAATTGTGAAGTGAAGCGACTATCATGGTCTGAGATAATCGATAGTGGCACTCCATGCCTGGTCACTATTTCTTCTATATGTATTTGTGCTAGCTTTAATAAGTTGTAGTCTTCTTGAATCGGCAAGAAGTGAGCCGACTTGGTAAGTCTATCCACAATTACCCAAATAACATCATGATCGTGAAATGTCCTTGGTTATTTCATGGCAAAATCCATCATGATGTTATCCCATTTCCACTCTGGGATTTTGGGTTGTTGTACAGTTCATGATGGTTTTTTGTTTTCGGCTTTTACCATTGCACACTTCAGGCATTTCCCCACATAGGTGGCAATGGATCTCTTTAACCCGGGCCACCAGAAGAGAATCTTTAAGTCTTGATACATCTTGTCGCTTCTCAGATGAACCGAATATCTGGATTTGTGGGCTTCATCTAGGACTATCTCCCAAATTCCTCCATGTTATGGTACCCAAGTCCTTCCTTCATGCTTGTACAACCCGTCATTACTCACTTCTAAACGTTTTTCCATTCCCGCTGCATTAATACACACCCCATTGTGAGTAGTGTAGTTCCTCTCATGCTCATTTAGCAATCTAGACGCGTAAGCAATCACATTGTCTCATTGCATTAATACACACCCCAGCCCCTGACGCGAGGCGTCGCAATAAACTACAAAATTCTCAACGCTTTCCTGTAGGGCAAGGATAGGTGCACTACACAACTTCTCCTTGAGTATCTCAAATGCTTCATTCTATTCCTTTCCCCATGTGAAGGTTGTATTCTTTTTGGTTAGAGCGGTTAGTGGATGTATATTTCACGAGAAGTCTTTGATAAACCTCTGATAGTATCCAGCCAAGCCAAGAAATTGCCTTATCTCGGTAGGAGTTTCAGGAATTTTCCACTTTTTAATGGCTTCTATTTTTGATGGATCTACTTGGATACCTTCTTTGTTCACCACATGTCCTAGAAACTGGATTTCCCGCATCCAAAACTCACATTTGGAGAACTTTGCATACAATTGCTCATTCTTGAGCAACTCAAGAATCAGTCTAAGATGCTTCTCATGCTCTTCCTTGCTACGGGAGTAGATCAGAATATCATCAATAAACAAAATCACGAACTTGTCTAGATACGGGCGTCATACTCGGTTCATGAGGTCCATAAATGCCGCAGGTGCATTAGTCAGACCGAAAGGCATGACTAAGTACTCATAGTGTCCATACCTAGTTCTAAAGGTTGTCTTGGGTATGTCTTCTTCCCTTATCTTTAGTTGATGGTATCGCGATCTTAAATCTATCTTGGAGAAATAGCTGGCTCCTTGTAGTTGATCGAATAAGTCATCGATTCTCAGAAGAGGATAACGGTTCTTTATTGTAAGCTTGTTCAAATCCCGATAGTCAATGCACAGTCATAGGGTTCCATCCTTCTTTTTAACAAATAGTACTGGTGCACTCCATGGAGAAACACTTGGTCGTATAAATCCTTTGTCGAACAACTCTTGGATTTATAGCATTAGTTCCTTCATCTCGGGTGGAGCGATTCGGTAAGGTGCCTTGGCCACCGGTGCGGCACCTAGCATTAGATGTATTTGGAACTCGACCTGTCTAGTTGGAGGTAGTCCCGACAGATCCTTCGGAAACACTTCCAGGTCTCAGACACCACCGGTATATCATCAATTTTCTTTTCTTCTCTCGCTTTCATCACGTAGACTATGAAAGCTGAGCATCCCTTATGGAGACTCTTGGTAGCCTTTAGGTGGGATATCATAGGGTATAGCGTATTGCTTCTTTCACCATGGACAACTAGTGTCGTTCCTTCACTTAAAGGTATTTTAAGCAAACGCTCATCGCATAAGATTTCAGCCTTATTTTTAGCTAACCAATCAATTCCCACGACCACATCAAATCCTCCTAACGTTACAGGCATCAAGTCTATCTTAAATGGATTACCCTTTAATTCTATCATGCAGTCTTTGATAATTTCATTGATTTCTTTTATCTTGCCGTCAGCTAATTCTACAGTGTATGCATCAGTTAGGGTACGAGTTTCCAAATCAATTAAAGGCCTAAAGGTAGTAGAAACAAAACTACTTGTCGCTCCAGTATAAAATAAAACGGTAGCAGCAGGGTTGTTTATGAGAAACGCACCGTTAACCACATCGGGTTCTTTACGAGCACCATTTGGATCCAACATAAACGCTCTTCCCTTGGGTTTGTTAGGTCTGGTATCCTTATCCCCTGCTAACTTGGGAAATTTTTTCCTCATGTGTCCTGGATCCCCGCACTCGTAGCATTGCTTACCCGGCTCATACGTACAATCCTTAATCAAATGACCCATCCGTTTACACCTAAAATAAGGCATCGGGTTGCACTCCCCTTGATGGTTTAGTTTGCACTTGCTGCAGAAAGGGCTTGTACCTAAGTACAGTTTTCGAGCCCTTGCACCGTGATCATCATGCCTTACACCCTCGCTAGTTTTCTTGCTCGAGCTACCACTATTGCCAATCTCCTTCTTAACATCGAACCACTTCCTTTTCACCCATCATCTTACTCTTGTCCTTAGTTTTCCCATGTTCCATCCAACCAGCTCTAATCAAGTCGTCCGTCAAGCTACTAGTAAGATCAACTGCTACTTGGAGGGTTGTAGGCCTGGCAAATCTGACCATGCCCCTAACTCGAGGATGCAGTCCCCAGATGAAACGGGCTACAGCTTTAGTTTCTGGTTTCACCAAGTGGGGCAACAGTCGGGACAGAGCCGAGAATTGGTTGTTGTACTCTGTGTAATTCGAGTCTTTCATTTCCAAGCCCATAAATTCGGCCTCCGGTTTCTCCAGTTGATTGATTGGATAGTACTTGCTGGTCATCAGCTCTCTGAATTCAGACCATTTCATTTGGCCTGCGGCAATCCTCCCTCAAGGCTGAATGATGGTATTCCACCACTCCAAAGCTGGTCCTTTAAGAGATTGGGAGGCAAACCTGACCATGTGCTCGGTCTTGCACTCGCTGATGTCCAATACAGCTTCAATCTTGTCTAACCACCGGTAAGTCTCAATCGCACCCTCAGTGCCGTAGAAATCCTTTGGTTAACAAGCCATGATAGTTTTGTAAGAACACCTGGTTCTTATTTCCTCAGCTTCGTTGGCGTTACCTTCATTATTTTTAGGTCCTCTATTTCCGGTTGAATTTCCCCTGTCTGCGTTGATCTGAGCTACAATGGTGGGGATAGCATTGGCGATTTGCTGGGCCACTAGATTGGCGATCTTCTTATCATTCTCATGGTTGACATTCTCTCCACGCGGGGTTTCTGGTGGAGTAGGCGATCGATTTCCACTTTGGTTCCCAATGCGTCCAGCATCCTCATTCCTTCCTGTAACACCCGAAACTTCGGTCAAAATAAAAATAAAAAATAAAAAAAAAGAAAGTATCATGATGAAAGCAAAAAGGAACCAAAGTTGAAGGGTTCTACGTGTAAATAGTACAAAAAAGTCAAATTTTATTATATTAAAGGGGCATGGCCGACCATATTGTTCGTGCTGCTGCTGTTCGACCGAAACAAGAAGAAAAGAAGAGCTGAGACCTTGCTTCTCTCGGTTTGTGAAGAAGAGGAGGCTGCGTTTTCTCGAAGGTGAGTGTTTTTGTGTTAATTGGTTCGGTTTTGATAAGGTTTCCATCCTTATAACCGATTTTTAAGTGCTCTTTGTGTTTGGGTGTTTGTTTTTGCTTGTTCTAGGTGTTTGAACTCTTATGCACACAAGTTTGGAGGAGTATTACTTGTTTGCTGCAATAGGTAACTTCTAGACCCCGTTTTATATGTGTTTTAAACAAGTTTGGGGCTGAAAATGCATTTAAAGGGTTTTTCACAATTATTTCCTTGTAACCGTATGTTTATGTATGCATATGCTTTTGTTCTATGCTTGTTTATGTGTTATGGTTGCTTAGAATGTTAATTTTATGCTTAGAACAGGTACCAATGCAGGTCTGGGATAGTTTTGATTCTGAAAAATGCACAACAGGTGGTCATGCGCCCAAACAGGGCCTATGCGCCCAAACAGGGCCCATGCGCCTGAGATTTTGACTTAGAAATACCCAAGTACAGGTCATGCGCCCAAACAGGGCCCATGCGCCTAGAATTTGCCTTAGAAAAATTTCAAGTAGGGCTCATGCTCCCCAATAGTGCCCATGCGCCCAAGGTGGTTGCCTGAAAACACTAAGTATAGACTCATACGCCCCAATAGTATCCATGCGCCCAACCCTTTGATTCAGATGCCTAAGTGCTAGTCATGTGCCTAGAAATGTAAGCTAAAATGCCTAAGTGTAGGATTCATGCGCCCAAATAGTGTTAATGCGCCTAAGCAGGGCTCATGCGCCTGCATAGTGTCCATGCGCCTAAACACTTAGAAACTTTCTGGAATTTTGGGAAATCAGAATTTTAGTGTTTGACCCTGGTTTGACTTGGTGTTATCATTTGATTATTTTATTTATGTTTTGGGCCGTTCTTGTGTTCCTTATTATTATACTATTATGTGACTTTACGTGGTGTGATTTTATCCGTATCCGTAAAGTATTATCATTAAAGAAAGTGGAAAGATCAATGATAATGAAAAGTGGAACATAAAGAATGAATGAAAGTCTTGCAAGCAAATTCACATGAGGTCCACAACCATTAGGTTGTTAGCTCAACTATGTGCGGTTTAGCTAACCCGTTGGATGCACACAGGATCGATCGTTGAGATTGAGGGGACGTTTGTTGCTGCCCTGGTACTGGAGTCAGCTTCATGCACCAGTTTGGGGTCCATTTGTAGACCTTGGCCTAGTACCAGTTTTATGCGCATTATTTGGGGGCATAGCACATTGGTCTGGATTAAGTGAAAGATTAAAATAAAAGTTCGAAATGAATGATGATGGAAATGGTAAAAGAAGATAATGGATGTTTTCTAACTGTACGTATGTTGTGTGATCACGTACGAAAGAAATGAATATTATTTTAAAAGGTTATTTTCATATACAAATCTTACAAGGTATTTTAATGTTTTTTTTAAACTATAGCTCACTCAGCAATGCTGACTTTTATGCATTTTCAGTTGGCAGGTAATTTTGCTGAGGATGGCACATGGGGAGACTACTCGTCAGTGCTAGACTGGCATCCGTTCACCCTTAATATCATTGTTGTTTTGTAATGAAAATAATATGGGCTTTTGATATTGACTCCGCTGCATTGATTCATACACTATATAATGTTTTTATATATATTTTGCTATGATTGACCAACTGTGAGGTCTCCGGGAACGGGGCCTTACACTTCCCCTGGTTGCTCCTCTCCTTCCTCCATAAATTCCTTATCTAGGCGGCATTCTGGTGTCAATATAGATAAGCTCATTTAGCGTCTCATAAATTTGTTTCAAGTATCTCGTTACATCGATTTGACTCCTATAAATCACTTTACCAAACACAATGAGAGTTCCCAATATACACTATAAGACATACATAGATGTTTCATTCAAGTTTTATGAGGTTAATTAACATTTTAAGGGGCAATCAAATTAGTTCCTTAGAATATACTATTGCATATTGCCATTTTAGACATCCGGAAATAGTTAGTATCATAAGAGGAAAATTCATGCATAGATAAGTGTAGCAATAACCAAACAAAATAGTAGTGCCATAGTATCACAACTTGGAAGGTGACATCACCCCCATAAAATGATTATAGTATCTGAAATAGTTAAATGGTTTCTTAAAATAGTGGACTCTTGCCAAATAATCAAATATCATCCCATCATCACTGCCATTTCTTCTTCAGCCACCCGAACCAGCCCGAACTCTTCTTCTTTTGCTCCTGCTCCAAACGTTGGACACCGTGAGACGCCATCAAAGCCTGGAACAGGGCGGATTGTGAGGTCCACGTAGCATGCTACAGGGTCACCTCGTGACGCTGAATGGTCCAAAGTATATCACTCAATGGGGGATCAGAAGGACCGAAATCACTAGCTCGGCGGATGGACTGGGAGTAAGGGTCTCCAGCTAAGACACTCGGGCCGTCATACAGGCTGCGCCTGGGCGGTATCCAATACTCGTCACGCGGTTGGCGTCTGGGCGGTCCCATCATCAGAGGTACTGGTGCGGGAGCCATCGCAGGAGGAGGTGGAGGGGGCGGCATCCTGAAAGAAATAGAAGCTTCTGGTCTAGTACTCTTACGCGGCTGTGTAATGACACGCGCACCCCTGTTCCCGGTAGGCGGAATAGGTGATGTGCGGTGAGTGAGAGCGGGTTCGGCTCCTATCTTGGGATGTCGATGAAGGGTCCTCCGAGGGTTTCGTGTCGTCGGATGTCACTGAGATCCATCCTAGATGACTGCATCTCCGCAAGTACTCCTCATATTGAGATGGGGATATTGCCCTCCTGAGCCTTGCCACTAGGGCAGTCTCGTCAACAGGGAATGCAGGCGCCATTTCGTTATCAGCCATCAGTCTCGAGTTCCTCTAAAATTATCATGAGTAATTTGGTTTCTCATAGCTCATGACAAAAATGATGATAGTATCTTATAATAGTAATAATAGTAGTAGTGATGGCAGTAGTACCCATAATCAGTAACAATACCGGTTACAACAAGAATGAAAATTAGTTTACAAGGTTTAGACCACACAAAAAATATTTTCTGAAATTTTCTACTTGAAAGAAAGGTTTTAACACCACATAAGGGATCGTGCTGGAATTCACGCATCCAGTAAATTCATGATTACGTTGATCAAGTGTAATCATCAATTTACCCAACCCACTTATTCCAACACATTCCCAAACAAGGAAAGTCCTAGGGCATCAGGGTTGTAGCCTAGAGTCTTCTAAGGTATTCCTAACTTCTTTACAACCTGTGGCTCTGATACCAATCTGTCACACCCCGGGCCCAAGGAGGGTGGGACGTCGTAGACTAGCAAAATTCATGGCAGCGGAAACTAACCACTCAAGAGCACACAAGGAGAGAAATCACATGGCATTACAAATAAATAGCATACCCGGGCTATGAAAGTTTTGCCCACGTAAAATCAACACCCATAGAATGTCTAATAATGTTTTAAAATCAAGTAATGCCATTGGTAGTCATGATGCTAAGCCATCCATAAGGGTTTCCATTAAAATCCAAGCTTCCATCAAGGGTTACCTGAAACATGCTCAAAAAGATTTTTGTGTCAACTATAAAGTTGGTGAGTTCAAGTGCTTAAAGTTTAAAAACAAAAGGACTCTTTATAGTCCATAAGTTAAGTTTCAAAACATAAGTATCACTGTTGTGGGGTCATAATCAACCCTGTACTCAGCCCCGGCTAGCCTCTTCTAAACTTGTGTTATGTCGGTTATCCTATAGGGGAAACTGAGCCTCAAACAGTGTACCATACCTGTTGAGTGGTACACTATAGTATCTTATAAAACCTGTTTGACTGGGTTTAAGAATGATATTCTCTGTTGATGTGAATCAACAAGGACCGAATATGATGATTGAGTCAATGATTGTAAGGCGGATTCAAACAATCACAGAACATTGAATGCTGAATAATACTCATAAATGCTCTTTGTATTAAAGAAGGTGAAAAACGGTTACAATGAATGCTAGGGTTTTCAGCATGAACAGTAACAGTACACCTTGAACATATTACAAAGCAAAATATTCTGATTGTTTAATGTCTAACAAGAGTCAGTCTCGGTCCCCTCTCATACGAGGTTTTCTATTCTATTTATAGGCTGACACACGCCTGAACAAAAGACTAAACTAACCCTGACCTATACATCAGAACTAGTCTTAGTACAAAAGTCTTCATCAGCATTTCTTCTGTACATCCGCATTGACTAATGCGGATGTTATAATCTTGTTAGCATTTCTTCTTGGTCATCCGCATTGACAAATGTGGATGTTGAGTTGTTCATCAGCATTGGTGTTTGGTTATCAGCATTGATAAATGCGGATGAACAAACACTGCGCATTTGTTGCTGAACATCCGCATTTGTTAATGCGGAAGAACAAACACTTAGGCGCATTTGTTCTATGGTCATCCGCATATACAAATGCAGGTAGCCGACACTTGTTTTCTATTGTTGATGCAGATTCTTCATCCACATTAGATCTTGGACTTGGGGAGATTTTAGTAGAACAACTATCAATCCACCACTTGAATTGGCATGTATAATTCTTTCAGGGTCCAACAATACTCCCCCTAAGGATTATACAGCCTATGTACTTCAAGGTTTTGATGGAGGATGAGGTTGTGAGGATTCTGCTAGGTCTTGAGCAGCTTGAGGAGGGATGAGTGGTTCTACCTGTGAGGGATCCAAAATTTCCTTTATCATGTTGACAAAGTCATTGGCTTTAGTCATCTTTTATCTGTTTAGCACATGGATCTTCATTTGGCTCATTGTGTAGATGGCTTCCATAGGTAGCTTATTCAAAGAAATGGGTTCCCATATTGACACAGTGGACAACCCATCTCTATGGATCAACAAAGCTCCATCAACATCCACTTCTAGCTTTACTATGTTCCCCAATTGCAAGGGAGTCTTCTTCTTTCTTCTCTGCTCTCTTTTAGCTTTGATTCTGTCAAATGTCATCTTCAGAATCTTTATGCATTTTAAGAAAAAGTACATGTCTTCCTCACCCAGCTTATTGTTTAACTCTCTGAAGTGCCTTGTGTATATGTAGTGGATATAAGATTCATCTAGCAATCTCACTTCATATCCACTAAACAATCTAATTTCTACACCTTCTTTTCCTCCCCACTTTCTTTCAATAACCAACTCATATGTCTTTTCATCATAATAGACATTTGAGATTAGTTTGGAGGAATGAGTTCCAGCTACCATCTTTCTCTTTAAAGATTCAGTTGGCTTCACCTTGAGCTCAGGAAACACAACCTCTTCAGTTGGTTTTGTCTTTTTCTTCTCAAGAGGGTTAACAAAGGATCTATCTTTCCTCATACGAGATAGCCTTGAGAGATTTGAAGTTGTTTGTTCTTTTGAACATTCTCAGAATGTCTTCAAACTCATAACCCCTGAACATAGCATTATGATTGATGAGCTCCAGTTTGGCTAGTTCTTTCAGATCATGAATCTGCAGGGAGTTCACTAAAGCAGTATACTCAGTGAAGAATTGAACTAACCCTGAGATCCGTTTGACTATAAACATATTCCAGTCACTATCATACTTCCAAGAAATAATTTTCTGATCAGTCTTGCCATGTGGAGTAGATACACCTTTGATCATCTCAGCAGTGGTGAGCCCTTCTTGAAGTGTTAACTGGGAAGGCTCAGCAAACCACTCTAGATTTCGGTGTAAAACAGGTGCCAAAGAGTCATGATCTCTATGGGTGAGCTGGATATCTTGTGCAGATAATCTTGTTCTAGGTTTTGATGATCTTTTCTTCCATTTTCTTCAGCCTTTCTTTCTTTTCATTTATCATCCTAAGGATGGCAGCCCTTAGGGAATTAGTCTTCATATTGGCCAATTTTCTTTTAGTATACCCTTGAGCAGACAGATAATCCTCCATTTCCCTATTAGTCATGGAATAGGGATCAGGATATAATGATTGAGAAGCTTCAGTCTGCTTGGCCTTTGAAGTGGGTTTATCAGCTTGAGTTTTGGGAGAATGAGTCTTTTCATACTCAATTTCAACAGTAGGGTCCAGCAGTTTGTTTAGCTTTTCTTCTTCTGCTATCATCCCCTCATATGTCATCCCAAATACTTCATCTGGATCACAACCATGATTGATGAGAAATAAGCCTTTGGTCATCAAATCATTTGTTTAGGCTTTATCCACCATTTCTTGGACAGATGGTTCAGGCTTTTCAGGGCTTTCTCTGACTATGTGTTCAATCACATATCCACCCTTTATCTCTCCTTCTTCGAGGTCTATGCCCACTGACCTCATTTTCAGTTGTTCCTCAGCCTTTTCATGTTCTTCTAAAAATTGAGCAATAACTGCTAGGCTTCGAGGATCATCTTGTTGCTTTTTCTTTGGTGGATCTTCTTCTATAGGCATTTTACCCTTTTCCTTTTCAGACAAGTATTTTCTCTTTCTGGTATATGTTTGTACTCTTGGACCAGAAGAGGGTTCAGCTATTTCAGCTTCTTTAGGCAATTTTTCAGCTTCCTTTTCTTCAGCAGCTGATGGGATATTCTCTATTGACTCTAGTTCTGATTCTTTCTTTTGTTGTTGGTCTTCACAGAGCTTTTTGATCAAATTTTGCTCCTCAGTGAGAGACACAACAGGTACAAGCTGAAGGCTCAATTCCTTCTCAAGAGGGAAAGGAGATTGAGATATCACTACAATGGGCTCAGAAACTTGACCTTGATCTCCAATAAATTCCCGGAATTCATCATCAATGATGAAATCTTCAGCAGTGAAGCTATCAAGAGCCTCGATCATATCACTGAACTCTAATTCTTCAGTGTGTGTTTCTTCATGATCTTTGTTGGTGTATAGTACCATAGCCAAACTTTGTTCTTGTGGCTTGGTTCTACTTGATTCAGCTTCTTTTTTAGGCTCAGAAGATCTCATTTTCTAAGCAGGAGGAGAGTCATCATCACTCTCTCCTGAGGAACTTTCACCTCCTTCTTCTTTGTCATCATCTTTCTTCTTGTCACCCTCATCTTTATCACCTTGATCATCCTTTCTTTTCTGTTCAACCTCTTGATTTATCATGATTATCATCTCCAACTCAGAAACTCTTTTGTTTAAAGTTTCTATCTGTTTTTGCATAGTCATGATTATATCAGTTTACTCTTCTAGTAGGTTTTCTTGTTCCTCCATTGCAATGGTTTGGATGGTCAAAGTGTCCACATGACCACTGACTTCATCCCTTGAATGTTGAAGAGCAGTCTTTAGGCTTTCTATCTCCTTATCTTTCTCTTTCTTTTCAGTCTCATACTTCTCTCTCATCTTTTTTAACTCCTTTTCCTTTTCATCTAACTCTAGAAGTCTGTCTTGAATGATACCAGATCTTCTATTTAGGAGTTTCTCCATCTTGGCTACTTTTTGCAACAGTTCTGATATCATCTCATCTTTTGCATCAGGCCTGATTGCCTCTGACTCAACATAACTCTCAAAGGGAGCAGCCTCAGAAGTAACTTGCCTCACAGGCATCTTCATTCGATGATCCTCCTCATCAGATGATGATTTGGATTCCTCTGAAGAGCTGGCAGAATCACCAAACTCAACAGGCTCAGTAGAGACTGGGGATGCATGAAAAGGAGATGTAGGAGAATGATGAATTGGTGAAATATGGGGTGAGTGTATGGGTGATATGTGTGAAGAGATGCTGGGCTGTGTTTGTGGAAAGGGAATTGGTGATCTTTGTGGTGAGGGGATGGGATATGGAGTGGATGGAGAGGATATCTCAGCTGCATGAATAGAAAGCCCAGTGTGAGGATCACCACCTACATCAACCGTTTGGTGACACTGGCCTCTGTCCTTCTTCAGCTACATTAGCTTGCTCATCAATAATGTGTTGACTAGGAGCAGCTTGCTCTTCTTCATGAACAGGCTCAGCATCAGGAACCTTTTGAGCTTGTTCCTTAATATGCTTATCTTGGTTGATCTGTTCCAGCATCCAGGGTAATAGAGGAGCAAATGTGCCACTGTAGAAATTCCTGGGGTCTCTCTTCTTCATGTACTGATAGGACTTTGCATTGTAGTAAGGAATATCCATCACTGTTCCTTCAGGTATAATCTCAGGGAAAGCTTCATTGATGAGACACTGCAGAAATCTTGGATACATGAGGAACATGTATCTTCTACCCTCCTGAATGTTTGACACCAGACCATTAAACACATAAGCAGACATGTTGAATGGCCTATTTGTGCACAGAGCACATATAGCATAAGAGGTGGTCACTGATATGTCATTCCATCCAGTCTTTCTCTTTGACAGGCAATGTTGGTAGAGATGAATGAGGAATCTCCATTTTAAGTCAACCAACCCCTTGACGATCTGCTTTCCTTCATAACCTCCTTCATAACCTCCCTCATAACCAATGTTTGCAAAGAAAGTTATGATTTCATCATCTTCTAATTGCAGAGGAGAATTGGCATCATCACCAAACTGCAGACACTGTCTCATAGTTTGTTCAGTAATGGCCAAAGTATGATCAAGAGTTATTCTTCCAAACAGAGTCCTTACACCATCTATCTCTGTCACCTCAGCAGTGCTCCATAATGACCTTATGAATCTCTCATAGATGATAGGCCTAACTGTAATAGCATGAGCAACTCTGGTAGTTAAGATGAATCTGATCATGTCTCTCAAGCCCTCTGCCTCAGTAACATCAGGATCAAGATAGCCACTAACATTATGGAGCTTGCTCCATGTAAGATTAGCCATTGAAACCTTCATTAGAGGCATATGAATTAGAAGATGCAACTGTAATTGACAGATTGTAATATATAAATCAAGTGGTGTGTTCTTAGTTTGACTTTTAATGGTCAAAATTGAGTGAACATGTGTACTGTTTCATAGAAACCATACACAACTTGATTTTGTCATGAATAATCACTCTTATATGTTTTCCAAGTTTATATAGATTATTCATATGGTTTTAACATCTTTTAATCATTAACATCAGGTTTTGACATTCACTTTTTCAGAATTGATTGTCCCCTGTTCTTAACATGAACTAGGTTTTGTAACCCGATTGTAGGAGGTTAAATTCTTGTTATTGATTAATATTGCCTTCGAAAATGTCATTTAAACCTTGGTTTGATGTTACTTTTGGTGATTGATTCTTAATCTAGAGTTCTATGTTCAAAATCAGTTTTTGACTGTTCGATGTTTTAGGTTAAGAACTTTGAAGAAATTCACCTTTTCTTCGATAATACTGTTGTAATCAATCGAAGATGAGGAGTTTTTGTGGTGAATGAGTCTTAGATCACAGGTGACGAATTTTAGATGATAGGGATAATGATGGATGAACAAATGTGAAGACCGCTCGTCGCACTGTAAAGTCT
Organism: Flaveria sonorensis; assembly: GCA_025506505.1. NCBI lineage: Eukaryota > Viridiplantae > Streptophyta > Magnoliopsida > Asterales > Asteraceae > Flaveria > Flaveria sonorensis. The sequence continues at coordinate 21,879,172 of CM046424.1, forward strand.
CTCAATTTGAAAAGTATTAAATGACCTTTTAAATTCGGGTTTAAATAGATGATTTAATGACTTTTACAAATATTACAAGTGTTGAAAACAAATGCGAATGACCTTTGAAAAACACTATAGCAAGTGCGGATAAGAATTTGTTCATCCGCGTTAGAGTACTGTTGCAAATGCGGAAGAGTAAATTTCTTGCCTCACAACTTCAACAAATGCGGTAGACCAGAAGTTTATTCGCATTTCTTGACTTGCATCCATCATCATCACAGAAGAGATTAAGCACATGATTTGAACATTTTGATACACAATATAGTTTTTAGTGTTAAATTCAACCACATTCAGGAAATGCGGATGAGTAATAAAAGAAATGCGGTAGAACAAAAGTTTACCTGCATAGACAAATGCGGTTGAACACTTTTGTCTGCATAGGTTTTTGACAAACTTTGTGTACACTTCTTTGACACAAATACGGTAGAGTTAACTTGTCCGCATTAGTTTCACTTTGTTTTAACTGGTATGAAAACAATTACCCACATTGGTTATATGCCTGGGTTACCTTCACCCGCATTAACCAATGCACTTACCCGCATTAATATTTGAACTTAATCAAAAATTAATGTTTTTGTAGATTGAATTCTTTTCTGTTTTCTGATGAATTGATGGCTGTTATGAAGAACTGTCTTTGTTTTACACTTGTTTCTTATGAAGTTTTGACTGATGTTGGGATTGTCAATTCTTGCTTGGATTAACTTGTATATCAGGTGTGATACATACAAGTTTCCCAGAGTTTGACTGATCTTGGACTTTTGTGCATCCAAATGTCTGCATAAGCTGAGATACTATAGTATAACTTCTGCACCAACACAGTCAGATTCTTTTTGTTTTGATTTTATAAAAATTAAGAAATAAACTACCTGTACAAACTGATCAACATTTTAAATTACTCCCCCTAAATTTTATATCCTTATTTAGATAGAAACTTTAAGAATTTAAAAATTTTGGATCATAAAATCTCTTTGAATCTTTTTTTTTTTTTAAATTTTTCATGAAGAGGAAGTATACTTTTGTTGGGATCATATCAATCCTACATTACACAAGTGCAATCTTTTGATTGTAAAATAGACATGTTTATGAACTTATTGATTGAAGGTATGTTTGTCCTCTTAAACTCATACTTGGTAAATATTATACTGCATGTGACATATATCATGTTTTGATTGATTTGAATATTCAACATGTGCCTCACAAACAGAAACATGGTTTGATCAACCATCCTCACGTAATGCATGGTAAACTACTTTCACATCTTACATGACCAGGTTACTTAAAATATGAGATCTCAATTTCACTGATCCTCATTGGGATTCTTTTACTTTGATCCTTTTGATATTTTGATCCACATTGGGATTCTTTTGCAATTCACTTTGGAAGGTGATCCATAAAGGGATTCTTTTTGCATACTCTTTTATTAATTCATCCAAGGTGAACGTGTTCCACATTGGGAATCTTTTGGGTCATGACATCAGCACTATGTGCTTGTTTCTTCAGGTCTTTACTCAGCAAAACAAAGAAGAAATTGATGTAGGTGAATGAGATTCATAGTTCATCATTACCTGGTGTGTTTAAGTTGCTACACACACATACACTTGAATAAGCTGATACTTACCAGTACTCTGAGATGAGTGTTTCACAGTTGAATATGATTATTTAGTTCATCACAGCATGTATCTTCCTTTCCAAGTTGAGCCTACCTACATATCAGGTAAGTCATGACAGTCTTTTAAATTTTGAATTAAGCACAGTGAATGATATAACGACTGTAATTATATCATTTCCCAAAAGTATAAGACACAAACTTCAAGAAAAAGACTTCTTTTTGTGATTTTTGATAATTTCTGAATGTTTTTATAATATTTTTTTTTAATTTTTACTCTAGGTTAATCATGTCAATTGATTGAACTAGGAATTCAAACCTATAGGTTCAAATGCCTTGGTAAATAGATTAGCCAATTGATTGTCAGTATGAATTGAATCAATTTGATTAACCCTTTTTCAGCACAATCTCTTAAAAAGTGATATCTGATTTTAATGTGTTTTGATTTTGACTGTTGAACTGGATTATTAGTAATAAACATTGCAGCTGTTTTGACAATGTGAATTGGGGTGTGCAGGAAGTTAAAACCATAGTCAAGCATCTGGTTTTGAATCCAGAGGACTTGAGAGCAACAAGCTGATGCTGTAATATACTCAACTTCTGCAGTTGAGACAGACATATTTGTCTGCTTCTTGCACTGCCAGGAGACCAGTCTGGGACCAAGAAATTGAAAACCGCCAGAAGTGGACTTCCGATTGAAGTTGCATCCCCCATAATCACTATCAGTGTAGGCATAAAGATTGAAATCTCCTTCCTTAGGATACCATAATCCAAGAGCAGGTTTGCCCTTAAGATATCTGAATATCCTCTTAACAGCATTTACATATGACTCTTTGGGATCAGCTTGATACCTGGCACACACACAAACACCAAACATGATGTCAAGCCTACTAGCTGCTAGATACATAAGTGAACCTATCATAGATCGATAGAGAGTTCTGATGGACTGACAATCAGCAAACTTGAATTTCTTCAACATTGATTCCACATATTTGGATTGATTGATGAAGATACCATCTGCTGTCTGTTAGAGTTGTACCCCTAGAAAGAATGTGAGTTCCCCCATAGCACTTATTTTGAATTTTGAAGGCTTCAAAGTCTTTGCAGAGTTGTTTGTTTATTGAGCCAAAAATGATATATCTGAATCAACAGCATGTCTTTGCCTTTTCTCTTTCTGAATAAAGTCTGATCAATCTTTCCTCTTTCATACCCGTTTTCAAGGAGAAAAGATGATAGAGTCTCGTACCACTTCCTTGGTGCTTGATGAAGACCATACAAGGCTTTGTTGAGCTTGTATACTCTGTGCGGATAATCAGGGTCTTCAAATCCAGGAGGCTGACTCACATAGACTTCTTCTGCAATTTTGCCATACAAAAAAGCACATTTTACATCCATTTGATAAACAGTAAAATTCAGGGATGCTGAATATGCTAGAAAGAGTCTTATTGCTTCTAATCTTGCTACAGGAGCAAACACCTCATCATAATCAATTCCTTCTTCTTGTGTATACCCCTGAGCCATTAATCTTGCTTTATTTCTAATGATGATTCCCCTATCATCAGTCTTGTTTCTTTATAACCACCTGGTACCTATAGGATATTATCCTTCGAGAAGGTCTACCAGTTGCCATACTTCTTGTTTCTTGAATTGTAGCAACTCTTCCTGCATTGCCTCAATCCAACTATTGTCTTGAAGAGCCTCTTTGATGTTTTTGGGTACTGTTTGACAAAGAAAGCAAGAGAACAAACAGATGTTTGCTATGCTTGACTTGCTTCTTGTCACCCGTTCATTGAGATCACCAATGATGCTTTCAACTGGATGAGTCTTGTGTGTTCTGGTGGTTGGAATTGATTCACCAGCAATGGTTACATCATGATTGGAGACATTCAGATCATCTTGGTGAGAGGCCAATTCATCTTGAACTGTGGGATAGTTATGAAAATAATCAAAACCGGTTTCAGTTCCTGCTTCAACATCAGCAGCACTTTGATTACTTTCATCATGTGAGGTTCTTTCAGTTTCAACTGGAGGAGTAGCTTGATTTTGATCTCTGACTTCATTTGAAGGATCTTCTGAAGGAGATGGTAGTGTGCTAGGACCAGCTTCAGTTGAAACACATTGATTTTGAGATGGTTGTCTAACAGGATCAGCTTGTAGTAGAACATCTTCAGTTAGTTGATTAGTAGAAGTTGGAGGAATCATTGGAAATTCATCTCTTCTTTCTACTCCTGAAGAGGGTTCTGCTGAATGTAGATTTCAGTAGTTCACTCGATCAAAGCTCAACATCCCATTTGTCACAGATCCTTCACCAGTGATTCTGCCACCTTGTGAATCTCCACCGAATGCCAAAGAAGTTCCTTGAATATGCTTGAAATCATGAAGGAGGGAACGATCTCCAGTCATGTGTCGGGAGCATCCACTGTCCACGTACCATAAACTATTGGACCTGTATGGATGACCCTGCAAGCACAACAGAACTAGTTAGAATGTGGAACCCAAGCCATGATGGTCTTAGGTGTTGGACCAAAAGAACCAATGAGCCTGATCAGAAAAACCTTTAAGTCCCACGGACATTACAACAACTGAAGTAGTCTGCAACAGCTGAAGACATCAGCTGATAACAAGGTCTGAAGACAAGAGCTGAAGACAAAGTCTGAAGCTAAAGAGCTGAAGACAAAGTCTGAAGCTAAAGAGCTGAAGACAAAGTCTAAAGTGAAAGAGCTGAAGACAAAGACTGAAGACCAAGTTTCAGATGATTGTCACAACAGTTGAAGAAGACCTCTTCAGTAGTTGTGATGGTTTCCTTTCAGTAGTTGTATTTTCTTTTCTGTACTTGTAGTTTCAGTAGTTTTATGTTTCTTCGTGTACTTAGAATACTCTGAGATGTTCTCAGTTGTGAACATTCTCAGTAGTTTGCTTACGTTCAGTAGTTTGTAATAATTCTGTTAGACGTCACTATCAAGTGACATCAGCAGACGTCACATTCCTTTATATAAGGAATGCTGACCTAATTGTAATTTGCGCAGCTTAGGAAAACCTAGCAGCCGCCATACCGAAGCATGTGTGCATGAATGTTATTATCCCAATGCAGAAAACCCTATTTCTATATAACCGTGTACTGTTCCATTGAATATTTATTGTGTTCTTGCTATATTTGCTTAATTCTTGTTTTAATTCCGCTGTGATTCAACTCTAATTGATCAAACTTAGATCACTGATCCTAACAAATGGTATCAAAGCTGGTTAATCATTGATCGGTTTAACAATTGATCATTGAAACTGCTATTTTGATATCTATAGTTTGATCGAATTAGCATATGTGCAAGAATTGGTTATAAAGATTGATTTTCTAGGCAACTGTTTGGTGGATGTCAATTCCTAGGCAACTGTTTGGTTTCTTGGCAGAGTAAGAAACAAACATCTGTTGCTACATCCACTGCTGAAGCCGAGTACATTGCTGCTGCAAGTTGTACATCTCAGGTACTCTGGCTTCAGAATCAATTACTAGATTATGGCATTACAGAGACTAAGACTCCATTACTAATGGATAGTGCTTCAGCTCTTTGTATTGTCAAGAATCCAGTCCAGCACTCTAGGACCAAACATATTGAGATCAGACACCATTTTATTAGGGATTGTTTTGAAAAAGGTCTGATTGATCCAAAGTTTGTTCCTAGTGCTGATGAGCTTGCAGACATATTCACTAAGCCTTTGGACAGTTCAACTTTCCAAAACCTAGTGTTAAGGCTTGGTATGCTGCAGCTAGAATAAGTGACAACTACTGATGATCTCAGTCAACAAGTACTGATGAACATTTGTATACTATTGTCACAAATAAGTACTGATAAGTTCTTTTATCCTCAGTAGTTTTCATAACTACTGAAGACTAAATTACTTAAAAGTACTGAAGTACTCATCTATTGAAAAGAACTGATGTGGTTACAACTACTGCTGTAGTTACAACTGCTGATGTCAGAATAACAGATAAGTACTGATGACCTATGAAACATCTGAACCTCAGACAAAGTCTGATGAAGTGTTGAGGTCAGAATGAAACAGCTGATGAGCTAAGAATTGACGACAACAGCTGATGAGAAATTTTTCTCTTCAGTTGTTTCTACAACTGCTGCTTCACTTCAAACAACTGAAGCCAAAACCATGTCTTCAGTAGTTTCACAACTACTGATGACTAACACCAAGTCTTCAGTTGTTACAACACCTGAAGCCAAAACCATGTCTTCAGTAGTTTCACAACTACTGATGACTAATACCAAGTCTTCAGTTGTTACAACTTCTGAAAGTTAAAACCAGGTCTTCAGTTGTTTTCAAACAACTGATGACAGCACCAACACTTTCAGTCGTTTTATATCAGTTTTTTCTTACCCTATAAATACCTAAACCTACTTTCAGAAGTTTCATTAGCCGTTTTCCGTCCTTCACTCTCTCAACAATGGCGACCATGAAACTCAAACCCAGACACAACTGTGTTGCCTACCTCTCGAAATCGGCCTTCTGGAACAAATTTGATAACGCCATCGATCTTATGGTAGATTCCCAGTACCGAACCGCGTTTCTTCTGAATCCTACCATCTACCCCGATTCCCTAAGCCAGTTCTGGACCAACGTCTCTGTGCAAACTAGTGAGAATGATAGCCAAATCACTCTCCAGTCGTTGGTCAACCAGAAACAGGTGGTCATCACTCCGGACATCATTCGACAAACCCTAGATCTACATGATGCCACCTGTGTCACAGAATACCCGAAAGGCACAACCGATATGTCTTTCATCAACAACGGGTATGAAGGAGACTTAAGTGCTACCACCATTCTGAAGAAGCACTTCCATGATGCTGAACGTCTTATATTCCACATGGTGAATGTCTGCCTTGCACCAAAAACCTCCTCATGGGATCAAATGTCTTCCCGATGGCAACAGGTATTATACTCTATCTTTGAACGATAAACTTTAAATTTTTCTGAGATAGTGTTTATGGAACTAAAGGATCTGGCCTTGAAACCTGTGGCAAACAGATGGATATTATATCCCAGGTTTCTCATGGCCATAATTTTAACACAGCTAAAATCAGACGGCCTTGTTGGCCTTGGAGTCCCTGCTCCGGCTGTATTGCCTGAAGTATACTCCAGGCACAACTCTGACCCTACATTGAAAGGGGCTGCCCGGCTGCTAAAACCCAAGCAGCGGGAACCCACAGCCTCCACTTCCAGATCCAAAGTCCCCACCAAACCCAAAACCAAAAAGCCCAAAAAGGCTACTCAGGGAGATGAGTTCCCTGAGGATGCCCCTGTAACACCAATACAGGAAACACTTACTGGTTCTAACCCCCCAGTAGTGTCCAAGACTCTACCAACCCTAGCCGCTCAGGCATCCTCTCAACAGGATCCTGATGCAACCAAAATTGGGGATACCACAATGCTGGAACCTATCTCAATTGAGAAGGTTACCATTGAAGAGCACCAGTCACCCCGAGTGCAATCTGCTTCAAACCTATCTCCAAATGCAACCGCCCCTCAAAGCCCAACATTTATTGTTGCACAAGTGTTGAGTCAGCTGCATTCCTCTCCTCCTCCCCAGACACCAATTACAATGGGGAGAACCTCCACAGCTGAGGAAGAGGACCAAAATGCTGCTGATAACCCACAGCACAGGGGTTATAATGTTCAATCTCCCCGTGTAGAGGAGGAGGTTAGAACATCTGGTGAGGCTGCCACTTCTACTGATTCAGCAAATGAACAGGATGAAGTTGGTAACATCTCTAAGACCTCACTAGAGGCAACTGCCGATGAAGGACTCAGTCCTGAGGCAGGAAGTCCCCAGAACCAAGAACAAGGGGCACATGCTACAACTGATCTACACTCAGGGCATGTATATCCTGATTCAATCAGGAGGTCAGATGATTCAGCAAAGACTGATGATGACCTGGGCTTTTTCTTTGATGTTTTAGCCCATAACACAATCCTTGAGGCTGAGGTGAGCAGACTCAAAGAACTGCTTGCCAAAATGTCTCAGGATCAAAGTCCATCTGCCCCAATAAACCCACAGATGGCACCTTCATCTGAAGGTTTACCAAACACTCAGCCACTACACTCAACTGAGCCACCAGCCACTGTTTTTGGCACCACCTCTCAGGGACAGAACCCCTCTGAGCAGATGGTTGCTACCTTTCAAAATTCCTTATCTCTCATCACTCCCATCATCAATGAGATTGTGCATAAAGCCATTGATGAGAGGATTTCCTCAAATCTACAAACACTTGTTGATGATGCTGTGCAAAGGAAGCTTTCTGCCATTCAAACCCCTAGACCCAATGCACCCAAAAAGGGGGAGTCTAAGGCAGTGAAAGAACGAAAAAGAAAGAGAGTGGAAAATGAGAAACAAGAGAAAGAAAAGGAAAAATAGCTGATCACATACAAAAGAAAGAAAAGTGCTGAAACTCAAAAGCCTGATGAAGAGAAATCATTGGAAGATCTTATTAAAGAAGCCGATGAAGCTCACAGCAGATCAATGGATAGAATAATAGATCAACTCTTCAGACAGGGCTTTGATACAGCCACATTAGACACTAAGATCAGAAAGCTGGAGATTGAAGAGATACAAGAAAGATGGGCCAGTTATAGTGTGATGGAAAGGGAGAGGTTGGAAATAATGATCAGGTTTACTGCAAAATACTTGGGAAGATCATTAATTGAGATTAAATCATGGACCAGAGACAGTATTCTGGCAATAACCACCAGAATCTGTACTTCTGAAGCATTCAACAAGGGGTTAATTATCGAAGCACTAGATGAAGCAGGTGCTGGGAAGAGAACTGATATGGCCAAGCTTTCCAAAGCCAAACTCACCATAAAAATGCTAGATCAGCCTTCCCAAACTCCCTCTCAAAAACAACCAACCCCACAACTCTCCAAATCAACTCAACCCTCAAAACCAACTCCCTTACCCTAAAAACCACCTCAAACCACATCCAGTGATGCACCCAGAAGGAGGAGAAGGGTGTTGAGGATGGTAGAAGATGAAGAAGAAGATGATGAAGAAGATAGTCTGCCAATCTCTGCTGTTCTGAAATTACCTGAGCCCAGAAGTCAACAAATGATCACACCAGACTTTCAGAGGCAAATGGTGAAAGTTAAGATTGAAGAAGAAGAACAGCAGAAACAGCACGATGAGCAACTTTTGAAGATGATTGACAAAGAGTTTCCTCAGGTTGTATGCTCTCAGGTATACCTTTCAATAGCAAAAGGAGAGAGTAAGGATTTGGCCAGACCCCAGGGTTAGTTCTAGAATTCATAAGAAATCCATACCAAGTAGATACAATGGCCAAGTGAGAAAGACCATAGATGCTGCTATTATGTTGGCCATTGTAGTCTCACCCTGGGAAATACTTGAAGACTTCAAGAGAGCCTACAAGTCAAAGATGACCCCTCAAACTCTAATGGAGAACAAAATGGTCAAGAAGGGGTTGTTATACAAGAGGCTTGAAGAGATCAAGAAAAATGAACTCCAGTTGTTATTAGAAGGGACTCACCCAGATGAATTTGCTTACAGAGAGATAACAACTGTTGAGTTGAAAAATGGAAAGACAATAAAGTACTTATCAGAGTACTATGGCCCAGAGTTCTTCTTCGAAGGAGAAGCAGAAGAACTCACTAAGGAGGAACAAGTTGTTCTCCTTGAGGCCTACGTCAGAGAGTCTTATAGACTCATCAATGGGAAGTAGGCTTCATGGTTGGGATAACGGCTCTGTGTCCAGTTCCCCAAGACAGAGTTCCCTTCCATCCTTTGACATTCACATCTACTGAAACCTGTTCCCTGGCCTGTGCTTATCTGATATCTCTAAAGCTGATCAAGAGAGTGTCTGCCAAGAATAAGTGGGACCTCAATAAGCTTAAAGGTTTTGGCTGCATTGGTTCAGGGGGAGTTTGTTGGACCAAAAGAACCAATGAGCCTGATCAGAAAAACCTTTAAGTCCCACGGACATTACAACAACTGAAGTAGTCTGCAACAGCTGAAGACATCAGCTGATAACAAGGTCTGAAGACAAGAGCTGAAGACAAAGTCTGAAGCTAAAGAGCTGAAGACAACGTCTGAAGTGAAAGAGCTGAAGACAAAGACTGAAGACCAAGTTTTAGATGATTGTCACAACAACTGAAGAAGACCTCTTCAGTAGTTGTGATGGTTTCCTTTCAGTAGTTGTATTTTCTTTTCTGTACTTGTAGTTTCAGTAGTTTTATGTTTCTTCGTGTACTTAGAATACTCTGAGATGTTCTCAGTTGTGAACATTCTCAGTAGTTTGCTTACGTTCAGTAGTTTGTAATAATTCTGTTAGACGTCATTATCAAGTGACATCAGCAGACGTCACATTCCTTTATATAAGGAATGCTGACCTAATTGTAATTTGCGCAGCTTAGGAAAACCTAGCAGCCGCCATACCGAAGCATGTGTGCATGAATGTTATTATCCCAATGCAGAAAACCCTATTTCTATATAACCGTGTACTGTTCCATTGAATATTTATTGTGTTCTTGCTATATTTGCTTAATTCTTGCTCTAATTCCGCTGTGATTCAACTCTAATTGATCAAACTTAGATCACTGATCCTAGCATTAGGTTTCCCGTTCCTATCCATGATAGTAACTTCTTGGTACTTTTCCCTAAATAGTGACTTTGAGTGAGGTGTTCTGGGAGATTTTTGATGATATTTTGCATGTTTCATATTATCAATTTCAGTTGAAGAGTCAGAAGAATAATGAAACCTTTGATCCCTATTTCTTTTAAGAAACCTGACATGTTTTTGATTATCAAACATCATTTTTGAATTATGAAGATCATGTGTTTGGTTGATGTTATGATATTTGTTTCTTTGAATTTTCCTTGACTCTTTTATGTTACCCCTATCACGATCAGAAATGGCAGTCCTGAATTGAGTATTATGAAAGTGATTTCTGATTTTGGGTTTCACAGATGAGATTGGTGAGATGGGCTTGTGTTGAGGAATTCTCAACCCTTTTTTTTGAAGAAACAATCAGATGTATTGTGGTTGGTCATATCACAAACTGAACAATATTTATTAAAATAGCAGTTTTTGGTGGAATGATTGTTCATGTCACAGATTGAGCAATATTGATTGAAAAATCATTTATCTGTACTGTGATTAGACATTTCACACATATCACAATACATGTGTTTGTCTCTTGAAGCTGATCTTGATGTTGAAACCTCAGTAGATTTACCAGTTTTTGACTGAGTTTCAACCTTTGATTTTGGTGAGGAAGCAAAATCAGCCTTTTTAGTAGTTTGTTTCACAACTCTACAAGGTTTGTTCTTCCTAGATTGTTTCTGCTTTCTTACCATTTGCTTCAATTCCCTTTCGAATTGATCTACATGTTCTTTATTAAAAATATCAAAACCAACTCCTTGCTTTGGTTTTGACGATTGAGGGTCAGCCTTGATTTTGGTTTTTGATGCTTTTGGAGTTTTGGTGTTCTTTGGAAGTGAAATTGTGTCTGATTTGATTGAATTGTTTGGAGATTTGATCTCACAATCAGAACTGCTTTCAGCAGAAGGTTTCACTGAAATCTCAGCTTTCTGCTTTTCTTTCGAAATTACAGGAACATATTTCATAAAAGGCACTATGGCTTTGACAGGGCTTCTTGGTTTAATGACATTCACTGTCTTGTCTGAGTAGTCTTTGATTTTGATAAGATGACCTAACTTAATTTTCTCCTCATTTGTTTCAATGTAAACATTTGGTTTATTTTGAGGATTAGTGATTTGTGTTATTATTGTTTTAGCTTCACTAGTTTTAGGTTCAATTTTATCAGACAAAGTGACAGATTCAGGCATGACAGTGTAATTGTCATTATATGGTGAAGGACATGAATTGTATCCAATCCCAGTCAAATCATTATGCTCCTTCTGTGAATCAAGAATCTCTTGCAGCTTAGCTGAAGACAGTTGAAACTTTTCAAGTTTCACTTCAGTAACTGATTGCTCAGCTCTGGATTGTGCTAATTTTTTAGTTAACTCTTCATTCTCAGCTGAAAGAGTGTACTTTTCACCATGTAGTTTTTCAATATCAGAAATGAGACATTTGATTTTTATTTCGAAACTTTTGATTTCTCTTTTAAGCATCTCAGATTTTACCTTTTCTTCTGTGATTTTATCAGCCAATTTGTGATTGTGCTCACAATATCCTTGCAGTTCAGCTATGCATTTATCACTACAAAGATTAGATTTTACCTCAGATGGCATTGGATTTGGGCCATCATTGATGTGAGCCATAAGAGCATGATTCTAAAATTGAGGCTTTACTTCTTCAGCATATAGGCTCCAATCACATACTCCATCTTGTCTGATGACAAGTGCATTTGAAGTAGTTTGGCTGCTTCCATGAGCTTGGTTAGTTAGTTGTGACTGACTTTGATAGGGTTGTTGATAGTGATGCTGCTGTTAATGATTGCTGGAGTGGTAGCTTGTGCTTGGTTGTGAGGATGATTGGCCCTGTGAATTTCTTTGAATACTGTGGTTGTTCCTTTTTAGAGCATTACATTCCCTTGAGAAGTGGCCAGTCATACCACAATTGAAACATTTGACTTTGGATTTGTCGTATCCAAGTTTTGTATTTTCATTCAGACTCAGCTTTCTCCCTTTTCTAAAAAACTTCTCGGGTCTCATTACAATCATAGCCATTTGCCATTGCAGATCCATTTCTTCCACATCATCTGGATCCATTTCTTCCAAGTCTTCTTGAATCAAATGAGCAGAAGTGAGTCTTCCTCCAAGATAGGCTTCAAAACTTGCAACAAAGGCATTGTAAGTAGCCTTTTGCTCTTCAGTTCTCTTGTCTTCAGATATACTTGTAGAAGTGGCAGCAAATCCAGTTGACTGAATTGAAGGAGATGGCTTGGTTGTTGAGGGTGTGGCAATGAATCCTGTTGTTTTTAATTGATCTCTTGATGAGAGGAAGTCATCATCTTCAGTGATGAATGCATTTTCCACAGAATGAGTTTCTGATGGAAATTTGTATGCCTCAATGACTTTAGGTCCACCTAGATTTCTGCTCTTTTCATCAAGTTCAAGAGCTTCAATTTTAGCAATCATAATATCCAAGGTGGTGCTCTCCAAATCAAGAGTGTTTTTCAGCATGGTTACATTTTGTTTCCAACTTTTTGGAAGACTGTGATGCATCTTTTTGTTCAGTTCTTTGACTTTATATGTAACACCCATAATCTCTAAATCATTCACGAGCTGCACAAATCTATGCAGTTGTTTAGAGATTGACTCCCCCTTAGAGTGATGAAAGGTTTCATATTGATTAACAAGCTTATCCTTGTTAATTTCAGCTACTTCACTGCTTCCTTCACACATTATTAACAGTGCATCCCACACAGCTTTAGCTGTTCCATACTTCTCAAGTCTTTTCAGCACATCCATCTTCAATGCTTGTGTTAGAATGGAATAAGCTTTGAGATCAATTTTGATCTTCTTGTAGTCATCATCATCAAGAGTGAGATCCTCAATAGGTATTCTTGAGGTTTTGTATAGTGCAACCTGATCAGCAGAGAGTGTCACTAGGATGTGAAGCCCTTTACATATGGATATCCAATAGTCTGGATCTACACCTATAATGTAATTCATGAACCTGATTTTCCATTGCTTAAACTCAGATTTGTGTTTAAGCATAGGGGGTTTAGGAGTGTGACCAAGTTCAGAGAAATTATGTGAATCCATGTTAGTAAGCTGTTTTTAACTGGTTTAAATATGGATTAAATTGATTATTATGTTCAACAAGTCCAAGTAGTCCAAATAGTCCAAAACAGGCTTATGTAGATAGATCTGTTTATGTTACAGGTCTGATTTTATGGATGAGAAACTGTTCACAGATTAGTTTTTAGATGGAGAATACAGATGAACAGTGACTGTCGATGAGTTTCAGCAGATATTCAGTTTGTATACTGAATAGAGGTAGTCGAACACTCTATCAGCAACTCAATCACCAGATCTATCGAGTTTAGCTCAGATCTGAGTAGATCTGAAGAAGAAACGAGAGCCAAAGCTCTAATACCAATTGACTGGGTTTGAGAATGATATTCTCTGTTGATGTGAATCAACAAGGAACGAATATGATGATTGAGTCAATGATTGTAAGGCAGAATCAAACAATCATAGAACATTGAATGCTGAATAATACTCATAAATGCTCTTTGTATTAAAGAAGGTGAAAAACGGTTACAATGAATGCTAGGGTTTTCAGCATGAACAGTAACAGTACACCTTGAACATATTACAAAGCAAAATATTATGATTGTCTAATGTCTAACAACAGTCAGTCTCGGTCCCCTCTCATACGAGGTTTTCTATTCTATTTATAGGCTAACACATGCCTGAACAAAAGACTAAACTAACCCTGACCTATATATCAGAACTAGTCTAAGTACAAAAGACTTCATCAGCATTTCTTCTGTACATCCGCATTGACTAATACAGATGTTATAATCTTGTTACCATTTCTTCTTGGTCATCCGCATTAACAAAGGCGGATGTTGAGTTGTTCATCAGCATTGGTGTTTGGTCATCAGCATTGACAAATGCGGATCAACAAACACTGCGCATTTGTTGCTGAACATCCGCATTTGTTAATGCGGAAGAACAAACACTTAGGCGCATTTGTTCTATGGTCATCCGCATATACAAATGCAGGTAGCCGACACTTGTTTTCTATTGTTGATACAGATTCTTCATCCGCATTACATCTTGGACTTGGGGAGATTTTAGCAGAAGAACTATCAATCCACCACTTGAATTGGCATGTATGATCCTTTCAGGGTCCAACACTGTTACATGACACAAACAACCCCGCAGGATCTTAGTGTGCTACCCTTCCTATTATGTCATTGGGTTATGATGGAAGGCACTGTGCATGGGGAATTCCCCAAGTAGATCTACCCATATAAAACAAGCGGTTCACACAAGAATTAATGATTGTGATACAAGTAGGTGCAGGTTAGAACCAGAACCACAATATATAATAGCATCGCATAATAGTACACAAATAAATTTTAGTTCAAACATAGCATGCGTCATCCCAAAATAGTAGTAAAAAGGGAACACTAAACTCACCTTAGGTAACTCAACAGTTCTTAAGTCACAGAAATGATTCAAGTCTTAGCACCCTATGATCAAGATACAAGTAATAAGCTAATGTTCTTAGACTTTTGGAAGTGTAACTAAGTGTATTTTATGGTCATAAGTTCACGTAGCTTCGTTTCTTAGGAGTTTGTGTCAAAAAGTTTCCTTTTTAGGAAAGTTAGGGTTTTTGATATATGGATGACAAGTTATATGATTCTTATAAGTTTGTTTATATTATAATAAGTTTAATAATAGTTTTCTAGTCATAAGATTACTGAAATATAGTTATATTTACGAAATTTACACTTTGGTCCCTCAAGTTTCAAAATTTACATTTTTGACCCAAAAGTTTGCTTTCTTTCATTTCTTGACCCAATATGACCCTGATTAGTTCCTAGGGGTTTTTATATCACTTTTATGCTTGTTTTAAACTTAATATTTCTAGATTTTAACTTGAGAGGTTTAAAACACAAAATTCAAGTTGCCGGTTACGGTAAAACCGTTAATTTAAGCATCTTGTTTATATCAGATTATTATAATGTTCATAAGATGTTTTTCTAAGTAGGGTTTAACATAGAATGAGGGGTTGTTCAAGACAAGTAGTCAAATGTGTGCTAAAATACATGAAAATGGGAGGGTTTTCGGGTTCAAATCATGTGCACCAACTCATGATATGCGGGCATTTAGAAGAATGTACCTTTTGTGAAGTCATGAGTCTCACAAAAATAGTGATATGGTTGCAAGATTCTGTTTTAGGAACAAGAAAAGTGAGACTTAAGGTTGAAAAGTGGAGAAAATCATAAGAATAGTTTTATTCAGGAGAGTTGAACCTTACACTTTAAGGATGAGGCGTTTTTAGGTTGACTCCAAGAGTTTGCAGGTTGCTAGTTCGCGAGTTAGAGCTGAAAATTCATGTTCTAGTGAGAATCTTGTGTGGTGGCACACTTTAGCTCCTCCTCTAGCAGGTTTCACTCTCGTTCGATGTTGTGCTTAAAGAAGGCTTCGAACACTTGATGAAGATGGTGAAGAAGTCGCAGAAAGTAGGAGAGGCAGAGAGAGTTTTCAAGGAAGAGAGAGAGAGTAAGATAGAGTGGAGTGTGCGGTTATGAAAAGATAGAAAGAAAATATGGGGAGGGTGGAGTGTGTAAGCGGGTTTGGGGAATTTGAGGGGAAGTGTGGTTGGTGAGTGGGGGCGGCCGAATGCATGGGCTGACAATCCCATGCATTGGGTGATATTGGTGGTGCTAAGACCGGTCAAATAGTCTTCTAGAAAGTTTTTGAAAATAAAATTTTAAAATGTTAAGAGTTAGACTTTGGAAGACAGAAAATTTTCGGGCCGCACAGTGCCAATGCGCGTGAACAGTGCTAATGCGCCTACAGCCAATGCGCCTGCACAGTGCTCATGCGCTTGAACAGTGTTAATGCGTCCACTGCCAATGCGCCTGAACAGTGTTAATGCGCCTATACAGTGGTCATGCGCCTAAGAAAAACAAATGCGGAAGACTAGGATTTATATTTTTATGTAATATTATTAGGGTAGTTTAGCCAATTAGCATTTTCTAGCCTCGGGAATTAGTTTCTAGACTAAGGCAAGTCCAAATAGAATAATCTAAGGAAATTAAACACACAAACAATTAATCACAGAAGAAAGAAGATACATAAATATAATAAAATAATAAAAATGAAACAATGCCAACTTAAATTTAAGTTTTTGAAGTCGGACCTAGGTGTCAGTTGTTACAATAGTGGCCCATGGAACCAAAATTACACCTAACTATAGATAAAGATAGAAAGGATGTGAATCCAACTTAATATCAATGTATCATTTGAAGCTTTCGTTATCTCATTCACACGAGACTCGATCTTGCATATTCAGTTGTTGTGGCTAGCAGACACATGTAAAAACCAAAGGAGAGTTATTACCAAGTTGAGAAGCACATACTACATTATGTCAAGGGGACCTAGACTACAGGCTTAGATACACTAGAAGTGGTGATAGAAAGCTATTGAGTTACTATGATAGCATTAATGGGAACAACTTGGATGATCGGAAGGGTACTATTGGTATGGCAATCTATTTTTCAAATAGCCCTGTCACGTGGATATTGCAAAAACAACACATTGTGGCTTTTTCCTCTTGCGTGGCAATGTTAATGGTAGCAACTTCAACCGCATGCTATGTCATGTGGTTATATCTGACTAACAAGTTAACAAGTGATGAAGCTCAAAAGGTGAAGCTACTAGATGACAATGATGCAGCCATAAGTTTTATGAAAAACCTCGTTTTTCATGGCCATAGTAAACATATTGATACCATGTACCATTTTATCAGGAAATGTGTCAAAAACAATAAAATCCATCTCGAACATGTTAGTGGTAACTTGCAAAATGCTGATATATTGACCAAGGCACTACATAGAATGGAATTTGCTAAGATAAGGGCAATGTTTGGTGTAGAGGACCTTGGAGACACAAGTTCACATTATAGGGGAGAAATGTTAGTCTATATAACTTGGTTTAGGTGAAACAGAAGTGGGTAAAACAAACATGAAAATTAGGAAGTTAGTTATAGAGAATGTGGACTTAGTATTCAGTTTTCTAGTTTGTTGCTTAATGCTTTTCTTTATATAGAATAGGTCTGGTCAAGTTTATTTTTAAGAGGCTTTTGTTTTTTTTGTTTCCATTAAAATCATTTGAAGCTTTCAAGTTAATAAAGTATAGTGAAAATTATCCCTAAATAGTCCTGTTCTAGTGTGTTGTTACATCCTATGAACACCAACAGTAGGACTTCTTTATTTGATGACCACAAAGATAAGGGCTCATCAAACACTAGATGATGTGATACATAACATTTTCCTATTAACAGATCTCAACACCTACATCCTTTTTTTATTATCATAGCCAATGAAGATGCAACTTACCACTTTCTTTCGAGCTTATGTCTACAACTGCTCAAAATAAAAACATAATAAAGGCATCCAAATACTCAAAACTAACTTACATTAGGTTTGTTTCTATGTAGTTTCTCATCTAGGGACATAGAATTGAGTCTTTGTTATGGTAACTTGTTAATTTGATAAGTTGTCGTCTTCATTGCTTCTTGGTTGAATGCAACATATATCAACACCTTTGCTAAGTGCCTATTCTTTCATTCAGAGATTCCGTCTGTTGTAGTATGTTAGGGTAAGTTAGTTATCTGACAATCTTGCATGATTTAATAAATTCACTAAACATTTGTGATAAGTACTCCATGTCGTTACTCTACTGGAGATAATTGATCATTTCTTCGTTAACTCGCTAGGCTTCTAGTTTAATATCCTTAAATTTATTAAATGCTTTTGCCTTTTCATTCATGATATACACCCAATGCAAGCTTGAGTAGGTCCCATAGGTACCATGTACCATAAGATTTACATCGATGAATGCTTTACAGTCCAAATACATGTGTGTCTACTAATTAGGGCGGTGCTCACGCTTAGTATGTTGATAGCGTAAAGTGTACTTGTTGGGCTTTGCCATAATGCAAGACTGTACACGCTAGTCTTTTTTTTAATTTCAAACATCAAAAGTCCACTTAGCAATTATTTGTTCATCATTTAATCTAGTTTATTGTATCCTACGTGCCCTAAATATAGGTACCAAACGTCCATTTTTTTATTGTCCTTCATATTCATGATGTATGTATATTTAGCTAAGAGAACATATATAGATTCCTTCTTGTGTCCTTGGAGTTGTTGTGATGAGGTTTCAAATTGATCAAACACTTCACATCATTAGCACCAAAGTAAAACATAGTTGCTTGTTGATGTGATTGGGGATGATATCACATCACTGCTAAAGTGAAAACACAAGAATTCAATGAATTGTATATCGAGAATAACATTGAATACAAGAGAATACAAATGACTTCACTTGATAAATAAGTCCAAAGTGCTACATTGTTCCTGTTACAATATTTAGTACAAATTATCTCCTTAATGAAAGTACTAAACAAAAGTAATATGCAGCCTTTCATAAAATGTAAGACTTTGCACTTACCTAAGAAACATGCCTAAAGGTCAACTAAATTAGTTGGTGAGTTCGTAGGTTGTAACTCAAGTAAATAATTAGTTTAAGTAGACCATTTTATTGAATGATATGTTAATTGCAAGTTGCTAGCTAGACGCAATCTACATGAGTCCACAACCTAGCCTAGTGATCATTTAATGGATGATTGTCTACAATCCCATGAACTTTCAAGTGTATGAACCCGTAGATCTAAAGTGAAATGACATAAACTAGTTAAATAGGCTTGATATTTCACACGTGATGAAAATATCTAGAGCACATGGATAAAATAGGCATTTCATAAAATTACAAAACGACTGGGTAACAATAAATAGGATCAAATATCTCAATTAATAAGAAGTATTAATAATGTTCTTTGTATATTGATAAGAAGCATTCAATATTACAATATTGTTCTTGGGTATGAGGGTTTTCTCATAGTTACAAAAGTTACAAAAAGGGTAAAAACTTTATCTATTTGTAGATCAGATACTATGACCTATATAATGACTTAACTACCCTAACATACAATCTAGGAATACTAAGTACTCAGTGTAAAGTACAAAATAACAGTATCCGCAAAAGTTGTTCACCCGCATTTTTTCTTTGTACATCCGCATTTGTTTTTGTGGGTGTACAAGTCTTGTCTTCATTTGTTGTAGTTAGGCATAAGTATTTGTATGAGTTCACCCGCGTTAGTTCTTTGCAGGTAGACAAATGCTCATCTGCATTTGTCTTTTTTCAACTGCAAAGACTAATGCAGGTGAACAATACTTAGTCTTTTCTTCTGTCCATATTTCTTTGAGCTTCATCCGCAAAAATCCATACTTGTATAATTTCTAACCAGAACAAATTCCATCATTACTTGAATTGGAATGCATGATCCTTTCAGGGTCTAACAATTCTCCCTCTATGGATTATGCATCCTAAGTACTTCAAGTGTGCTTGGGTGATTGAATATGTGAAGATTCTGGTGGATCTTTAGCTGCTATTTGTGTTTGTTGTGATGTGGATGCTTGGATTATAATGGAGGTTGAAGCTGATACTGTTGTTGTTGTTGTTGTTGCTTTTACCGTTGATGGTGCTGCTGTTGACGTTGTTGTTGGAGTTGTTTTCTCAGAATGATAATCATGATATTTGTGGTGGGTAGGATCCAAGATGAAGTCATGGTTGCAAAATCTCTTGCCTCTTTCATCATGTTCCTATCAAGCACATGTATCTTTAAGTGCTTCATCCTTTCCATAGCTTTAACGGGAATTTGTTTGAGAGAGTGAGGTTTAAACATATCTATGGTAGATAGACCATCTTTATGGATTATCAGTTCACCATGAGAACTTACCTCTAACTTTACTATATTAGCAAAGTTTAGAGGCATTCCCTATTTCTTTTTTGCCTCTCTCTTCCTATTAATCTGGTCATAAGCAATCTTCAAGTTCTTTTAGGTCATGGATCTGTAGGGAGTTTACTAGATCAGTATATTATGTAAAGAATTGAACTAACCCTGTGATTCTCTTGACCATGAACATGTTCCAGTCAGATTCATACTTTCAAGCAGTGACCTTTACATCCATTTTGCCTTTGGCAGCAAAAACACCTTGTAGCATCTCAAAAGTGGTTAGTCCTTCTTGTAATTGCAGCTGTGATGGCTGCTTGAACAACTCTAATTGCTTGCTCAACAAAGGTTCCAAAGAATCATGATCAGCTCCAGTAACTTGTACTTGTTGAGCAAATCTTCTTTGACTTGGCTGATGTTAGACAACCTCTTATTTAACAGCTCTTATCTTTTCTTTCAAATCATTAATGATTCTTAGCATAGAGGCTCTAAGAGACTTAGTCTTCATAGGACCCAAATTCATTTTTGCTATAACCATTTTTGCAAGAAAGTCCTTCATTTCCCTGTCTGTTATCTTGTAGGGATCAAAAAATGGATAATGTACCTGTGGTTGTCGTGAAGGAGGTGGTGCAGCAGTAGAGGAGGAAATTCCTTTAGCTTTGCCCTTCTTGAGTTCTTCAATTTTCCTCAACTCATACTTTGTTTCTATAGTTAGATCAAGTTATCTCTCCATATTCTTAATTTCTTCAGACATAGCCTCAAAAGTCATGCTAAAACATGATTAGCATCATATCCTTGATGAATGAGGAACATGGCTTTAACCATCAGGTCATCAATCTATACCTTTGCCACTCTCTCTTCAACTATTGATTCTTGTCTAGGAGGGCTTTCTTGAAATTCAGGCTCATCAAACATCTCTTCCTAAGAGTGTAGCATCCTACTATTTCTCCTTCTTCAAAGCTAATGATCTGTTGTTCAATGGCTCATTGCTCAGTAGCTTCTATGTGTTCTTCCATGAACTATGCAACAGCAGCCATGCTTAGCTTGTCTTTTCTTTTCATCTTTTAGGCTTAGGAGCATCCTCTTCGATCATAGGCTCCTTTCCTTTTGCCTTCTCAGCCAAATACTTTCTTCTTCTTGAGTATGTCTGTAGTTCAGATGAATAAGACTCAATCACTTCGAATTCCTCAGACAACATCCTAATGAATTCCTTTTGCTCCTCAGTTAGAGATAGAATAGGAATCCTTTTCGTTTGAAGTTCTCTCTCAAAGATAATAGGTTGTTGATGAATGAATACAAACTGATCTGTAGGGACACTGGATTCTCTAATGATCTCCAAGATATCTTTATCAATGAATAAGTCACTTAAAGAATAAGCATCAAGCTCTAGAATTAAAGTGCTTATAGCTGCCGCCTCTTCAGTTTGACTTAAGGTAGGAGCTGTGTAAAGAACCATGGCAAGTGATTCTTCCTCTACAAGCTTCCCGGATGTACTTAGTTGTTAAGTAGGCATATCTTTTTATTGTTCTGTCTTTTGCCTCTTAGGAGATCTTT
This sequence comes from Flaveria sonorensis, assembly GCA_025506505.1. Classification (NCBI taxonomy): domain Eukaryota; kingdom Viridiplantae; phylum Streptophyta; class Magnoliopsida; order Asterales; family Asteraceae; genus Flaveria; species Flaveria sonorensis. The sequence goes on from CM046424.1 coordinate 21,900,901, forward strand.
CATCACCTCCTTCATCACCACCATCATCATCATCTGAATCAAGGATATCATCAAACTCATCTTTGTAAGTATCTTTGTGTTTTCTCTCCTCATCCTTCTCTTTCTTGATAAGCATATCCTCAAGTAGACTTAGTGTTAGGGATAGATCTCTTGTATAGGTTAAGATAATATATATCACTCTTGTAATCATAATTGTAATCATTGTTCTTAATGATATAATATGAATATGTTTAATTATAATTGTGTTTGTGAATTAAATAACATTTATTTTGCACTTCATAATATATATTCATCTATGATATGATATATTTCAGAATGAATGTGAATGTGCAGAAAACATTAAACACTGTCAATTTGGAAAATTGACTAAGTGTTGGAACAACTGCGGATGAATAAAGTGTTCTTCCGTAGATGTTCTGAGAAACATAACTGAAGTGTACATCCGTAGATCTCCTGCGGAAGAACAACTTCAGCTGAACAAGAAAAGAACAAGCTACTGGAGGGATTGTTGTGGAAGACAAGAACTCCTGAGGAAGCACAAGAACAAGTACAGTACAGTACAACAGTTGCTGCGGAAGACTAGTTACCTGCGGAAGAGTAAATTCCTGCAGAAGACCAATTAACTTGGAAGTCAACATCAAGTCAACAAGTCAACGTGGCAGAACAACAACAACATTAATGACGATTGAGGAAGTATTATTCAAGCGAATATTCCATGTCACATCAACAAACTTCATTAATATTAGATTCGTTGTAAATCTCAAATTCCTAAGCCGATAAACATGGCGAGGATTTTGGATAAGTTTAATTAGCTTAATTATAGCAACAAACTAGCTAGCAATATAACAGCATTAGATCTCTATAAATAGATACGAGATCATCAACAGATGTAATCAGAAGAACAACAGTTGAGAATCATTAGAATCATCAGTATTGTATTCAAGATCAGCAATATCAATAGCAACAAGAAAGAATTACGATCAATATTATTGAGTTCTCTTGGTTTGATTATTATTATTCTATTTGTTTGATTGATTGATTTTATTATTATTAATAGATTAAACACCAAGTATTGATAATTCCGCGATCAATACTTGTTCAAATCAATTCTGATAATTCCTGAACTATCCTTGGATTCACAGGTGGTATCAGAGCTTGGTGCTCATTGATCCAGATCAATTGATCTATCAGCTTTGATTTGTTTAATCGATTTTTGATAAAACAAAATTATTGCTTTCTAAATAAAATTAATTATAATGAGTAATTCAGTTGTTGGTGCTTATCAACCTCCTAAACTGGAAAACAAATCTGATTTCAAAACCTGGAAAATCCTATTCTGGAATCATGTTAATTACACAGATTCTGACTTATGGGCTTCGATTACCGAAGGACCTTATATCCCACCTGCCTTAGGAGCATATTATAAGGAAATAATCAACCCATCAGTTTAAAGAATGTATCACCTGATGATGCCAAGAGAGTCAAGATTGACATCAAAGCTTATAGTATGCTTACTATGGCTTTGCCTGAAGAACTCTTGATCAGGTGTAAGTCATACAAAACTGCTAACTCGTTATGGAAAATCCTGCACACCCTGTGTGAAGGCAGTGACGAGATTAGAAGTATCAAAAAAGGACACTCTCCGTGCGTAATATGAAACCTTCCATCATATTCTGGGAGAGTTAGTCCCTCAACAATTGCATAGATTCATGTAACTTGTTACAGAAATGAATATTCTTGAACTTAAGTACAGCAATGAGGAATTAAATAAAAATATGCTTCATTCATTACCATAAAACTGGACACATACTGTGTCCATGTTTAAAAATACTATTGATCTAAAAGCAATAGGACTAGATACACTACTAGCTAAGGTAGAAGCGCTGGAGCTAGATGAAAAGACGAGAAACAAAAGTGTGAAAGCACCTATAGCTCCTTATCAATTCAAAGAGCTGAAGAATACTGGGAGTGCATTCATCTGCAATGAAGGTGAAGGCAACTCAAGTGATGAAAGTAAACCGGAAGAAGAAAAAAGTTTCTATGCAGAAAAGCCTTCAAAATCAAGATCTCAAAGCAAGCAGAACAAAAAGGAAAAAGGCAAGGCTAAAGAATCCAAAAGCAAGAAGATCATCAATCAAGCGGAACCAATTACGGTGGTTCTAGAATCTGAAGAACAGAAAGCTGCCTTTGCAGCTTTCAGTTCAAGTTTTCAGGCATATCTAGGAAGCACCTTGACTCCTGCTCATTTTTGTCAACAAGATCTAGAAGAACTTCATTCTGATGAAGTAGAAGAGATGGATCTGCAATAGCAAATGGCAATGATTGCCTACAGAGCCAAGATGTATATGAAAAGAAACAAAGGACTATCTGTTGGAAGTAGAACAACAAAACTTGGGGTAGATAAGTCCAAAGTAAGATGCTTTAAATGCAATTTGTTTGGACACTTTTCAAGGGAGTGCAATAACAACCAACGGCAAACAACTGACTCAAGACAACCCAGTCAAAGGAGTTTCACACACCCACAACTAACCAATGCATCCCCACCAAACAATACAACAGGTACCTCTAACACTAAAGAAACTGGTTTGATTATTTTGCAGGATGGTACTTGAGATTGGAGCATGTATGAGAAGGAAGTGCTTGCTGAAAATCAAGCTTTAATGGCCAACATGGAAAACAAACTGCCTCCAATGGCCACTGAGGTAAGACAAAGGTTGTGCTCTCCCTCTTGCATAGATGAAGTAGAAAGATATAGATCTCATGATCAATAATTCGCTGATAAAGTAAAATAAACCTTACTTCTAAATGAATCTCATTTAAGAAAACATAAACTTTATCAAGTTAAAATTAATTCTTTACAAAAGGATTTAGATAAACTTGTGTCTGAAAATTACAATCTAAAAGCACAAGTTGAGCATCTGACTACATCTTTAACCAAATCTATGTCAGAGCATGCATCTACTGAGGTGAAACTGCAGAAATTCCAATTGTCATCAGAACAATATGAGAAATTGTTAAACTCTCATATTGAGTCTAAGAACAAATCAGGATTAGGATTTCATGCAGTTGCACCACCAGTTAAAAACAATTACATTCCTTTACCTGAGTCAATGACCAACAGTTTAACTAATCACTTTAACAAACCTGAGACATCAGATAAACATGATTTGTCTGAGTCATCTGAGTCTAATTCATCTGAATCAGAATCAGAATTGTCAGAATTTGATTATGACAACTGTGATGACTTAGATGAAGAGGAAGAGACTAATAATGCTGAGTTGGGTAAAGGTAAAATTGTGTCAAATGAATACTCAATACCAAAGGTCTTAAATGAACTTAAACTACCCAATCCACCTAAACAAAGAAACCTTCTCAAGACAATCCACATAAGGATTGAGCAATTAAATGAAGGAATACATGCATTCAACAAACTAAATGTAGAAAAGTCAGCAAAAAGAGGATCAGGAGAAAAGATCAAAGCTTCAGTAAATCATCTGCGAAAGAAATCAGAACAGACTAACAAAAGTGTCACAAAAGATAAATCAAAAGAACCTTTTGATATCAAGTCTGGAAGAGACAAAGAATCATAACTTGAAAAGGAATTACAGAAGCAAAAACTGATGAGCAAGAAGAAGGCAAAGAAAAGGAATGAATCTGAAAGTGAAGATGAAGTTTACTGTAAATGGTGTGACATGCACAACCACAGCACAGAAGAATGCTACTTCAACAGCTATTGCTCAATATTCAACATGAACAATCATATGACTCCAGATTGTTACTTTAACAAATATTGTGCAATATGCAACAAAAACAACCATACTACAAAGGAATGCTACTTCAATAAGAAGAACAAAACAAAGATCATCAAGACAAAGAAAGTAGATACCTCTGAGTCAGACTCACAATTTTCTGAAGATGAAAGACATTCAAACCAAAAGAAACAACAACAAAAACAAAAAGTTACCAAGAAAAACAACAAAGTTGCTGAGGTGAAATTAAAGAATAAGGAGAAATCACATGTGCAAAAGAATGCACCACACAAAAAGGTATCACTTGAGGAAGAAAATAACTTCTTTGATCACTTTGACAAAGGCAATGATGTGCCTAAGTCCAAAGAAAAGGATGCAGAAACATTTTCTGGCAATTCCTCATCATCCACATCAAAGAAGAAGTCTCAAACAAAATTGACTAACCAAGTCAGTATCAATCAAGAAGACATCACCTCAACCTCATCAACCATTACATCCTCACCCCAAACTAAACATAATGAATTAACTGACTGTACAGCTAATCCAGAAACTTCAAGTCTTATTCATGAGAAAGTTGATACATTAGATAACAATATCAAGCCCAAGATCAGCAAGGCTTGGGCTCCTAAGTCTAACTAAATTCATTCTTGTTTATAGGAACATCTAAGGAGGGCTGACAACAAGTGGTATATTGACAGTGGCTATTCCAGACATATGACAGGAGACTGGACCCTCTTGAAGGATTTCAAACATAAGATTGCTTCATATGTAGCATTTGGTGGGGATAAGAAGGGAGGTAAAATTACTGGTGAAGGAATGGTAACAAATGGAGTTTTAACGTTTGAAAAAGTTAATTTTTGTGAAAACTTACAGTTTAACTTACTAAGTGTATCACAAATATATGACAAACACTATACTACTTTCTTTGATAACTCTGAGTGCTACATTCTTAAGCCAGGTTTCAAAATTCCAGAAGACTGGATCCTTCTTAAAGCACCAAGAAAAGGTAACACCTATGTGTTGGATATGAACAACACTGCACTAACAAGTAAAGAAACATGCATGATCTCCAAATCATCAGAAGATGAAGCACAACTCTGGAACAGAATGATGGCTCATTCCAACATGAAAAACATGAATAAATTGGTGAAAAATGACTTAGTCATTGGTGTTCTAAAGAAAGAATTTTACTGTTCTACTCACTGTTTATCATGCTATAAAGGCAAACAACATAAAGGATCACATAAGTCAAAAACAATTAACACAAACACAACACCACTAAAGTTACTGCACATGGATCTTTTTGGTCCCACCAATGTGTTAAGCATTGGCAAAAGGCAGTACTGTTTGGTGATTGTTGATGATTTCACTAGATTTACTTGGGTGTTTTTCTTAAAACATAAAAGTGAAAAATCAGAAATTTTAATGGAGTTCATCACAAAGATAGAAAATCAACTTGATCTAAGAATCAATATACTAAGAAGTGATAATGGAACTGAATTTGTTAATTATGTCTTAGACTCTTTTTACAGGAATAAAGGCATAGCTAGGCAATTTAGTGCCCCAAGAACTCCACAACAGAATGGAGTTGCTGAAAAAAGAAACAGAACTCTAATTGAAGCAGCAAGAACAATGCTAGCTGACTCACATCTACCAATAACATTTTGGGTAGAAGCTGTGAACATAGCCTGCACTGTTCAAAATAGAACTTTGATTGTCAAAGAACATAATAAAACACCCTATGAACTTCTGTTTAAAAGAAAACCTTTTATAGGATATCTAAAAGCTTTTAGATGTCATGTATCTGTACTAAACATAAAAGAACAATTAGGAAAATTTGTTGAAAAGGCCTATGATGGTTTCTTTGTTGGTTATTCATCAATATCTAAATCATATAGAATCTATATTCCACATGAAAACATAGTGGAAGAAACTCCTAATGTATCCTTTGATGAATCCTTATTCCCATAGTCTGTGAAAGAATCATTTTGGCTGTTTGATATAGATGCATTAACTAACTCATTTAACTCTAGTTATCTTAATATGACTGGAGCTGCGAATACATGCTACCCCTATATAGGTGTATGTATCCAGATAACCCCTATGTTCCTCCAAATATAGGTGTATCATTAACAGCTGATCTACCAAGAGTTACTGCTTCAGATAACCAAAGTGACAATGATCCTGGTACATCAGCACAAGCACGCAAAGATGGCATGGATGATTTTACACAATGCACATCAGCAGCAGTACCCTCTACTTCAGTAGATGTCTCTACTTCCGTAGATGTTTCTACTTCCATAGATGTCCCTGCTGCAGATGTTGAACAAAGCCCCCCCAAAAATCAAACCACATCAGAAATTCATCCCCCTCCAGTATCACACACAAATATGCCTTGGACAGAGACCATAGTTGATGAAGTACCTGCTACAGAAGACATGTCCACTACCTCGAATGACTTACATGTTCCTGCGGAAGCTCAGTCAGCTGCACCAGAAAATGAGATGAACTATTTTGTTGACTCTCCATCACAACTACCCTCAACTCCAACAACCAACATCACAAACCTGGATTCATCCATCCAAGTTAATGATGTACCAACAGTTAGAACACATAAGTATCACCCAATTGATAACATGATAGGTGACCTCAACAGCAGAACTACCAGAAGACAAGGGGGAGCTGCAAACACACATCTATTCTCCTATTTTCTATCTCAAGTAGTTCCACCCAACATCATAAAAGCCTTAAAAGATAACAGCTGGATTGATGCAATGCAGGAAGAACTACAGCAGTTCAGGAAACAGAAGTTGTGGAACCTAGTTGATCTCCCTGAAGGCCAATATCCTATTGGCACAAGGTGGTTATTCAAAAACAAGCTAGATGATAGGGGAATACTAATCAGAAACAAAGCAAGACTAATTGCTCAAGGCTACACATAAGAGGAAGGCATAGACTATGATGAAGTCTTTGCACCAGTTGCAAGGATTGAGGCAATTAGAGTATTCTTGGCATATGCATCATATAAGAAATTCACAGTTTATCAAATGGATGTAAAGTGTGCCTTCTTATATGATAAAATTGATGAAGAGGTCTATGTATCTCAACCACCAGGCTTTGAAGATCCTGATTAACCTCACAGGGTGTACAAGCTTGACAAAGCTTTATATGGACTTCATCAAGAACCAAGAAAATGGTATGAAACACTGTCCAAGTTTCTTCTAAAACATGGATACAAGAGAGGAACAATTGACCAGACACTCTTCCTTAAACATGAACACCAAGACGTCTTAGTTGTTCAAATATATGTTGATGACATCATATTTGGATCAACAAACAAGAGACTTTGTGAAGAGTTTAAAGCCTTAATGCAATCTGAGTTTCAGATGAGTTCAATGGGAGATTTAACTTTCTTCTTAGGATTACAAGTTCATCAAAAAACAGATGGCATCTTCATCAATCAAGAAAAGTATATCCTTCAAACATTAAAGAAATATAACCTTGCAGACTGTACATCATGCAAAACACCAGCATCTAATATAGATAAAATTGTACCAGATCCAACGGGGAAGTCTATTGATCAAAGATTATATAGATCTATGATAGGATTCTTAATTTACTTAACTACTAGTAGACCTCACATAATGTTTGCTGTGTGTGTGTGTGTGTGTGCTAGGTATCAAGCAGAACCAAAGGAGTCCCACTTGAATGCAGTAAAAAGAATATTCAGATACCTCAAAGGGAAACCATCACTTGGACTTTGGTATCCCAAAGAAGGAAACTTCAAACTGTACTCCTATTCAGACAGTGACTATGGGGGATGCAACAACAATATAAAATCAACAACTGGTGGATGTCAATTCATAGGACCAAGACTTGTGTCTTGGCAGTGCAAAAAGAAGACAAATGTTTTAGTATTCACAGCTGAGGCATAATACATAGCTGCTTCAGCAGACTGCTCCCAGGCTCTATGGTTATAAAATCAATTACTTGATTATGGTTACAATTTTCTCCAGACACCAATATATATAGACAATTCAGCTGCTATGTTTATCACTGCTAATCCAGTCCAACATAGTAAAACTAAGCATATAGAAATCAGATACCATTTTCTAAGAGACTGCTCACAAAAGGACTAATTAAGTTGATCAAAGTGGACACAACAAATCAGCTTGCTGATTTATTCACTAAGGCCTTTGACTCAGTAAGATTTAAGTACTTAATTGAATCCTTAGGCATGATCAACTTAGAATAAGTTCAAAACATTAACAACAGTATATAGACTCATTAACTATGATCATATGAGGATACAAAATAAACTTATGTGTAAGGCATTTGATAATCTAAGGATATGATAGTATCCTATAAACATGACATATATCCTGCCTGCACCCAACCAACTAACTACTGATCTGATGTGTTGAATATGTGAATAGGTTCATCCTGAGTGGAATATAAGTTATGTCATGCTTAACATAAAGCCAAGATGACTTAGTATGGACAAGTCACGGTGAGGAGTTGACAAGTAAATCTCATCAGAAAGTACACAACTCATCACTCATACACACTTACTATGTTGTAACACCTTATAAACTCTATCTTGCTTATCATGACCCTCTGTTTTGCATGAGCAAAGACCTGGGTCAAAGGCCACCTTTGTTTTACGTAAGTAAAGACCTGGTAACCTGATGCTGATCATTAAAAGTTCCAAAAGGAACTGCTCTCAAAAGAATCCTAAAGGATCAACTACATAGTATTACAAGAGCATACATAAAAGGCATTAATAAGACCTCAAAGAAATCTTAAGATAGAGCTTATAATCTACGAAACATGATCTGTGTGATAAAGTGATGAATTGATCACAATCTGGGAGACAGACTTTCCCACTCCTTGCATGATGCATTTATACTTGTTTATTTTTAATTCTACCAAACATGATAACTAGCAGGACATGCCCACTATACACTCTAGATTGAACTTCTGCGGATCACTATATTCCCAATTTGCACTAGATCAGGTAGGCCTTTAACTCACCCAACATAAGCAGGAATGTGTCTGATTAATAGTATGATCCTTAGTTTCTCAACCAATTTCCTAACACGGCACACTAGACTCATATGATTTTTAGTTACACATATTCACTGATCTTGCGATTTCCTTATAAATTTTTGATAAACTCATCTGTAGATGATTAATCACAAATTTAGGGGGAGTAGTACCTCGTGAACCTAAGTATAACTGATCAATTAGTTCCCTTAATCTGAGTAGCATATCTGATCAATTAATTCCTTTCGGAATAGATGTCCTACTGAAGATATGAGCTAACTTTCGTAGATTAGATGGTGAAATATGCTCATCCGCAGATGTTTCTACGGAAGACGCATTGGTCCATTTCCATAGATAAAAGTACGAAAGAGACAGAACTATGCTTTGCGTAATGTGATCATTAATTGCTTTTAATTGCTTTTAAAGAAATTATCAGGCATAGTTAATGACCTCGGAGGGATAACAAGTGTAAACGGGTCCTACATATTAGACAGCTTGTCCAAAAAGGTATATAAAGGCACTTCGACCTTTGGCCTTTCTATTCATTTTCAAAACACACTCTGACCTAAAAACTTTTCATCCAAAACCCCCCTTCCACCTCAACAAAATCAATCACTGTAAACACCAATCATCTCTGCTATCATGGCGAACAGATTCGTAAAGGACCACAATGTGTGTGCTTTTTTGAACCCAGATGTGGATGACGAGTGCAGGGTCATTATATAATACATGAGGAGAACACGACTCCATTTCGCACTAACAGCAGACCCCCTCATGTTTCAATCTCACATGATCGACTTTTGGAGCTCCGCACAAGTAGGAAATGAGGGAGAAGGATCTGTTATCACCGCATACATAGGGAATCTACCCCTCTGGATAGACGAAGGAACAATACGCAGAGTATTAGAATTAGGAGATGAAGAAGCAGGGCATCCTGATGTATTCGATCATGAAAACATTCAAAAAGTGTTTGCCCTTATGGGGTATGATGGTGACTACGAGCACGGAGAGATCAAGAAGGGAAGATTATGCAAGCCCTATCGAGTTTTATGTCACACGTACCTCAAGTGCCTATCCAACCAGAAATCTGGTTTAGACAGATTCTCAAGGCACATATCTTCTGGAATCATCGGCATATTTGAAGGGAGGAAGTACAACTACGCCAAGTACATCCTCAGTTGCCTACGTGACCATATAGGAGTGCAAAAAGAGAATAAGATGTTTATGTTCCCAAGATTCATTCAGCTCATCATTAATGATCAACTGCCGGGCGTGGAAGGAGAGGGAGATATTCTAGTACAAACACATCTAGGAAGATCCCTGCTCAATAAATTGAAAGGGTGGTATGAAGGAGGCGGTGTGGACATGTTCACTCATGTATTGGATGAACATGAGAACATTCCTCAGGAGCTGCTGTGGGAAGAAGATCAACCAACTGCTAGCTCATCAGCGCCATCTGCTACTCACTCACAGCCTCAAACACCACCACATACCTCACCCAAATCACCCCAACAAGAATCACAGCTACCACCATCACCCATCCACTTAATATCTTCAAGTGAGAACACTGAACCCATCTCCTTTGGCCAATCACCAACTTCAATAAATACTGCCTCAATTGAAGTAGTTGGTCAGGATGAGACTGAACCTTCACTCCTACACTCATCAAATTCCATCACATCAATTAATACTGATGCCACAGAGCCCATATCTCTTCCTCCACCAACTGAACCAATCATCTCTCCCACTCCCACTGAACACATTTTCAGCCCAACTCAAACAGAAGAGCTTAATCTTGATGAGAAAGAAGTTAAGGTTGTGAATGATGGAGAAACTGAAGAAATCTGCAGTGAAGTAGCAGATGTAGGTGAGGAAGTTGCACAGGATGAGGGTGCTTACACTGATGTAATTGCTTACAAAGAAGATGACTTGGAAGAAGAAGATATTAATGTAAGCAAACTCTACTTGGTGGCCCAGTACAACAACCTTATACTGAAGAGTAACAAGAGGATGGAAAAGCTGAGAAGGATGAAAAAGGAGTTGAATGAGAAAGTTGAAGCCATTAGAAGCCTGGAGAGCAGAGTAAAAAGGCTAAAGGAAGATGAAGTAATGAACAATGAAGTAATAGATGCTTTAAACGATCTGGTAGATGAGCAAGCTGCAATTCTGAAGCTGAAAGATAATGATATTGAAAGTTTAAAGAAGAAATTGACTAAGGCTGAACAGACTAAAGGTGAAACAGTAATGATCACCTACAACAGAAAAAGGAAGTATTTGGGTAAGTTAGCTGATGCGTCTGGAGAATCATCAAAGAAGATCAAAATAGATTCTCTTGAGTATCAAACTCCATTGAAACAACAAGTAAAAGAAAGTGACCCTGAATGGGAAGAGCTGACTAAAGAAGAATCTGATAAGAGCAAACAAGAAGATCTGCTGTCAACCAGAGACATCCTAGAGGAAAGACCCCAATCTGCCATGTTCATAGACCTAAGAAATAATGGTTTTCCATATGACATGGTAGAAAGGATGAATACGTCTGAGCTGATGCAGACAATCAAAGAATTTGATGCAGTGAGAATGATGATCCTAATGTGCAATTATGAATCATTCTCAAAATTCAAGACAATGGAGAAAATCAGAAAGGAATTGGGTCACTGTGACACATCCAAGCTGACCAGGTACAACATGGTCTGTTGGCTGCAAAGCCACAACCATAGCCAACATGAGCTTAAAGGAAGATCTGGAGAATTAAGGGCAATGATGGATTATGTGATGAAAGTAGAGCTGGAAACTGGTGTTAAATTCAGATCCGGAGCCCCCAATCCTGCATATCAACAACGATCACAAACTCCTGCTGAACCCACCATGGTCAAAGCCAAAGATATGTATAAGGGAAAGGAGAAAATGATCAGAGAGCCAAGGGAGTTAGTACCATACAAGATCTAGCCTCTAGGCACTGCTGTGAGAGAGATCACTGAACAGAAAACTACACTAATTCAATTCTTTGATCTAATCACAAAACCTGAAAAAGTAGAGGACCATCAAATAATAGCGTGGAAGTATGATGGTGAATGGAACTGTGCACTGATCAAAAGGACATCTGGCATGATGCAATACTTCCCACGAGTAGAACTTTTACTAGCACTGCCAGATGTAGACCTTCATTCACTTCAAAACATTCCCATCACCAATTACCCCATAAGTCCAAGAGGAAGAGACTTCTCCGGACTTGTGACCAAACTGAGTCACAAGTTCAAGGGAGATGTTCTTAGGGAAGCTAGACTGGTGGATGCAGAGCATATAAAGAGAAAATTAAGGAAGTCTCAACCCAATTCTTAATTGGTTGATAAAGAATTTTTGAAAAGGATTAGTGCTGAAGACTCAGCTAATGCACCAGTCAAAGTGATTGAAGGAAATCAGTTTACATGCCCAATCACAGAATGGGGGTATGTAGAGAAAACAAAAGAATTGGTGCTACAGAGGACTGATCCACAGAAAAAGGGACAAAGTATCAGATTATTTGATCCTGTGGAAATCAAACTTCTACACCCGAGCTACACCTCATATCTGTATGATAAATTTTTCCCAAAACAGCAAGATCAAATGGCTCAGAATGATTTGTGCTTATATGTACATCTTATCCAAGTCATAGACAAATTGCATGCCAAGGCTAATAAAAGGAAGAAGTATGAAGCAGGCCAGCCAATAGGATCAGAAATCAAGCAAATAACTGAACTAAGAATTTCATAACAGGATGACTTGGAAGTGGTGTGTAATAATAGTGTTGTTGCAACACTCACCACTAAAGAAGATATCCTGGGCTTGAAATACAAAACTTTGAAGAGAATGAGCCGAAGTCAGATCAGTTTTAAATATGAAGATCAAAAAGCTGCTGCTGACTACTTCAAATCAAAAATTTTGGCAAGAGTGAATGAACTTAGAGTGCTAAACCAATTATTACTAGAGTCTAAACCTAAGGGGAGTACTGTTAGGGATAGATCTCTTGTATAGGTTTAGATAATATATATCACTCTTGTAATCATAATTGTAATTATTGTTCTTAATGATATAATATGAATATGTTTAATTATAATTGTGTTTGTGAATTAAATAACATTTATTTTGCACTTCATAATATATATTCATCTATGATATGATATATTTCAGAATGTATGTGAATGTACAGGAAACATTAAACACTGTCAATTTGGAAAATTGACCAAGTGTTGGAACAACTGCGGATAAATAAAGTGTTCTTCCGTAGATGTTCTGAGAAACATAACTGAAGTGTACATCTGTAGATCTCCTACGGAAGAACAACTTCAGCTAAACAAGAAAAGAACAAGCTACTGGAGGGATTGCTGTGGAAGACAAGAACTCCTGAGGAAGCACAAGAACAAGTACAGTACAACAGTTGCTGCGGAAGACTAGTCACCTGAGGAAGACCGATTAACTCGGAAGTCAACATCAAGTCAACAAGTCAACATGGCAGAACAACAACAATATTAATGACAATTGAAGAAGTATTATTCAAGGAATATTCCACGTCATATCAACAAACTTCATTAATATTAGACTCGTTGTAAATCTCAAATTCCTAAGCCGATAAACATGGCGAGTATTTTGGAAAAGTTTAATTAGCTTAATTATAGCAACAAAATAGCTAGCAATATAACAGCATTAGATCTCTATAAATAGATACAAAATCATCAACAGATGTAATCAGAAGAACAACAGTTGAGAATCATTAGAATCATCAGTATTGTATTCAAGATCAGCAATATCAATAGCAACAAGAAAGCATTACGATCAACATTATTGAGTTCTCTTGGTTTGATTATTCTTATTCTATTTGTTTGATTGATTGATTTTATTATTATTAATAGATTAAACACCAAGTATTGATAATTCCGCGATCAATACTTGTTCAAATCAATTTTGATAATTCCTGAATGATCCTTGGATTCACACATTACCTTTGAGTGAAATCATCAACCTTCTACTCCAACTCAACTATCTTCTCTGATTATACATTATAAGTCTATCATGATCAACCATAACAATTATTTGGATGTTAGCATTCTTAACATGCTCATCAATATCATCTCTCATCTTCTCAAATATGGACTTTAACTCCTTGATCTTGTTGTCTTTCAAGATCAATTTGTTAGTCCTATCAGCTATAACTTGATCCTTCCTTCTCATAATCTTCTCCATTCTGTTTATTTTAAGCTGAAGCTCATAAATAAGTTTGTCTCTATCAGACTCATTGGACTATTGAGTTTGTACTTGACCTACTGCTCAGAAATAAGTTTGTCTCTATCAGAAGGTAAGTATTCAGAAGTATGTTATCTTCTTACTTTCTCTTGAATGACAGGTTGTTCCTTCTCATCCGGAGATGATTTAGAACTATCAGTCAAACTAGTAGATACACTAGCACCAACTAATTCTGCAGCAGGAGGAAACATATGGAATGAAGATGGAATGGGTGATACAATGGGAGATAGAATGGGAGATAGTTCTTGATCAGGAAAAGCAATATGAAGATCCACCACCTTCATCAACATATGGTGACACTACTTCCTTACCTTCAGCAATAACTTCTTGTTCTTCAGGCATGTAATGTAAAGCTTCTTAAGCTAGAACAACTTCTTCAGCTTTTTCTTCAACCTGCTCTTCTTCTTGGTGTTCATCATGTTCTTGTTCTTGTTGTTTTTGTTGTTCCTCCCCCCCCTTCAACATTTCCTTAACCAATTGGTTCAAGCATCCAAGGCAATAGAGGATAGAAATAACCACTGTAATAATTCCTTGGGTCTTTCTTCTTGATGTATCCATATGATTTGGCAGTATGATTAGCTAGATTCATCATAGGCCATATGCCTACCAGATCAAGAAAGGCTTGGTTGATCAAGCACTGTAAGAATCTTGGATACATGAGGAACATAGTTCTTCTTTCTTCTCTAATGTTAGATAGAATGCCAGTAAACACATAAGAAGAAATATTGAATGATCTGTTAGTTCATAAGGCATATATGGCAGATGAAGTGGTGAGGGGAATATTATTCCAGCTAGTCTTCCTCCTAGACAAGCAATGTTGTAAGTAATGGACCAGAAATCTCCATTGTAGATCCATGAATAGGAGTTTGTTAGACTCCAATAGTGCTATCTATATTAATTCATTAGTCCATTAAGGAGTAAAATAATTGTGTGTGTGAAACCAGGGTCTTATATGATTATAACATGCCATATGTAATCTACATCATGTACCAAGTGCATTACATAAAGTAGGTAAGTGAAGATAGAGCCTAGTTTCCAATCTCTGAATTCTAATACTTTAATAGTTCCTCGTCTGAATCATTCTGATACTGGGATGGCGATGGCGAATGACTAGATGGCTGAATAGTACAGCAGTCTGCATTAAAGTTTAGCTCTAGACTAGAGCCTCTGGGTACATATCTCGATTAACCATTTTATCATCGCTAATGGTGACCACGTGGGTAAATGAGAAAACAATGTACTAAGAAAGCATGCGAAAGGAAATAAGTAATAGTATAGAGATAAACTAGTTCTTCATTGATACTGATTTCTTGATAATACATGATAAACCTTGAACAATGATCCTTGTAGACAAGAGTAATGCTTTTTTCGTCTGGTACAAAAGACTATATGGAATGCTAGTTTCTTGAATGAACTAATAAAGAAGTGAATAAGTAGCACTATGATTACTACTGTAGTTAGTACAACTATCAAATTTCATGCTCCCACTGTATGAGCGTCCACCCGA
Organism: Flaveria sonorensis; assembly: GCA_025506505.1. NCBI lineage: Eukaryota > Viridiplantae > Streptophyta > Magnoliopsida > Asterales > Asteraceae > Flaveria > Flaveria sonorensis. Next base: position 21,916,480 of record CM046424.1, read on the forward strand.
GCTTTTATGGTTGTCTCCTTGGTGGTATTACTTTCTTCTCCACCAGATCTATCTAATTGAAATAAGCACATGATGTATACGTTTGCTATGTCACATCAACCCTCTGCTACTGGACCTAGTTGTTCATACCCTCCACTACTCTTAATCAGGCATCAGTCTTAGCTTGGTAACTTTCCATAAAGTGGCATTGTTATGTTTCCTCATGGATAATGGCATGTGATAGAATAATCTTATTTTTCTTATACTATGGGAAGCGCTTTGATCTGTAGTACTAGTGGTCAATGCCCTCAATCTCACCCTCTAAGGGAGCCAAGTGGTCTTTTGAACCATCTTCTAAGTACCAGGTCTATTCAGTGCTTGAGGTGGTGTAACAAAGATTATCATATGAGTTATTAGTCCATTCTATCAGGCCATTCGTTAGTATGTTGTCAGTAGTGAAAACATGGGAGGCTCACTACTCACCTCCTCTTCATGGGACGAATAGTCCTTAGGAGGATCCATCTCTTTGCTCGATATCACATAGTTTCGAGTAGTAACATAATCGGACTCATCAACAAAGTAATTTGTCAAATTTGTAATGAGAATAAATGCTTTATGTAAGGCACTCTATGTCTAATGCTCTGGATGCAATGTCTTATTTATATAATCTAGTTTCTACTCACTCAACCTAATTCCTTATATATATAGTACTCTTACGCTTAAGTGATATTCAGAGTAGAGAAGCCTAGTTCTCTATAATAATGTCTCTGATACAAATACATCACATTGATAAACTAGGCATCACATTTTCTGTTTAACTACATAACAAGCTTACTGATAAAATTTTGCCCTAATGCCAAAGCCTTATCACATAGAATGTTATGTGACTCGAAATAAGCATTCATTTAACAATGTAGTTAATAGCAAGGTGCAACCCAACCATGAATGGGAGTTTTTTAGACTCCGATAGTACCATCTATATTAATCCATCAGCTGAAGATCCATAAGTTAATTGGTTGTGTGAATAAAACCATAGTCTTATGTGATAATACATGCCATATGCAATTTGCATCTTGTAACAAATGCACCGGATAAAGTAAACGAGGTCTTGAATAAGTAATTTCTGAATAGTATTCAAAGGATGAATTTCTCCAAAAAGAATGTAAAACATAAAAGGGGTTATGAATATGTGACATCCTTCACCAAAATAGGTGCGTTTACTTTGACTTTAACCTCAGCTTTTTACTTTGACCAAAATGTGGACATTGACTTGGAAGTTGACTTAACAATGACTTGGACAATGTTTAGTACTTTAGACATGTGTAGACATGTGGTGTAATTAAATTGTATATTATATTCCGAGAATAGATTAATGGCCCATACACAAGGTGACAGTGGGCGTTCACCTTATTGGACTTTGCATGATGGTTTTATGCCTAGAATTGGATTAAGGACTTAGAAAATATAAAAATATAAAATTTACTTTAGTAACACAACAAAAGCCAAGGGCCCAAAAGGCCCCCCCATGGACCCCTTGGCCAAGAACTCAAAAAGGGGTTTCCCCTAGTTTTTTTTTCATTCTTTCATTTTTTTTCATCGACCCATCTTCATTCTACATCGATTTGATCAAGATTAAGTGCAGGACCGGTTAAAGGATGGTCAATACAATCAGTCTCACAATGAAAAGAGTGTTAGAACACTTAACAGATCAAATGGGGAACCGGGTTTGTGTAAATGATACTAAGAACACAAGTAAATGAGACAGAACTAAGAACAAGAATAGACTAATATGGTTTTCAAGAATGTTGTATATTACTCTCAAGTTCTTTTACAAATGTTACAAAGCATAAAAAGAAATACAAGGACCTGAGATACTTTATACAACATCCTACAGTCGGCCATACTTTGAAGGCCAGCTAGAAACATTAATCTAGACAACAAGATCAATGTAAAGTCAAAAGGCGGATTGCCTTTTGACTAGTGACTATGACATGCCATAGCTCACATCCTAATATATTATAAAAGGATAAAAGGTACAAAGTAGGAAGTTACAGACTCAAGACCATAATCTACAGTTTACTAAATCATGGACCTTTTCACCAACTTGTATAAGTTGGTGAGTCTTTAGAGTTGCAGCGGAATGTAAGTCAGCTTTATGGAAAAGTAGATCAGAGAAAGCATGTCCTTTTGAACCGGCCATAGTATCACAGGTGTAAGCGAACTGGTCATTTGATTAAGGACTGTACGTATGAGTCGGGTAAGCAATGTTACGAGTGTGGAGATCCAGGACACATGAGGAAAAAATGTCCTAAGCTAGCAAGGGATAAGGACGCCAGATCTAACAAACCCAAGGGAAGAGCATTCGTGATAGATCCAAATGGTGCTTGTAGGGAACCTGATGTGGTTAACGGTACGTTTCTCATTAACGACCATCCTGCTACCATTCTATTTGATACTGGAGTGACAGGTAGTTTTGTTTCCACTACCTTTAGATCTTTGATTGATTTAGAAGCTCATACCCTAACCGATGCATATACCATAGAATTAGCCGACGGTAGCATAAAAGAAACTAATGAAATCATCAAGGACTGCAAGCTAGAATTAAAGGGTAATCCATTTAAGATAGACTTGATGCCTATAAGGTTAGGAGGATTTGATGTGGTCACGGGAATGGATTGGTTAGCTAAAAATAAGGCTGAAATCGTTTGTGATGAGCGTTTGTTTAAAATACCTTTAATTGACGGAAAGACACTAGTTGTTCACGGTAACAGAAGCAACACGCTATACCCCATGATATCCCACCTAAAGGCTACCAAGAGTCTCCACAAGGGATGCTCAGCTTTCATAGTCTACATGATGAAAACGAGAGAAGAAAAGAAAATTGAAAATATATTGGTGGTGTCTGAGTACCCGGAAGTATTTCCCGAGGATCTGTCAGGACTCCTTCCAACTAGACAGGTTGAATTCCAGATAGATTTAGTGCCTGGTGCCTCACCAGTGGCCAAGGCACCTTACCGACTCGCTCCACCCGAAATGAAGTAGCTAATGCTATAAATCCAAGAGTTGCTAGACAAAGGATTTATACGACCTAGCGTTTCTCCGTGGGGTTCACCAGTACTATTTGTTAAAAAGAAGGATGGAACCCTACGAATGTGCATTAACTATCGGGATTTGAACAAGCTTACAATAAAGAACCGTTATCCTCTTCCGAGAATCGATGACTTATTCGATCAACTACAAGGAGCCAGCTATTTTTCCAAGATAGATTTAAGATAGGGATACCATCAACTGAAGATAAAGGAAGAGGACATACCCAAGACCGCCTTTAGAACTAGATATGGACACTATGAGTACTTAGTCATGCCCTTTGGACTGACTAATGCACCAGCGGTATTTATGGATCTCATGAACCGGGTATGCCGCCCATATCTAGACAAATTTGTGATCATGTTTCTTGACGATATTTTTATTTACTCCCGTAGCAAGGAAGAACACGAGAAGCATCTTAGACTGATTCTTGAATTGCTCAAGAACGAGCAATTATATGCAAAGTTCTCTAAATGTGAGTTTTGGATGCTCGAAATCCAGTTTCTAGGGCATGTAGTGAATAATCCATCAAAAATAGAAGCCATTAAAAACTGGAAAATTCCTGAAACTCCTACCGAGATAAGGGAATTTCTTGGTTTTGCTAAATACTATCAGAGGTTTATCAAGGACTTCTTGTGAATTGTACAGCCACTAACCGCTCTAACAAAAACGGATACAGCCTTAACATGGGGAAAGGAACAGAACAAAGCATTTGAATTACTCAAGGAGAAGTTGTGCAGTGCACCTATCCTTGCCCTACCGGAAGGCGTTGAGGATTTCATAGTCTATTGTGACGCCTTGCGTCAGGGGCTGGGATGTGTGTTAATGCAGCGAGACAAGGTTATTGCTTACGCATCTAGATTGTTAAATAAGCATGAGAGAAACTACACTACTCATGATTTAGAATTAGGTGTCGTGGTGTTTGCACTCAAGATGTGGAGACACTATCTCTATGGTACCAAGTGTGTTATCTATACCGATCATAAAAGTTTGCAACACATTCTTGATCAGGAGATGTTAAACATGCGCCAGAGAAGATGGGTAGAATTATTGAGTGATTACGAATGTGAGATCCGGTACCATCCTGGTAAGGCAAATGTGGTGGCGGATGCCTTGATTATGAAGGAAAGGGAAAAGCCCCTTCGCGTCCATTCCTTAAGAATGAGCGTGTATACTAGCCTTACCGCTAGATTAAAAGAAGCACAAAGGGAAGCTCTAAAGGAGGACAAACTAACTGAGGAGATGTTAACGGGGATGGAAAAACGTTTAGAAGTGAGTAATGATGGGTTGTTTAAGTATGAAGGAAGGACTTGGGTACCGAAATATGGAGGAATTAGAGAAATAGTCCTAGATGAAGCCCACAAATCCAGATATTCGGTTCACCCAGGAAGTGACAAGATGTATCAAGACTTAAAGATTCTCTTCTGGTGGCTCGGATTAAAGAAATCCATCACCACCTATATGGGGAAATGTCTGACATGTGCGATGGTAAAAGCCAAAAACCAAAAACCGTCAGGAAGTTTACAACAACACGAAATCCCAAAGTGGAAATGGGATAACATTACAATGGATTTTCTTACAAAGTTACCAAGAACCTTTCGAGGGCATGATGCTATCTGGGTAATAGTGGATAGGCTTACCAAATCAGCTCACTTCCTACCTATTCAAGAAGACTACGACTTATCGAAGCTAGCACAACTATACATCGATGAAGTATTGACCAGGAATGGAGTGCCACTATTGATTATCTTAGACCATGATAGTCGCTTCACTTCATGATTTTTGAGATCTCTCCAACAGGCTTTGGGTACCCGTCTTGACTTAAGCACTGCATACCACCCTTAAACCAACGGGCAAAGTGAAAGAACCATTCAGACTCTGGAGGACATGTTAAGAGCTTGTGTGATCGACTTTGGTGGAAGTTGGGAAAACCACCTTCCCCTAGTGGAGTTCTCTTACAATAATAGTTATCATGCAAGTATAAAAGCAACTCCGTATGAAGCCCTATATGGTAGAAAGTGTCAATCACCATTAAACTGGAATGAGATTGGTGATAGCCAAGTTATAGGACCTGATATCGTAATGGAAACCACAGACAAGGTATTTAAGATTAAGAAACGATTGAGAGCGGCTAGAGACCGTCAGAAGAAATACGTAGACAGAAGACGAAAGCCCTTGGAATTTTAAGTGGATGATAGAGTGATGTTAAAAGTTGCACCATGGAAGGGCGCAGTTAGATTTGGCAAGAAAGGCAAGATAAGCCCGAGATACATTGGACCATATGAAATTTTGTCAAGCGTTGGCCCGGTAGCATACCAATTAAGGATGCCTCAAGAATTAAGCTACATACATGACACTTTTTATGTGTCAAACTTGAAGAAGTGTCTTGCAGACAAAGCCTTTGAACTACCATTAAAGGAGGCCAGAATAAATAACAAGTTGAACTTTGTGGAGGAGCCTATAGAGATTACTGACCAAATGGTCAAGAAACTTAGGTGAAGTCGCATACCCAGGGTTAAAGTAAGATGGAACTCTAGGCGAGGACCCGAGTTCACATGGGAACAAGAAGATGAGATGAGAAAAGAGTATCTGCATCTCTTTAAACCTACCCATTCGGAATCTAATCGAAACTAAAATTTCAGGACGAAATTTCCCAAATGGTGAAGAATGTAACAACCGGATTTTAGGTCCTACTTTAAACCTTAATTAATCTAGCAGTATTTCATTTTATTATTAATATTATTTTCATCTTTCATGTTAATTGACTTCATGCTTGATTTCCTTAGAAGATTTTTTTATGACTTGCCTTAGTTTAGAAATTATTAAGCGATGTTAGAAAGTACAAAATGATAACCTGCATTTGAAATGTTCACCTGCATTGGTTAATGTGGATGTGTGGTCTTCATCCGCATTTCTTCAGTGGTCATCCGCATTTCTTCAGTGGTCATCCGTATTTGTTGTCTTTCTCATCCGCATTTGTTCTTGCTCATCAGCATTTGTTGTGTTGCTCATCCGCATTTGTTCTTGCTCATCCGTATTTGTTGTCTGGCTCATCCACATTTTTCGTCTTGCTCATCCGCATTTGTTCTTGCTCATCCGCATTAGCATTTGTTGTCTTACTCAACCGCATTTGTTGTCTTGCTCATCTGCATTTGTTCTTGCTCATCCGCATTTGTTCTTGGACTTGTGATTTCTTCCAACCAGAGCAACTATCAACCTTTGAATTAACATGTATGATCCATCCAGGGTCTGACATCAAGAATTTTAAATAAAACAGATCATATGTGCGTACACACACATTTACGGCCATAAGTATACAAGAATAAATAATACTTGTAAAGTTTTATAAAATACATCACTTGCAACTTTTGTTTTAAATATAAACAAAAAAAAAAAGAAAACCCCTCCCCATTTGAAATCGGCCGCCCCCCCCCCCCCTCCCACCAATCCCACACTCTCTTGATTCTACAAAAACTCCTGAAACACACCACCCTTCCCTTTTCTCCATACATGCAACCATCCCATCCTTCCATCTCTCTATTTCTATCCATGAATTCTCTCCCTCTCCTCTTCAAAATTCTGCAACTTCTTCTCTATTTTCAGCAAGAAGTCAAAGCCCTTCTTCATGCACAACATCGAATAGGAGTAAAACCAAGCAAGAAGGTGATCTAAAGTGAAGTTTCTTGCAAGGATTTACAAGATTCAATAAGTTCCTACTCCAAATCGAGTTCAACAGCCCTTCTACTCCTTGAACCAGTCTAAAAACACAAAACTTCCAACGTGTAAGCTTCAGCTCACCTGAACAAAGTCATTTCTTGTGTTTTTCCCCTCTTTTCTACCATAAATCTCACTCTTCTTGTTCGAAACAGAAACCTGCGACCACACCACTATTTTTTGGGAACTCGGGACTTCACACAAGGTATATTTTAAAGAGTTTATGTGGACCAAGGGTTGGTGCACCCGATTTCACCCTGAAAACCCCTCTTTTTCATGTGTTTTAGCACCAAAAACCCACCTGTTTTGAAAAGCCCCTCAACCCATGTTATCATCTACTCAAAAATAGTTTATGAATATCATAATAATCTGTTTTAAAAGTTACAAAAGGGTTTGATGATGTTTAAGCTCAAACTATGACGATTACACATGTATAAATGGTGTATTTCACCATTAAATGCAACAATGATGCTATGAATGCAAATTCATGAGCTAATTTTTTTATTCCAGTAGTTTGGTCATATTAATCTTATAAAATTCATGGTAGTTGTTGAATAGGTAAAAAAGTGTGGTATTATGGACTAAATGGATGAAATTAAAAACCCGAAAGGTGGTAAAATTCTCAAAAATGGTCAAAACGTAAAAAGTTGCAAGTTTAAAATTTTCCAGGCCCTAAAATAAGTATTTTAGTGTTAAAAACCTTAATAAATTAACAAGGGTCATTTTGGATCAAGAAATGAAAGGAAGCAAACTTCTGGGTCAAAATTGTAAATTTTGAAACATGAGGGACCAAAGTGTAAATTCCATAAATATAACTAAATTTCAGTAATCATATGACCAAAAACTCTTATTAAACTTATTGTTGTATAAACAAATTTATAAGAGTCATATAACTTGTCACCCATGTATTAAAAACCCTAACTTTCCTAAAAAGGAAACTTTTTTACGCAAACTCTTAAGAAAAGGAGCTAAATGAGCTTGTAACCATAAAACACACTTAGTTAAATTTTCAATAGTCTAAGAACATGTAACTTACAACATGTATCCTATTAATAGGGTGCTAGGACTTGGACCTTCTCTGTGCTTGAGGAAACTGTTGTTTGACTTTAAGGTGAGTTTTAGCGTTCCCTTTTTACTACTATTTTGGGATGAAGCATGCTATGTTTGAGCTAAAATCACTTATTTTCTATTATGTCATACTTATATGTTGTGGTTAATGTTATAACTTGCACTTACTTGCATCACAATCATTAATTCTCGGTGAACCGCTTGTTTTATATGGGTAGATCTACTTGGGGAATCCCCCACACACAATGCCTTCTGTCATAACCCAATGACATAATAGGAAGGGTACCACACTAAGATCCTGCGGGGTCATTTAGGGCATGTCACAGGTTTTATAAGATACTATGGTGTACCACTCGGCAGGTATGGTACATTGTTTGAGTCTCAATTCTCCCTATGGGTTAACCGGTAATAACACAAGTTTAGAAGAGGCTAGCCGGGACTGATTGCATGGTTGATTGTGACCCTAAAACATTGATACTTATGTTTTAAAATTAACTTGTGGATTCTAAAGAGTCTTTTTGTTTTCAAACTTTAAGCACTTGAATTCACCAACTTTATAGTTGATATAAACTCTTTTTGAGCATGTTTCAGGTAACCCTTGATGGAAGCTTGGATTACTTTGGAAACCTTTTAAGGATGGCTTAGTACCGTGACTATCAATGGCATTACTTGACTTTGAAACATTTTAGACAATTTAATTTGATGTCTGTTAAACATTTGAATTTTTTGTGATGGATTCATACTTTTAAATTGGGGCTAGTCTGTTATGGCCCAGTGATGTTATTTAAATGTAATTCCATGTGATTTATCTCCTTATGTGCTCTTAAGATGGTTAGTTTCCGCTGCCACATATATTTCCAGCTTGTGACGTCCACCCACCTTGGGCCCAGGGTGTGACATTTGAAGACAATGTAACAGTAAGTGATCCTGTGTTCAAGCTTCGAGGATCATTAGCTATTGTTGATGAAGAAATTTCAGTCACATGGTCTTCCTTCATCTTCCACACCATCTTTGAAAGATTAGACATGACCTTCAACACTTTGGTAGTTTTGACAACTTCAGAAGTTTTGGAGACTGGACCTTCAGAAGATCTTGCTTTCACTGAAGCAGGATTCAGTACTTCGGAAGCATTCCTTTCTTTCAAGACCAATTTTTTTTCCGAAGGCAAGTTTTCACTTGTCTTCTTTTTCACCTTGGAGCTTCCAAAGGGAAATGATTTTCCTTCCGAAGCTAGTTTTTTCTTTCTACTTCTCAGAAGTTTTCTCTTTGAGCATATGAATAGTACTTTTAGGATTGTCGATGCAATCCTTAGCAAGATGAGAAGTACTACCACACATGATGCAATCTATTTGCTTCCTTCTAAGAGTCTTCTTTTGAGAGAAAAACTGAACTTGATCACTTTCGACCACCATCTTCATCTTCACAGATGATGCTGCAAGCTTCTTAGGGTGAGGCTTGCTTTTGAAACTGGATGGTTCAGGTTGTGTTGTAGTGATACACAGTTGATCACCCTTCTTCTCTTTGTTGGAATAAGTTGGACATAAACTAGAACTCCTGGTACTAGAGTTAATAGTTGAGTCTTCAGCCTTCACCACCTCAAATCCTGCAGAGATAACCACTTGTTTCTGCGTAGTGTTGATAATGGCCTTGATCTCTTGAGCCTTCTTTGATTTTCTCTTTGCTTTCCTGATCAAGTTCTTTCTTTTAGACTTGGTCATCCCAGATTCTTTTCTCTCCTTAGGAGAATAGTGACCCTTCCTAGGATGATCTTCTTCACTCTTCTCAAAATTATCCTTCACTATCTCTTTTTCATCCTCTTCATCAATAGGGCATCTTCACATGTTCCACACCTTGGAGATCTTACAGACAATAGAGTGTGCGGAGGAGCTATCTCAGTAGATCCCAGTCCCTGCTTATTCTAATAACAAACTTTTGCATTCAAGGATGAGGATATCATGTTCTTGAAGGTCTCTTCTTTAAGAGCATGTTTTTCTGCCCTGGCTTTGTTGATCACAAGCTCAGCCTGGCATTCAGTTAACTTAGTGATGAGATCTTTTATCTGAGTCTTGTAGTAGGTATGTTCATGCTTAAGAGTTGAAATGGCTTTCTCAAAATCTTTCGAGACTTAATTGCTTTTGGAAGAAAATTGTCCTTCAAATACATGTAAGTACTTAGAAGCATATTTAAGCTTCGAAAGATATTTCAGAATTTATTTTGAAGTTAAATTTCTTATAAGTAGTTATTTGACTTCAAGACATAATTTTCTTCCGAAGACAACTTGAAATCTACTTTCAGTAGAAAATTGTCCTTCAAATACATGTAAGTACTTATAATCATATTTAAGCTTTGGAAGATATCTCAAAATTTCTTCTGAAGGTAAATTTCTTATAAGTAGTTATTTGACTTGAAGACATAATTTTCTTTCGAAGACAACTTGAAGTATTTTATTTTAAGTTTGTAATCATTTTTAGCTGTTTTGAAATCAGCTTTTAAAATGTTTAAGGACTCAAGATCAGTTCTCATCTCTAAGTTACAGGACATATATCAGTTAACTTTAGCAATACATTCAGGTGTACAAAGATGTTCTAATACCTTGGCTTCTTCATGATCTGCCATCAGTGCTTGGTTTGGAGATGCATCTTCAACCTAAAAGCTCCAGTCAAAGCCTCCTTCTTCAATAGCTACTGCAGATTGCTGCTTGGGCTTCTCATTCTAGGGAGCTCTATTTTCGTAGTTTGGTCTTGTTTGTGCTTGGCCACCATTTGTCTTTGGTGCCTTGCATTCTCTAGCAAAGTGTCCTATTTGGTTACAGTTGTAACACTTCACTTTGCTTTTGTCCAGCCCAAACTTTCCACTTGTTGCATGACTGGGAAACTTCCTCCCATCCTCTTGTAAAACTTCATGGCTCTGTGAGTGAGAAGAGCCATTTACTGGACTATTTATATGTACTCCAGATCATCAGGATGGATACAGTCCAAGTCTTCAAGGGTAAAGAGAAAGTTGCTTGTGCTTTCATCAGTAGACACAAAGGCTTGTGAAGAGCTTGTCTCTTAGAATGGGCTTCCTTGGATGTAGCTCTCTCTTGGTGTCTCCGAAAAGGTGATGAAAGGACCCTTTTGTGAGTTGTCAGGGTAGCAGATGAGATGATGCTGTGGTTCTCTGCAATCCCTTTCAACCACATGAAGGGCTGAACTCTACTGATTGTTGGAGTTACCGAATGGATTTTGCATGTTCATCTCCATCTGGTAGCCACTGAGGATACCATACAACTCTGTGAGAGTAAGGGTCTTGAGGTTCTCAGTCCTCTTAATGACCACATAATAGTGTGTCTATTGTCTGGGAAGAGAGGACAAGAACTTCCTCACAATGTCCTTGTTCTCAAGAGTTACTCCAACATCCATTAGAGTATCCACAATCTTAACATACCTCAAGTATTTTTGAGTCATGGTTTCACCTGTCTTGAAGGTGAAGTTCTCAAACTGCTGCTTTAAGAGGCTCTTCTTGTTTTCTTTTGCTTCATTTGACCCCTCATACATCAGCTTCAGTGCATCCTATAGTTGCTTGGCAGTCTTGCACTTCTTGAAGCCTCTGTAGATAGAATTTGGAAGAGTAGTTTGGAGGGCGGTCATGGCCTTTTGATCTATGTCTATCTTCTTCCAGTCTTCTTTAGAATAATCAGCTACTTCCTTTAGTATCATACCACCACCAGCAGTAGCTGAAGAGGTGGATGGTACATGAGGTCTATAGACAACAGATCCCCACATCCTGAAGTCTTAAGACTTGATGAAGCCTTCCATTCTTTAGCATAAGTATCAATGTCATCAGATCAGTGGAGACTTTGTCATAGTACCGGTTTCCATATCAGCCTTTATGATAGTTGCCATTTGAGATGTTAAGTGTTTTGTGAAACTGAAGGGATTTAAGATGGTGAGATCTTACAATCAAGAGCCTAAAAAGCTCTGATACCAATTACAGGACCGGTTAAGGGATGGTCAATACAATCAGTTTCACAATGAAAAGAGTGTTAGAACACTTAACAGATCAAATAGGGAATCGGGTTTATGTAAATGATACTAAGAACACAAGTAAATAAGACAGAACTAAGAACAAGAACAGACTAATATGGTTTTCAAGAATGTTGAATATTGCTCCCAAGTTCTTTTACAAGTGTTACAAAGCATAAAAATATACAAGGACCTGAGATACTTTATACTACATCCTACAGCTAGCCATACTTTGAAGGCCAGCTGGAAACATTAATCTAGACAACAAGATCAATGTAAAGTCAAAAGGCATATTGCCTTTTGACTAGTGACTATGACATGCCATAGCTCACATCCTAATATATTATAAAAGGATAAAAGGGACAAAGTAGGAAGTTACAGACTCAAGACCATAATCTATAGTTTATTAAAGCATGGACCTTTTCACCAACTTGTATAAGTTGGTGAGTCTTTAGAGTTGCAGTGGAATGTAAGTCAGCTGTATGGAAAAGTAGATCAGAGAAAGCATGTCCTCTCTGTCTTCAGAAGAAATTAGTCTTAACTTCATTGGCTTCGGAAGACTTTGTCTTTGAAGCTTCGGAAGACTTCATCTCTAGCTTCGGAAGATTTGGTCTTTGGCTTTAGAAGATTTTACACTTAGAATAATTTCTGTGGTGAGTGAAAAACTTCCGAAGTAACTTCTACCTTGTACATCAGTGCGTGCATGCATGCAGGAAGCTCCTTGGTTGTTTTGGCTTTTTTGGTTGCATCAGCCTTCTAATATAACCTTACATTAAGTGATCAAGTTTTGTTTTTGTGCAAGTCTTGATCATCTACGCGTTCTCCAGTAAGAAAAATAAATTATTTGATGCATTTGTTTTTAATTCATCTTGTTCTTGATGATATTCATTAGGTATCATCAATATCATTATCTATTAATCAATGGTTCTTGATATTATGCATTGGATTGAGAAGGATTGCGAGTTTTGGGACTTGGATCGTCACGAGCCGGTAAAACCATATTTTTAGAATTTTTCTTGATATTGTTTTCTTTATTTTGTAATCAATAGTACTCATAATGGATAGATTCGATGCAATTAAATGCGAATAGAATCGATTTTGGGTGTTAATCAACAAAGAACACGAGCTGAAACCTTTAAACATTAATATATAATTTGGAACTGAAATCAATAATACACTAATGGTCTAAAGCGATTAATAAGTTAAATGGTTTATAAAATAATCATTCGTTTGTGTCTCAGGTCAGTTATGTTCAAAAATTATGGATTTGGATACAAAGGACAAAATTTATATATTAGACAGCTTGCTATCAAAATATTTGGTCATTTTATAAAGGTCATAACTTTGATCATAAGAAGTCCAAATTAATATCTAAAAGTAAGTTCAAAGAGTCATCTATCATAAGAAGTCCAAATTGGTCGTAGTTTATATCTAAAAGTAAGTTTATAGAGTCCTTTAACTAACCCAAGTGGTCTCATATCAATCCGACATCCTTTGGTTCTTTAAACGCATTAAACAAAACTAAAGGTCAAATCTGCGAAATTCAGGCAGAATGTTGGTCTGTGTTCATTAGGACATATATCACTTATACTTCTTCCATTTGAAGTGACTTTTTCTAGGATTTAGTTTAAGGTATTACGTTTTTATCGTTAATGTTTCAATCTCCAAGCAGCCTATGATTGGTGGATGATCAAATCTACAAGCTAAAATATTTTAATAAAACTTGAAATCAAGATTTAATACTAATAACTAAAGCGAGTTAAGGGACGTGTTCATTGGTGAATTATAGGACGTTTAATGATAAGATAACCTAAGGTTAACTAATCATCAAACTTGGACTAAAATAAGTATAATATGGAACGAGGATATCAATGTGAATGTGACAAGGACTTGGAACGTAATTAAATGGGGATTGAGGACCTTAAGGAAGGAAATTAAACTTGGACATTAAGGGCTAAACTATATGGATTACAATCAATTATGTCTTCTCGACCTTTAGTAATCCTAGTTTGTTTTGATAGCTTTAGTACGTGCTAATATCTGTGCGTGGACTTCTGGACTGTGCGAACATCACAGCCTCTTTTTGTATTTTTTTTTATTTGGGGAAAGCATGCTTAAAGGTTTTGGATATTGTCATGTTTTTAAACTCGATTTGGACTTGATTTAGACTGTTGTGTGTGATTTAAGTCATAAGATTGAGTCTAGATTCCATTTATGAGTATGTATTCTTGTGCTTAAGATCTCATGTTCTTATCATGATTATTTAACTATGGATTGGAACTGTAGAGAGGCACCCTCACCTCTATATTATGTATGCTAGTTAGGACTAATGTCACACCCCAACCGATGGCGAAATCATCAGAGCGGACCAATGTGAATCGATTACTTATAGCATATGGTGTTAAATATGTTGAAATAATATTAATTTTAAATTCATTGATAAATACTAACCGAAACTTTCATTACATTCAAAAAATAATCTTATAAACATAACAATTGTCTTTTATTAATCTAGGTCCAGAATCATAGATGTAAACTTGTATGTAATCCAACTAAGCTTCATTTCCTGAAATCATGTGAAAAAAGTAACAAATTAGCTAAAGAATTAGCCGATGAGTAAACACCGGTTTTGCATGCATATATTGATTGATTAAAACGATTAAAATGATTGAAACAATTCAATTCATATGACAATGTCAATACTTAAAAATGCAATAGTGTAATATAAAAAACAAATCAAACACAATCAAACCTAATAACTAGATTGACTTGGTCCACAAACGAAGCCTTGTGATAGAATGTGTGAATCCGGTTTCAATCACCACTCGAATAACCAAATAGGGTGGGTTTGTCAAACCAATAGATCTATTATTATTACCATAGTTGAATGAATTAATGATGTGTTACCATCTAGATTATCTAACTATGAACATATATTTGCAAGTATTAACATAGTATGTATAAAATTGAATTTTTGAATTGAATATCAATGAATAACAATGATTGAATATGAATCATATGATTTCTCTAAAATATAAAACACATGAAAATAGGCTATGAATACTCACTTGATAGATGTGATTTGAATACTAATATGATAGATTAGACACCAATGGTTTCCTTGTGATTAACCTAAAGAACGGCATCCTAAGTTAGAATAATAAAGGTTAAGACTAAATATGGGTTAGTGTTTCAATTAGGTTTTGAGGTTAAGTAGAAAAAACCCTAAATCCGTCATGAACCCTAATTCGAATTTAATCTAATTGAACATGAATTTAATATTGATAACAACAATAAACATGAGGCTTTATGTTCCCCACATGAAATCAAGTGTGTGTGCACCTAGAATTACTTAGATTGGTTCTGAATTGATGATGAACATGAGATAGAATGGTCGCGACTATGATGATTCTGAATTTAAGTATATGATGATGATTAAACCAAATTGATGTTATGAGAAGCTTTTTTAGTCGATGAAGATCAATACCCCTCTATAAGTCTTTGTTTAGAATGATTCAAAGGTGGATTTTGACTAACTTGCCAATGTGAGTTGAAGATGGTGATCGAATTGGATGTGTGTGTCCATGTGATTTGTATAAAATTAGATGTTTAGAGAGTTAAATGGAATAGAATAGATTATTTGCTCTCTATTAAATAGGGTTAATTGTAGTGGTTTCATAGTCAATGAGTTAAGGTTTTAAATCGGGGGTTTCGAGTTCAAATTGATAAGGGTTTCATGGTTACAGGTTCTAATTGATATGGTTATTATGATTGCAATGATCAATAACGTGTTACCGATCATTTGATTGAGTCAATTGATCGAATTTTCAATTAAAACCAAGTTAATTTTAATGGGGGTTTCGGTTTCGAGTACACAACCATAATAGCCGAATAAGTTCAATTGAAATGGGTACTGGGTTCAAATCATGATTGCGAAGTTTAAGAACCAGTTTGATTGGCTTGATTTATCAAATTATGGGTGTTTGAATCTGCTAAAATTTGGCTGGAATGGTTGCAGGAACACTGAGGCCGACATGAAGGGGGTTGGGTTTTAAAAGTATCATTTTGGTCCCTGTTGTTCTTAAGGGTTAATAGTTTATGTAATAACTATTTAAAATAAGTTTTGACAATTACAGTTTTAGCCCTTAACTAAATATAAACCTAATTTAACTAATAAATCAATTTGTTTTATATCTTATAATAATTTTGTAATCTAATTATTTATTTTAATTTAATAATTAAAATCTCATAATTAGCAATAAAATTTTATAATTTTATAAGATATTTAGTATAAAATTTATAAAATAATCCCAAATTGTTATAAATTGAATAAATAACATAATTATTGTATTTTAAACACTAAAATAAATAATTGACTAGTTAATGAATTCGATTATCATAATTGACCTAAGCGGGTTTGGATTTACAATTTGAAAATTGGTCAAATGTTACCATTGACTTCGCCTAGAAGTGCCATTGGTTTAATATAATCCGGCATATTTAGCCTTAGACTTGTTCTTGGGCATGCATATGATTAGGTTTGGTCATGAGCTTATGTTAGTGTCTATGACTTCTTATGTTCTCATTCACATACTATTATTATACTAGATTTACATGACAACTTATTTTGTACTTTCAAACCTGAGAATTCATCAACATATATTAACTTTTTAGTGTATGAGTTTTCAAGTCACAATGCTTGACGTGCATGGATTAGAGGACTGTTATCCATGACCACTTTTTTTAGAGTAAATAGATTATTATTTGGATTGCCTGATTTTGGATTATAATTGGTATTTGTTTGGATTGTACTTTGGTTTGGATTTGTATATATGTTTGGTTATTATAGTTTGGAACTTTTGATTTATTTGTTCATTATACTATGACGTTACAGGATTGATTATACTTGGCATTTGTTCCTTTGTGTCGGGTGACGTTATGATCCATTGAAAAAGAATGCCTCTAGTAATTCTCTTACGCCAAATTGTAATCAGAGTCATTGGTTATAGAGAATTAGGTGGATTATTTGATCTAAATTATAACCTAAGTACCCACAAGTAATATATAATAGAATTATATGCGCATTGATGTACATGTGTATGATCAGTGTACACTATCAATCATTCAGTTGTACATTGTAATCTGACTTACATGCTACGTGTTATCCTTATTTGAGATTATGTATATTATACTATATGTGTACCTTCGGTCTAGATTGATAAGTGTTGCTATAAGGATTGTTCTAAGGACTTAGGCCATTAAGCCAACTTTTATTTCTCGCGTCTGTTGTTGTTACGTATGTTGTATGTGCCCCTATCTACAACTTTTTAGGTTAAATATTGGAGATGGACACATTTATTATTTTGTTTAAAATACTGGAGTGATATTAGGGTACTAAAAGATGTTTTCCCTAATCTATTTGCCTTGGGGAAAAAATAAAAATGTTAACACTAGTGACAGATGCCACAGACCTGTGGAGAATAGAATGCCCATGTGGTCTTGGAGAAAAGCCCCATTTCACGTTTCGGATGTCCAAGAGATGATTTCTCTTACTGTCTTTCTACACTGATAAATGTCAAAATATGTGATAATGTTTAGGTTTGGGATGGTGTTGGGGCGGGTTCCTTCTCGGTGGCTTCTTATAAAGAAAAAATTACTAAAGCTCGTCTTTCATAATGAAATTTGTTTGGCTAAACTAGATACCAATAAAGATCACATCTTTTGTTTGGCGTGCGGTTTAGGGGCGAATTCCATCCCTTCTGGATCTAGCAAAATGAAATGTTTAGTTGTCATTTGCGAAATGTAAACCTTGTGGAAATGACTTGGAATCCACATACAACCTCTTTGTTAGATGTTCTATGGTGAAATTTTACGGGACAAAAGTCAATCCTGGTGTAGATGTAAGCTCACCGGTGTGGATAATTTTCAAGGCTTGCTACATATTCCTACTAACATGTATGGTGACAAATTGGTTTAAAAAAAATTGATGATTCTTCATGCTACCATTTCGCACATGTGGATATGAAAGAATGATAGTGTTTTCAAGGATGGCAACAGAGGAGTGGATGCGATATTTGAAGATATATTGGTTTCATCGTTCACTTGGATATAATATATGGGAAAATTTACTTGTTTAGATCGGGGCAATTGTTGCTTTTTTTAATATATCTTCTTTCTTGATGTAATGTTTTCTTGTTAGCTCACTACTAGTTTTGATGAAGTTTTCACAGTTCAAAAATATACTTGGCTTTTAAAACATTTTTGATTAATAATTGAAAAATACAAGGTATTACTAATACATTAAAAGCCAAAGAGCACACAATCAATGCATAGTGTACAAGTCAAAACGCATGACACGTGTGAACTCCCTTTGATTTCGGCTATTTTTGTTTCAAATTTGATTATTATTTTATGATTATAATTATTTTTATCGTTGTTTTTCTTTTATAATTTTAAAAATGTAGTCTTTTGTTAAATTTTGAATACACCTTATTTAATTTATTGTCTGGTGTAAGTTTCAACTAAAACCGATTCGGGCCGAATATAATATACTACTAGCCTTTTTAAAATGTAATGTTTTGAAAATTCCAAGTACACTATGTGACTCAATTGTCTCTGCGTGTGTTTTGATAAAATTTTATTTAAAATCAAGTTTCACAACGTACATTCAAAACATATGATCCAAGTATAATATATAATGTTTAGTTCTTTTAAAAAAACATAATTTATCTTATATTTCCGATATAGTATAACGATGTGTTTATTTACACATAATTCTATATGAATTTTAATCGAGCTAGGGAAAAGCGTGGGCAAAACACTAGTCAAATATATTAGAGAATAGTTATTAAAACGAACGTATGCTAATGATTGTTCAAGAATTATAAAGGAGTTCTACCAAATCAATTAAATAACAAACCAAATAACACTAGAAGATTTTAATATATCTTATTCAAAACATAACTAGATTATAGCTTAATAAATTAGAAAGAAGGATAAAAGATTGAGAACATTATTAGTATTTAAACTTGAGATAATTATCTATAAATTTAACTTTGTAATGCTATAACATCTTTTAAAACTATTCAAGATGTAGATATATTATATAGCTTTCATTATGTTTGATATGTGCAATAGTAACACATCACAAGCAATCACCCATCTACGGCTTTTCAATAAGAAGTAACATTCTAAAACACAAAGATATTTAAAAAAAAAACAAGCGGTAAGCAGATGGTGAAATAAATTTCATGGTGTTTGGTTTGATGATGGGCGATTGTGGTCATCAAACATCCTGATTTCCTCAATCATCCTAACCAACTGATCCATGTTGGGTCGCTTTTCTGGGCTTTTCGCAACACATGTCATGGCTATCTGAAGCATCTGCACCATCTCTTCCTCTAAATTCTGATACTTTGTCAGCTCCACATCAAACACCTCAGCGGTCCACTCCTCTCTGACGACAGACTGGACCCACCGCGGGAGGTCCACCACTTCATCCCGACTCGCTGCTGCTGCTGCAGTTGCTGGTGCTTTCCCAGTCAACAATTCAAGTAGGAGAACGCCGAAGCTGTAGACATCGGATTTTTGTGTTGGTTTTTTGGATTCGATAGCTTCAGGTGCGTGGTAGCCTGAAGCTTGAGTGGGGGTGCCCATAAGAGTAGTCAAACCGAAATCAGTCACACGTCCATGGTTGTCGTGGTCGACTAGGACATTGGAGGATTTGATGTTTCCATGACTTAGTTTTCCGCCACCTCCTGCATGAATATGAGAAATCCCTTTTGCTGTTTCTAGAGCAACTCTTAATCTAGTTTCCCACTCTAATGTTCTTCCCGAACCCCTGTTGCCTGCATCACAAACACCTAGGATTGCATTAATATTGATTCAAGTCACATGGTTTGAACAAATTATGAAATGTAAATGATGACATACCATGTAATAAAGAGGACAAGCTGCGAGATGCTGCGCACTCATATATCAGTAGCTTTTCATCCTTGGAATAGTAATAAGCTAGAAGAGGAACCAGATTTGGATGCTTCGCTACACGCCCAATGATCTCCATTTGCTGCTCAAATCCTCTCTTTCCAACGACCACTTCTTTCAGCCTTTTTACAACCACCATCGTTCCTTCTCCTAAAACCGCTTTATAAGTTGTACCATAACCACCCTTTCCTAAAACTTCAGCAGAGGCTCTAAGTAAGTCTTCCAGATTGAACTTACAAGATGAACCATCAAAGAAAAATAGTTTGTTCTTCCCAGATTCTTGCAACGCGCTGCTAAAGTCTTCTTTCGGCGTTGCCATCATCCCACTCCCTAAGGCTTTCCCTTGTGTTTCACCTTCTTTCTTCTTTGCAATGAATAGCACTAGTGCAAGAAGCAGAAGCAATAGCAGAGAAGAAGACACCACGGAAATGGCAGCCACAGCACCCTTGCTTAGTTTGTTATTGGCCTTTTGTTGAGAGGGTAGTCTTTGGGCAGGAGGGACGAGCATTCGCGGAGGAGGTAAGTTGACATTTGTTGAGGGTAATGGTGGTGGTGCTAATAAAGAGGGTGATGGTGATAAAGAGGGTGATGGCGATGAAGATGGTGATGGTGAGAGGCATTGGCTAAGTGGTGATCCACAAAGTCCAGAATTCCCGCGAAAAGCTGAAGCTGGGAACTTTTTTAATGACAGTGGGATTGATCCATTAAGTTGATTGTTGCTTACGTTCAAGTAGTTGAGGTTTGTGAGATTCTGTAGTGAGGTGGGGAGATTACCAGTGAAAGAATTGAAGGATAGATCAAGTGCTACAAGTTGGGATGAGAGAGAGGAAGGTATTTGACCCGAAAATTGGTTATTGTTGAGGTAAATGTTGGTGAGAGAAGAGAGGGAAAGGAGATCAGAGGGGAGACTTTGATTTAGGAAATTAGAGCGAAGGCTAAGTATAGCAAGTGCATCCAGGTTGCCTAGAGTGTTGGGTGGAATGGGGCCATACAAGCCCATACCAGGAAGGCGAAGTGCCGTTACGCGTTTGCCCTCGCAACTCACGCCTACCCAAGACGTGCAGACGGAAGTTTGGTTCCTCCAGTTGAGCTTTCGACCTTGACGCACCGACGCAGCAAACTTGAGAAGGGCTGTTTTGTCCGAGTTTAGATCAGCAATGGTGACTGGTAAAATCACCACAAGGAAATACGCTAATAAATATTGCTTCATTGTCCCCTACTCCTGCTACTTAAATATCCACGAAAACAAAAACTGTTACATCTTTTGAAGAGAAACAAACAGCAGGCATACAGATAATACATGTATAGCTTAAGGGGACTAATTCATAAAAACAAATGCTAGAGGCCAATTGGCATGCATATCCGGAAGATATCAATTACCGGAATAATGAGCTAGCTGTGATAGCTTCTTATTTCCGTTTAATTTGTGTACGAATGCGAAAGAATTTGATTATGCATATAAAAAACATGAATCGAATGGCATCTCCCCCTACCTTTCGAAGATGTGTGGGTCAAAGGTATGGTGGTTTTTCAACTACAGAGAGGCGCACGCACATGTTCTTCGTGAAGCAAACGGAATGTAAAACAGCAACGCAGATCTCGAGATCAATCGCCTCTTTCTCCCTCTCTCTCTCACACACAAGCTGTGTGTGATTACTGATTAGAGAGAATAAAACAAAAAAGAAATGGAGCAGACGAGAAGCAACTGCTCTGTTGACGATGGAAGGATGTTGGGAGCAGAGCAGAACGCAACAGAGCAAACAGAGAGATCAGGCCACCTGCTTTTATATTGTATTTATCTACATGCTAACATATCTACCCTCAGAAAATAAAATGTTTATAGATCAATTTTTACTATCATTTTGTCCTATGTTATTAATATAACAATTTAACTATCTAATAATTATATTAAATGTCTTCTTTTCAAAATATAAAATAGATTTTATAGTAAATTTAAAACAAGTTTGTTCCTTAAACTTCTATGAAAATTAAGTTTTCAGTAAATACAACTTTATATAAAAAAGTTTTTTTTAAAAAACAGCTTTTTCAAAATATATAGAAAATTTGAAAAACAGTTTTTATAAAGCAAAAGTTTTTCAAATACGCACGTTTGAAAAACTATTGTTATTGTTTTATTAACTTAAGTAGTTAATTATACGTAACTTCAATCCTATTTTATCTTATAACATTATTATATAATTTTTTAAATACTAATTATAACTGTTAATTTAATATTTATATTTAACCCGACCCGTGTAGTACGCGGGTTGTTAAATTAGTTATAATTATGTTTTATTAACTTAATTAAAATGAGTGTTTTACTGAGTGTGAGATAATGAATCTTACATTGTTTGTTTACATACCGTGTCTGAATCACTACTAATACTCTAATCTCATTTTAAGTGTTGTATTCTGATGGAAGAAATTTCAAAATGAGTGACCCATGATCACTACTATGAAGTCTTCAGTCGAGTAACAAAAACAACTCGTGAGCTCCTTTTAAAACCAAAATGCACAATATTGATTTATACGAGAGCGGGTGTTTATGGACGTTTTGTATGTTGATGAGGGGAAAACTACACACTTAAGATTATTGACTTCAATGCGTTTTACCTCCCTGAGGTTTCATAAAAATTGTTATTTGAATCCAAAAGTTTAAAATGTTGTCATTTGCATCCAAATTTTTAATTAAAATTGTCATTTGAATCCATTTGGTTACACCTAACTAACACGGTTAACTTTTTCCGTTAAGTTTCCAACATTAGAGTTATTTTAATCAAAATAATTAAAAAATAAAGAACCAACTCACGTGAGAGTTTTTATATGTTTAGCTTCTTTTGATAATTATAGTTATGATTTGATTATATAATAGTCTCGTATTGTTTTGTCTTGTTAATGTATTTTGGTTTTGTAATCGATTACTTTTGGCTGTTTTATTTAACATAGATTTCTTTGATTTAAATCTTAATCATGGTTACGATTATTGATGTTTTATGATTATTATTCATGGGCAGTTAATGTCATATTATTAATTGTTCTTATACTTTTATGATAATATGTCTTTATGGTTATGATTCAAATAATTTATATTATATGAATTGTTTGTTTATTTATATATATCTTTGTTTTGTATGTTTTATAAAGTTAGTAATGAATCACTTTTAGTTAGTTATACATATATATTATTTTTATATAATATGATTTCCAGAAATGTCTTCATTGATACAATGAAAAAAATACTGACCTATCATTCATGGTAAATTAAAATCCCAATGGTGATTACCAAAGGATACTGAACGCCTAAAACTTTTCATGTACAACTGATTTTTTATTTTGTAAATGTTTTAAATAAAATATCTCTAATTTAAGAAACTTAAAGGAAAAAATTAACAATGTTAATTAGGAGTAGTTAAGTGGATTCAAATGACAATTTTTGTGAAACTTTTGGATGCAAATGCTAAAATTTAAACTTTTGGATTCAAATGATAATTTATATGTAGTGATGTAAAATGCATTTAACTCAAGATTATTATTATTTTTTTGAAAGGAACTCAAGATTATTTGATGGGGGAGTTTTTTGAATCATTGGCATTAAAAAGGTCTCCACTTTAGATAAACAAAAAGAAACTCGTGTCTCATATTAACAAGGAGGACATAATTAGTAGTACAAGACTTGAATTATCAAACAAAATATGTTTAAAGTTAAATTCGACTTTACTTTTAGATTTGCAAATGAAATTCATGTATTTTCTAAATTCTAATGAGTGCCTAAGTAAGTAAATAGCATCCGAAAACATGTAAAAAAAAATTGGTAAACTCATTTATTAAGTCACGAAATCTGCTGTTTGTTTAATATTTATGTTTTAAACTAGCAAATGTGTTAATAATATTTTTTCAAACTATTTTTATAAATTAAAAATAGTTAATTAAATATTGGATAATTAATATAAATCATTTTCTATAATTAACTATATTATATATAAGATGATTTAAATATTACTGTGTGTTTGGTATTTTGGTATAACAAAAATATAACACCTTGACGGTTCTTTAATGTTGAAATATATTTTATAGTTCTTAATTATCAAATTGATAGGGTATTATTAATACTAAAATAATTTATTAATTGCAATGAATTATATTATAACCTTCACTTGAATACTTGTTCTATTTTTAGTTTTGACTTTTTGTTTCTTCAACCACTCCAACGAAAACACAATTGTATTAATTTGTTACGGAGTACTATTTTATTTGAATTACAAGATGATTTTATGGTGTTAAGTACTTGATGGTTAACATTACAAAAGACATTGACGTCAGTTTTATTCACGCTTGAAAGCATCTATATGTTGATTTTTTTTAAGTTGTCAAAGTATTTCAAACGAATAGTTATATATGAAATTATATTTTTTTAAAATATTATATTATAAAATCATGTGGATAATTTTAATTTGAGTGTATTATTCTTATTTTTTCCTTTAGCAAAATGATTTTTTTATAAAGATGTTGATGAATCATGCGTAGAATGTGCGTTATTATAAATATATGTTGTGTAAGTGTTATATAGGTTGTGTCAAGGCCGGCTCAATTTTTATGTTACCCATAACCAATATCAGATTTTAGGGCTCTTTTCAAATACTGTGTTTTAAAGTCTCAAATGAACTTACGAAGTTTTGGCATTTTTTTCCAAAATAAATTTGGAAACTATTTTTAGAATTTGAAGTTCAATGCAAAAAAAAATTATATATACATAGAGAAATTTACTATACAAAATGTTGTTTTTGTGAGAAGTGTGCGAAATAATAACAACCATTAATGTTTATATGAATAGTTCAGATTAAAGATAAAAAATCATCCAAGAAATAAGTCTAGAAGATAGATTTGGAAATATAATAAATCCCCCTGTTTTTTAACGCGTATAATTTTTTATACGACATTATTTTTTTGAAATTTAGATTATAAAATCGAGTATTTTTTTTAACTTGAG
Source organism: Flaveria sonorensis (assembly GCA_025506505.1). Lineage (NCBI taxonomy): Eukaryota > Viridiplantae > Streptophyta > Magnoliopsida > Asterales > Asteraceae > Flaveria > Flaveria sonorensis. The sequence continues at coordinate 21,941,302 of CM046424.1, forward strand.
TATAGTATTGCTATACTCTTTTTTTTAATTAACATTTTTTTAAAAGCATTTATGTGTTGTGCGTATAAATTGTGTAATTATTAACTGCGTAAATATAAACATAACTTGCATAATTATCATATAATTTACGTAATTATCATATAACTTGCGTATTTAAAAATATAACTTGCGTAATTATTTTTTATAACGTAAGTAATTTACTTTAAATAAATATAACTTGGGTAATAATAAATATAACTTGAATAATTATAATAATTTGGGTAATTATATACTTTATATGTGTAATTATGGCACTGACGAAATTACCCCTGCGGCAATAAACACGTGTCACGTCCTAGTGAATTCGTACGCTTCGCACATAAATTGCACTTTATATAGTAACCTACCCCTATTTGCACACTATTTAATAAATTACATAACCTCTTTTTCTATAAATGTTGTATAATCCGTCTATATAATTTAATATATGTCGATAACTATGAACTAATGCATAATACTCTCAAAATAAATTATAGCAGTAAGTAGTTGCAAACTTGTCATTGGTAGACCAACCGCCCACCCAACATTTTTACACATCGAGTCAAGTAACCCACTATTTCCTAGCTTAACTAAATCTTTTGGGTTTACACGTAAATGAAATTATTTAATATCATAATTTCATATTTCTGTGTTTTATTAAGATTATATTGTTTTTTTTTTCTGATTTAATCAAATAACTTCGCTCGTTAAAACTTTATGATAGTGCTTAAGAAAATACAAGTAGGCAATTAATATAAATTTTTACTAGTTTGGAGCTCAGAACAGCACAAAATTGCGCAGTTGCTTTTAATAATTGTATCATCTATCAATAGCAGGTTAGTCCCGCACTTCGCCACAGCTCTATTTTGAACGTATATGAGAACGCAAAAATTGTCTATTTAAAATCTAAATATATATGAACATGTTAACATATAATCAAACAATTGTGATACTATATATATATATATATATATATATATATATACGTATATATATATATACGTACGTATATATGTATATATATACGTATATATATATATATATACGTATATATACATACGTATATATATATACGTATATATATATATATATATACATACGTATATACATATATACGTATATATATACATATATACGTACGTATATACATATATACGTATATATATACATATATACGTACGTATATACATATATACGTAGATATATACATATATACGTACGTATATACATATATACGTAGATATATACATATATACGTACGTATATACATATATACGTAGATATATACATATATACGTACGTATATACATATATACGTATACATATATACGTATATACGTACGTATATACATATATACGTATACATATATACGTATACATATATACATATATATATATATACATATACATATATATATACATATACATATATATATATACATATAGATATATATATACATATATACATATATATATATATATATACATATATACATATATATATATATATATATATATATATATATATATATATATATATATATATATGCTGTGAACACTTTTTCATCCGCTGCCAACACTTGTGCAAAATTTCTTCTATTTACAAATCATGTAGAAGAAATATAAATGATGATTAGTGTTATGCTTGGATAATAATTATGTTCAAATGTTAGCATATGATTGTTTTAATGTTAGAAATTGTTTGCTTGATTAAGCAGACATTATCCTTTAATCTACTTGTTGTAGTCCAACAGTATCCCCTATACTGGATACGATAACCCTTAGATGTTTGAAGTCGCCTCGCAATATCTAAATTACTTCAGATGAAACCTATACATGTTATCACTTCATTGTACGGATTAAACCTAGAGGATCGGGAAATCAAGAACAAGATGATAAAGCTAAAGTATCTGCGCGAGAACTTTGAAGCTTCTCCCGCGAGACTTATTGTAAAAGTTGAATACTAGAAGATCAGTAGTATGCGATGATTAATGAGTTATGGGCATCGATAATGTATCTAATAAAGAGATCGACTTACATGATTCTTTGAGCATTCCATACAATATTGTACGTGTGGAAGGCTGTGGTTGGGTGGAACCACACGTGAAATTATTATTCCTTATCTCCTTTTCCTTGTGAGTATATGTTGGTGTGTATTGTACAAATTTTCCTATGGTGTTGCCTAAGAACTCAAAGTCTATCTCATCATGTCTCGCACCTTGTGATGACAGCTGGTATCAATAACCATAGCTGCTCTGACAGCCACCTTGGATGTTAAGTGAAAGCTTATCAGAGAACTAATGGATGATAACATGGCACTTAGGAAAGGGTTGAGGCAAGCCAGGGAGGAAAATAAGGAGATGATGTGTAACACCCAGAATTCTTATTTAGAAGACGAGAAAAGAAAAGTATCCAGAAAGAAAGGTAAATGGACACAAGTGGAGGGGCTAAAGTTGTAAAAGGACAAAACTCTAATATGGCCACCCACTTTAAAGCATATCTGCTTTCTGTTCTTGGTCAAGAAGAAGAAGAAGAAAGGGGTGCCGGTTTTGGAGAAGAAGAAGGAAGGAAAAGCTGCAAAAGGTGAGTTTCTTGAGCTTATGTTCGGGTTTTAACTCGGTTTACAGCTTGTAACCGAGTTCTTGATGTTTTAGAAGGTTGTTCTCGGGATTTTGAAGCTGAAATCACAGGTGGAAGTGTTTGGGTTGAAGATCTGCTTCAGGTGAGTTTCTAGAACCCCTCTTTTACAGATTTTAAAGTGTTTGGGGCTATTATGCATACCGGGAAAAGGTTTTCCAAAGATAACCGTATGTTTCTGCTTGTTGTTCGTCTGTGATACTGTGATCGTATGTTTAGAACCGTTTTAGAGGTTAGAATTGTGGTTAGTATGCTTTTAAGGGCTTTAGTATGCTAGATCTGTGTTTGGGTAGTGTTAGAATGATTATCGGGTGTTTTGGGTGGTTAGAAATATTTTCAGAATGTGTTCATGCGCCTAAACAGTACCCTTCATGCGCCCAAAAAGTTGGCCATGAGGCTAAGTGTTCTTATGCGCCCAAGTGTTATCATGCGCCCAAGTGTTCTCATGCACCCAAGGTGGTGCGCCCAAATAGTGGCCATGCGCCCGAATTGTGCCCAAGTGACTGTGGGCCATGCGCCTGCATAGTGCCCATGCGACCAGAAAGTGTGAAAATGGCTAAGTGTAGGTGGTGCGCCTGAACAGTGGTTCATGCGCCCGAAAAGTGTGGAAATGCCTAAGTATAGATGGTGAGCCCAAATAGTGCCCATACGCCCAGAATTGTTTCTGTGGCTAAGTGTTGGAACGCCTGAACAGGGCTCACGCGCCTGAATAGTACTGATGCGCCCAAGATGTTTATACTTAGAATTTTTCTGCTGATGCGCCTAGAATGTTTTTATGTGCCTCGTTTTAGACTTAAGGTTTTCTAAGGGCTTTAAGAGGTGATGTTTGAGATAGGTCCCGTTGGGATGTGATGGCTTATGCTTGATGTATGCATGATGATGTGATGAGGTTGATGTGTGAGTGTGTGATGCGTTGTCTTTCTTCGTTAAACGGTTTTCAAAACGTATATATTATGTTTTATAATACGTTATGTATGATGTATGACTTTACTTGGTTTGATGTATGGCTATGAATGAACGTAAAGTATTATGTAACGAAGTTAAAGACAATAATAATGAAAAGTGGAACGTAAAGAAACGAAGAGAGTCTTGTGACTCGAAGGGAGTCTTTGTGACTCGAAGGGAGTCTTCGTGACTAGAAGGGAGTCTTCGTGACTCGAAGGGGATCCTTGTCGCGTACCCCGGTACTGTGTCAGTCTTCAAACACGAGCCAGGGGTTTGTTTACAGGCCCCGACACAGTATCAGCTTTCGAGCATGAGTCGGGGGTATTGCATGAGACAGGATCCAGATTGAAGTGAAAGATAATGATGAATGTACGAAATGTACGATATGAACGATGATGAAGATAATAAATATTATTATCAATGTGTACGTATGATGTGTGATCGCATACGATTTCGAAGGTTATGTTTTAAAGGAAGTAAAGTATTTTATTTATAAAACTAGAACTCACTCAGCGTCGCTGACTTTTTGTATGCATAATAGTTGGCAGGTATTTTGTTGATGCTGAGGAGTTGCAGGCGTGGATGCATACGCTACTGGGGACGTTTTGAGACTGGCATCCACATTTTGGACATGTTATTGTATTTTGAAATGTAAATGATTTATGTAATGAGATAACATGTTCTAATTATAAATGAAAGTTATTAATTTCCGCTGCAAAGAAATAAGTATTTTAAATAATTTATGCGATGACGGTCCAGCTGTAAGCATCCCGGGAACGGGGCCTTACAAGTTGGTATCAGAGCTAAAGTTTAAGAGAATTGGGTAAATATTTTCAAAAAGAACCTAATCTTAAACTGAGAATGGGACGAAAAGGAAAGGGATGCCAGTCCTAGTAGCTACGTGCCTGCAGGTAAAAGTTTTATGTAAAAGGTTTTATGTAAGTTAATGTTAACCAGTATTATGTGTGCATGTTATGTGGCTTGTGTGCTTTTGTGTAGATTTAGATACTGATGTAGTCAGGATAGGAAATGCTTGGGAAATAAAGAGTAAAGTTAGTGGCTAAACACAGCTGGCCACTGTGATTAGGGACTTACTATACTTGACATAACTTGAGCTATTACCTTGAATGACCATGTTGGTGTTTGAATCTTATAGTGTTTAGATGGCTGGCGGTAGGTCTTCTGAGGCTTCGCGAGGTGGAGGTCGTGGTGGACGTGGTGTTAGGCCACGTGTCACGAGGAGCAGAGCTAAGACTGCTGAGACGGCTCCTGAAGAGCCAGAGCTTCGTCACCAGGACGGTGAGGACGGGAGTGCTGATCTGAGAGCCTCAATGAAGGAGGCAGTAGCAGAGGAAGTCCAACAGGTCATGCAGATGATTCTGCCGACTGTAGTGACCGATGTCATTAGAGCTATGAAGGAGGATGAGAAGAAGGAAAGTGAGAAAAGGAGAACCACACGACGCGGAGGTGAAGCTGGAGGTTCTAGGGATATGGAGCAACCCGATGCTGGCATGGTTGTCTCAAGTGATGACGGGGAGGACGAGGAAGCTGTGGAGGAGACTGCGAAGGGATGCAGCTATGGAGCATTCCAAAGGTGTAGGCCTCCTGTGTTTGATGGAAATGGGAGTGCTACTGCTGTGCAACTTTGGGTGAGAGAGATGGAAGCGGTACTTGATATCAGCGAGTGCCGTGAGGATCAGAAGGTGAAGTTTGCTACCCACTCATTTGTGGATTCAGCCTTGTGCTGGTGGGACAACATTGTCCAGGCTGAGGGCACCAGAGCAACCGGGAGGATGAGGTGGAAGGAGCTGAAGAGGTTGGTAATCAAGGTGTTTTGCCCTCATAAAGAGCTTGACAAAGTTGAGAGGGAGTTCCTGTAGCTAGAGGCGGGAACGATGACTCACCAAGAGTACACCACAAAGTTCAACGAGATGGCAAGGCTGGTGCCAGATCAGGTGACGCCTGTGTCACGAAAGATCAAAAGGTATATTCAAGGTCTGCCAGCAGATATCCGCAGACATCTGATAGCTGCCCGACCAGGGACGTTTAGGTCAGTGGTTGACTTGGCGGGGAGGCTCTATGACGAGCGAGAGGCGACGGTGATGATGGATGAGGAGGAGGAACGGAGTTATGTTAAGAATGGGAACGGAAGGCGGGTCAACAATGATGGTGAACTTGTGGCTGGAGGTAAGATGATGAGGTTCAATGATCGGAAGAGGATAACTGAGAGAGAAGAGGTATGCAAGATGTGTGGCAGAGATCATGAGGGGGAGTGCAAATGGGGATTGAACGTCTGCTTCTAGTGTGGAAAAGAGGGCCACAGGGCGAGGGATTGTCACCTGTCTAAATGTTACAGATGTGGCAATAGTGGACATATGAGCAGGGACTGCAAGAAGTCTAGGGCAGAGAGCTCCAATGCAAGGAAGGAGAACAGAGGATGAAGGTCAGAGCATTCGCTATGACCAGGAGGAGGCTAGTGCGGACTTCGACTTGATGTCAGGTACGTTTCTGGTAATTTAAATTTGTGCCTTGTGCTTTGATTATGGTGCTAGTAGTAGTTTCGTTCCTGCTGCCTTTGTGTTAAGTTACACGTTAGGAGTAGGAAGATCGATGAGCTTTCAATGTAGAAATTGCTATTAGTAAGTCCACTAAGTTACCAGATGCCCTAGAAGATTGCGCGATAGAATTGAGGGAGCGTGTGTTTCCTGCTAAGGTGTTCAGGACAGACATCGATGGATAGACGTGCACCTTCGGAAGGATTGGCTAGTAGCCTACGAAGCAAACACCGAGTGTTGCAAGAAAGTAGTTTGAGCAATCGCGCCCGAAAGAAGTTTGGTGTTGATCTATGGCGATGAAGTAATGATGAAGGTCCCATTTTGGAAAAGGAATCATTCGAATCAGGAAGCGGGGAAGGCTAATATTGAAATATAAAAGACTAAATTGAATTGTTGCTCGGGTAAGAGAAGTGGCATGATAACTGGAGCTACCCGACGTGTTAAGTGGAAGTCATTCGATGTTCCATGTATCTCGTCTGAAAGAGTGCTCAATCGATGAGGATACGATCGTGCCACTTGAGATTACCGAGATGGATGAAGGATTCAACTATGTGGAGCAACTGATGGTCATTTTTGATAGAAGGGAAAGAAGGGATAAGTCGGAAGATGGTTCCACCTGTGCGAGTACAGTGGAGCCTAGAAGGGGACTAAGCCTACGTGTAAGATCAAGAAAGAGGTGAGATAGCGTTACCATGACTGTTCGAGAAAGACAGGTTTCGGGGACGAAACCTATATAGGGGGGGTGGACTTGTAACACCCCGAATTTTTATTTAAAAGACGAGAAAAGAAAAGTATCCAGAAAGAAAGGTAAATGGACACAAGTGGAGGGGCTAAAGTTGTAAAAGGACAAAACTCTAATATTTTATTATTAAAATGGGTATGGCCACCCACTTTAAAGCATATCTGCTTTCTGTTCTCGGTCAAGAAGAAGAAGAAGAAAGGGGTGCCGGTTTTGGAGAAGAAGAAGGAAGGAAAAGCTGCAAAATGTGAGTTTCTTGAGCTAATGTTCTGGTTTTAACTCAGTTTGCAGCTTGTAACAAAGTTCTTGATGTTTTAGAAGGTTGATCTCGGGATTTTGAAGCTGAAATCACATGTGGAAGTGTTTGGTTTGAAGATCTGCTTCAGGTGAGTTTCTAGAACCCCTCTTTTATAGATTTTAAAGTGTTTGGGGCTATTATGCATATCGGGAAAAGGTTTTCCAAAGATAACCGTATGTTTCTGCTTGTTGTTCATCTGTGATGCTGTGATCGTATGTTTAGAACGGTTTTAGAGGTTAGAATTGTAGTTAGTATGCTTTTAAGGGCTTTAGTATGCTAGATCTGTGTTTGGCTAATGTTAGAATGATTATCGGGTGTTTTGGGTGGTTAGAAATATTTTCAGAATGTGTTCATGCGCCCAAATAGTACCCTTCATGTGTCCAAAAAGTTGGCCATGAGGCTAAGTGTTCTCATGCGCCCGAGTGCTCTCATGCGCCCAAGTATTCTCATGCACCCAAGGTGGTGCTCCCAAATAGTGGCCATGCGCCCGAATTATGCCCAAGTGACTGTGGGCCATGCGCCTGCATAGTGCCCATGCGACCAGAAAGTGTGACAATGGCTAAGTGTAGTGGTGCGCCTGAACAGTGGTTCATGCGCCCAGAAAGTGTGGAAATGCCTAAGTATAGATGGTGAGCCCAAATAGTGCCCATGCGCCCAGAATTGTTTCTGTGGCTAAGTGTTGGAACGCCTGAACAGGGCTCATGCGCCCGAATAGTACTGATGCGCCCAGGATGTTTATACTTAGAATTTTTCTGCTAATGCGCCTAGAATGTTTTTATGTGCCTCGTTTTAGACTTAAGGTTTTCTAAGGGCTTTAAGAGGTGATGTTTGAGATAGGTCCCGTTGGGATGTGATGGCTTATGCTTGATGTATGCATGATGATGTGATGAGGTTGATGTGTGAGTGTGTGATGTGTTGTCTTTCTTCGTTAAACGGTTTTCAAAATGTACATATTATGTTTTATAATACGTTATGTATGATGTATGACTTTAGTGGTTTGATGTATGGCTATGAATGAATGTAAAGTATTATGTAACGAAGTGAAAGACAATAATAATGAAAAGTGGAACGTAAAGAAACGAAGGGAGTCTTCGTGACTCGAAGGGAGTCTTTGTGACTCGAAGGGAGTCTTCGTGACTCGAAGGGAGTCTTTGTGACTCGAAGGGGATCCTTGTCGCGTACCCCGGTACTGTGTCAGTCTTCGGACACGAGTCGGGGGTTTGTTTACAGGCCCCGACACAGTATCAGCTTTCGAGCACGAGTTGGGGGTATTGCATGAGACAGGATCCAGATTGAAGTGAAAGATAATGATGAATGTATGAAATGTACGATATGAACGATGATGAAGATAATAAATATTATTACCAATGTGTACGTATGATGTGTGATCGCATACGATTTCGAAGGTTATGTTTTAAAGGAAGTAAAGTATTTTATTTATAAAACTAGAACTCACTCAGCGTCGCTGACTTTTTGTATGCATAATAGTTGGTAGGTATTTTGTTGATGCTGAGGAGTTGTAGGCGTGGATGCATACGCTACTGGGGACGTTTTGAGACTGGCATCCACATTTTGGACATGTTATTGTATTTTGAAATGTAAATGATTTATGTAATAAGATAACATGTTCTAATTATAAATGAAAGTTATTAATTTCTACTGCAAAGAAATGAATATTTTAAATAATTTATGCGATGACGGTCCAGCTGTAAGCATCCCTGGAATGGGGCCTTACATGATGGAGCGAATTTATAGCCTAATCGATCGTCATAACAACTTGGCAGATGGCGTGGTAGCCCTGACTGAACGTGTGACCGGTGACGAAGAGGATATTACAGCAAACTATCTGCGGATTGATGAAATGGAGGGCCACATCAATGCAATGAATGCAGCACCAGCACCCAAAGAGGAACTTGAAGAAGATCCCAAAGAAGAGCGGGAGGAAGAACCTGAAGAGGAGCCTAGGGACGAACCTAAGAACACCGCCGGATCCGTCGACTCTCGTTGATTTCTGTTTCGTTCTTTTCATCCGTTTATCTGACTTTTATGTATTTTGCACCTAGATGGGAAGGTTTGTTTTTCATTCGACTGACATATTTGGGTTTTGATATTTGGTTTAATTGATTGTGGACGTATTTACAATTGATTTTACCAGAGATTACTATTTTACATCAAGTTGTGATTGTGCTAAATTCTTTTAATTACTTATACTTAAATGAAGTTGATATGTTGGATATTTACTTGTTTGTGTATATTGTGATTGTTAAGAATGTCTAGACGTGGAAGTGGTCGTTCCAACATTAACATGACACCGGTAGAGCTTGTTGTACTTATAAATCAGCATATGGCTGATGCATTGGCCAACCACAATCAAAATTCACAGCCTGCTCTGATCAGTAAGTAATACCAATTCGTTTCTTATGTTAAAGTTCCGTCAAACTATTGCAGGACCAAGGCTTGATGATCCAGAGGATTACGAACCACTTGATCCAGCTACTCAGGAGTTGTATGAGAGAGAATTCTATTCATTTAAGCAACAAATCTTAGGTCAGGAGTATAATGAAGATTTGAGTCCATTTAATGATTGAGAAAAGTCTATTGATTATATAGACATATTCAGTAATGATATGAAGAACTTATTCTTAGATATTTTGTTAGAACCCACAGACTCTTGAGATAAGCAGCCTACATTAGATCCTAATGACATGATAGTAAAGATGGCTTTATATCAGGTCGAAATATTTTAGTGCTTGCTCTTCCACCTCTTGCTTATGTTCACACGTTAATTATGACATTCCAAACCATTCACTCGGTATGGGAATTCTGAACCTGTACTGACTTGGGCTTATGATAGGGAAAAGAAAATGTATGCTATCAAGAAAAGGGCTGGAACAATCGAGTGCACAAGCATCCGAAATATGCAAGAAAGAATCCAATTCATGATTCTATGATGATCAAAAGTTTATCAAAACTAATGAGGTGGGTTTGTGAAAAGAATACTGGGCATGTTGCGATATAGCGGGACATTTCCCAAGTGCAACAAGTGTAACTACCGCCATAATGGGCCGTGTAATAAGAACAACTATGAGAGATGTGGTAAATTTAGCTATGCTGCTAAAAACTGTTGGGTGAACATAACAGCCTAGCTGCCAACATAGTAGGATGAGCAAAAGGGATGTTATGAGTGTGGTCAAATAGGGCATTTCAAGAGGAATTGCCCAAAATTAAGGAATAATAACAATGGTGGAAACCATGGTGGCAATAGTGCGGATAACAGAAAAGACAATGGGGGTAATGGAAAAGGTGGTGCTAAGAGTAGAGCATTCGTCATTGGTACAGGTGAGGCTCGTAATAACCCTTCTACTATAACTGGTAAATTTCTTGTAAATGGTTGGTTTGCTACTATGTTATTTGATTCTGGTGCCGATAGAAGCTTTATTTCTCATAAGTTCAGTAAGTTGCTAGATGTTACATCCACAGCTTTAGTCTCAAACTATATAATAAAAATAGTTGATGGTAAGATTATAGAAGCTCTCACATGTTCTATGGTTGTAAGATAGGTCTACCTGGGTATGGGTTTGATATCGACCTTCTAGTTGTCACTCTCGGTAGTTTAGATGTAGTTGTCGGTATGGATTGGTTGTCTAAGAATTAAGCTGAAATCGTATGCCGGAAGAAACTTATTAGACTTCCTCTTCCTAGCAGAGAAATACTTACTGTGGAAGGTGATAAGAGTGGTATTGTAGTCGACATCATTTCTTACATGAAAGCTTAGAAATGCCTGCGGAAGGGGCATTTGGTGATTTTAGCTCTAGTTACTGAAAAGGTCACGGAGAGAAGCGACATCTTGAGTAGAAGTAGTTGTTGTGTCTAAAGACTGTGGAGCTTGTTCAACATTATGATTGTCTGGTTAAAGAATATTATCGGATTTAAGAACATGATCCAGAATTGGATTAGAAGGTTGAATAGCTGAAATGTTTAAAGAAATTCCTTGATTTTAAGATACAGATTGACATCCTTCATCAGGAAATACATCATTAATTGTTAATGTCAAATGGTTTATATTTGTATAAACATGACAAGATCATTTAAACATGTCAAACAATGTAGCATAATCATATACCCAAGCAGGAGCTGATCCAATATTAGTTTTGTTAGATTCATGCCAATATATATTAAATGAATCTATAATCTGTTTTGTTCTTTCCTTATAAACCCGATATGCAACTTTGTTAGCTGAATAACCAACAAAATAACAATCATCCGCTTTTTCACAATTTTAGATTTCAAATTAGATGTCTGTAACAATGTACAACAACAACCAAATGATTTAGAATATTTGAATTTAGATTTGTGTTTAAAATATATTTCATAAGGAGTCATATTTTTTTGTTTATTTATCAAGACATGATTCTGAAATAACAAGAGGTATTGACAGCTTTTGCCCAATAAAAGATGGAAGTTTTGCCGCAGTTAGCATTGTTCGAGCAGCTTCAATCAAAGTTTTGTTTCTATGTTCAGCAAGTCCATTATGCCGTGGAGTTCCTACAGAACTGAATTGTTTAGCCATTTCCTTTAAATCACGGAACTCATTTAAAATATGATTGCAAAATTCGGTTCCATTGTCACTTCGAATGCACTTTATCTTTTTGTCATTTTGATTTTCCACAATATTCATGAACTTGATTAGTAAATAAGGAGTTTCATCCTTAAATTCTAAAAAGAAAACCCAAGTAAATCTAGAAAAATCATCATTAATAACCAAACAATATGCACGTCTGCCTAAGTTTAAAATACTTACTGGACCAAACAGATCCATGTGTAACAGTTTGAGCATTGATTCAACAGAGTTATGTGGAATTGATTTATGAGGAGGTTTATGTTGTTTACCCTTGGAACTTGAAAGAAATTTGTAACATCCTGAATTTTTATTTAAAAAAAACAAAAAGGAAGTATCTAGAAAGAAAAGATATTGGGCACAAGTTGAAGGGGGCAAAGTGCAAAAGTACACAAACTCTATTATTTTAATATAAATGGGGGTATGGCCGCCCATAAAGCAGGGATCTGCTTTTCTGCTCTCGGCCAGAAGAAGAAAAAGAAGAAGAAGAAGAAGAAGAAAGCTTTTGGTTTTTAGAGAAGAAGAAGGAAGAAGAAGCGCTAAGGTGAGTTCTCTTGAACACGAGTTTGGTTTTAGTTGGGTTTTAAGTCCTAAACCGAAGTTCTTGATGTTTTAAAAGTGGTTCTTGGGAATTTGAAGCTGAAATCGTAGGTGGAAGTACCTGGTTTGAAGATCTGCTTCAGGTGAGTTTCTAGACCCCTCTTTTACAGATTTTAAAGTGTTTAGGGCTATTATGCATACCGGGAAAAGGTTTTTCAAAGATAACCGTATGCTTATGCTTGTTGTTGTTCGACCGTACCTGCTATGGTTGTGTGTTTGGTTGTGGTTTAGTGGTTAGAATTGTTGTTAGGATGTTTAGATGCCCTTAGTATGCTAGATCTGTGTTTGGGTTAGGCTAGAAATGTTTCAGGTGTGTACTTGGCAGATTAGATGTTCAGAATGTTCCCATGCGCCCAACTGTCTTCATGCTCCCAGGGTCATGCGCCCCAATAGTGGCCATGCTCCCAGATAGTGTCCAGGTGGCTAAGTGTTGGCCATGCGCCTACATAGTGCCCATACGCCCAGAGTGCCCATGCACCTAAGTGCAAGTGGTGCACCCAAATAGTGTCATGCACCCAAGAAAAATGTTGAAATGGCCAAGTATGGGTGGTGCGCCCGCATAGTGCCCATGCGCCTAGAATTGTTCTTGCGGCTAAGTGTTAGGGCGCATGTCCACATAGTTCCCATGCGCCCAGGCTGTTTACACTTAGAATTTTCATGCTGATGCGCCCAGAATGTTATGTTGTGCCTAGTTTTGGACTTAGGGCTTTCTTAGGGGCTTTAAGAGGTGATGTTTGAGATAGGTCCCATTAGGATGTGGTGGCTTATGCATGATGTTGTGTTGTGGTTTATGTTGTGTGTGTGGCGTGTTGTCTTTCTTCGTTAAACAGTTTTCAAAACGTATGTATTATGTTTTATTATACGTGATGTATGATGTATGGCTTTACGTGGTTTGATGTTTGTATGAATGTAAAGTATTATGTAACGAAGTGAAAGATAACGATAATGAAAAGTGGAACGTAAAGAACGAAGGGAGTCATTGTTACTCAAAGGGAGTCTTTGTGACTCGAAGGGAGTCTTCGTGACTCGAAGGGAGTCTTCGTGACTCGAAGGGAGTCTTCGTGACTCAAAGGGAGTCTTCGTGACTCGAAGGGAGTCTTCGTGACTCGAAGGGAGTTTTCGTGACTCGAAGGGGATCCTTGTCGCGTACCCCGGTACTGTGTCGGTCTTTGGACATGACGCGGGGGTTTGTTTACAGGCCCCAGCACAGTATTGCTCTTCAGACATGAGTCGGGGTTATTGCATGAGACAGGTTCCAGATTGAAGTGAAAGATAATGATAAAAGTACGAAATGTACGAATTGAACAGTGATGAAGATAATAATAAATATTATCAATGTGTACGTATGATGAGTGATAGCATACGATTACGAAGGTTATGTTTTAACAAAAGTAAAGTATATTATTTATAAAACTAGAACTCACTCAGCGTCGCTGACTTTTTGTATGCATGATAGTTGGCAGGTATTTTGTTGATGCTGAGGAGTTGCAGGCATGGATGCATACGCTACTGGGGACGTTTTGAGTCTGGCATCCACGTTTTGATATGATGTTGTAATCATATATGTAAACGATTTATGTAATGAAATGATATGTTTTTTATTACTAATGAAAGTTTTTAAATTCCGCTGCAAGAGTAATGTTTGTTTTAAATATTTTATGCGATGACGGTCCAGCTGTAAGCGTCCCGGGAACGGGGCCTTACAAAGTTGGTATCAGAGCTAAAGTTTAAGAGAATTGGGTAAATATTTTCAAAAAGAACCTAATCTTAAACTGAGAATGGGATGAAAGGAAAGGGATGCCAGTCCTAGTAGCTACGTGCCTGCAGGTAAAAGTTTTATGTAAAGGTTTTATGTAAGTAAATGTTAACCGGTATTATGTGCATATGTTATGTGGCTTGTGTGCTTCTGTACGGATTTAGATACTGATGTAGTCAAGATAGGAAATGCTTGGGGAATGAAGTGTAAAGTAAGTGGCTAAACACAACTGGCCACTGTGATTAGGGACTTACTATACTTGACATAACTCGAGCTATTACCATGATTGACCGTGTTGGTGTTTGAATCTTGTAGTGTTTAGATGGCTGGTGGTAGGTCTTCTGAGGCTTCGCGTGGTGGTGGTCGTGGTGGACGTGGTGTTAGACCTCGTGTCATGAGGAGCAGAGCTAAGACTGCTGAGACGGCTCCTGATGAGCCAGGGCTTCGTCAACAGGAAGGTGAGGACGGGAGTGCTAATCTGAGAGCCTCAATGAAGGAGGCAGTAGCAGAGGAAGTCCAACAGGTCATGCAGATGATTCTACCGACTGTAGTGACCGAGGTCATTAGAGTTATGAAGAAGGATGAGAAGAAGGAGAGTGAGAAAAGAAAGACCGCTAGACAAGGAGAGGAAGTTGGAGGTTCTAGGGATATGGAGCAACCGGAGACTGACATGGTTGTCTCTAGTGATGATGAGGAGGATGAGGAAGCTGTGCAGGAGACTGCGAAGGGATACAGCTATGGAGCATTCCAAAGGTGTAGGCCCCCTACGTTTGATGGAAATGGGAGTGTAGCGGCTGCACAATGTTGGGTGAGAGAAATGTTAGCGGTACTTGAGATTAGCGAGTGCCGTGAGGATCAGAAGGTGAAGTTTGCTACCCACTCATTTGTGGATTCAGCCTTGTGTTGGTGGGACAACATTGTCTAGGCTGAGGGCACCAGAGCAATTGGGAGGATGAGGTGGAAGGAGTTGAAGAGGTTGGTAATCGAGGAGTTTTGCCCTCTTAGAGAGCTTGACAAAGTTAAGAGGGAGTTCATACAGCTAGAGGCGGGAACGATGACTCACCAACAGTACACCATAAAGTTCAACGAGATGGCAAGGCTGGTGCCAGATCAGGTGACGCCTGTGTCGCGAAAGATCAAAAGGTATATTTAAGGTCTGCCAACAGATATCCGTAGACATCTGATCACTGCCCAGCTAGGGACGTTTAGGTCAGTGGTTGACTTGGCGGGGAGGCTGTATGACGAGCGAGAGGTAGTGGCGACGATGGATGAGGAGGAGGAGCAGAGTTATGTTAAGAGTAGGAGCGGAAGGCGGGTTAATGATAATGGTGAATTTGTGGCTGGAGGTAAGACGATGAGGTTCGATGATTGGAAGAGGATGACTGAGAGGGAAGAGGTATGCAAGAAGTGTGGTAGAGACCATGCAGGGGAGTGCAGGTGGGGATCGTGCGTCTGCTTCTAGTGTGGAAGAGAAGGCCACCTGGCTAGGGATTGATGCGCGATGAGATGCTACAGGTGTGGTGAGGGTGGACACAGGAGCTGAGACTGCACGAAGTCAAGGGCTGAGAGCTCCGAGGCAAGGCAAAGGGTTTGAAATAAGGAGAACAGAGGATGAAGGTCAGAGCATTCGCTATGACCAGGAGGAGGCTAGAGCGGACTTCGAAGCGACGTCAGGTACGTTTCTAGTAAATTTAAATTCGTGCCTTGTGCTTGATTTGTGGTGGTAGTAGTGGTTTCATTCCTGCTGCCTTCTGTGATAAGTTGCACGTTAGGAGTAGGAAGATCGATGAGCTTTCGATGTAGAAATTGCTATTGGTAAGTCCACTAGGTTACCGGATGCCCTAGAAGATTGCGCGATAGAATTGAGAGAGTGCGTGTTTCTTGCTAAGCCGTTCAGGACAGACGTAGGTGGATAGACGTACACCTTCGGGTGAATTGGCTAGCAGCCTATAAGGCAAACACCAAGTGTTGCAAGAAGGTGGTTTGATCAACCGTGCCCGAAAGAAGTTCGATGCTGATCTATGGAGATGAAATAGTGATAAAGGCCTCGTTTTGAGAAAGGGGATCACCCGATTTCGAAAGCAAGTGAAGCTAGCACTGAGGAATAAAGGACCAATCTGAATTATTGCTCAAGAAGGAGAAGTGGCATGTCGACTGGAGCTACTCGACGTGTAAAGTGAAGTTATCCGACATTTCATGTATCTCGTCTAAGAAAGTGCTCAATCGATGAGGATGTGATCGTGCCACTTGAGAATACCGAGATGGATGATGGATTCAACTATGTGGAGCAACTGAGGGTCATTTTTGATAGAAGGGAAAGAAGGGATAAGTCAAAGGATGG
Source organism: Flaveria sonorensis (assembly GCA_025506505.1). Lineage (NCBI taxonomy): Eukaryota > Viridiplantae > Streptophyta > Magnoliopsida > Asterales > Asteraceae > Flaveria > Flaveria sonorensis. Next base: position 21,957,809 of record CM046424.1, read on the forward strand.
TTCCACCTGTGCGAGTACAGTGGAGCCCAGAAGGGGACTAAGCCTACGTGTAAGATCCAGGAAGAGGTGAGACAGCGTTTCCCATAACTGTTCGAGAAGCGACAGGTTTCGGGGACGAAACCTATATAAGGGGGGTGGACTTGTAACACCCATAATTTTTATTTAAAAGAAAACAAAAAGAAAGTATCTAGAAAGAAAAGATATTGGGCACAAGTTGAAGGGGGCAAAGTGCAAAAGTGCAAAAACTCTATTATTTTAATATAAATGGGGGTATGGCCGCCCATAAAGCAGGGATCTGCTTTCCTGCTCTCGGCCAGAAGAAGAAAAAGAAGAAGAAGAAGAAAGCTTTCGGTTTTTAGAGAAGAAGAAGGAAGAAGAAGCTGCTAAGGTGAGTTCTCTTGAACACAAGTTCGGTTTTAGTTGCGTTTTAAAGCCTAAACCGAAGTTCTTGATGTTTTAGAAGTTGTTCTTGGGAATTTGAAGCTGAAATCATAGGTGGAAGTACCTGGTTTGAAGATCTGCTTCAGGTGAGTTTGTAGACCCCTCTTTTACAGATTTTAAAGTGTTTGGGGGCTATTATGCATACCGGGAAAAGGTTTTTCATAGATAACCGTATGCTTGTGCTTGTTGTTGTTCGACCATACCTGCTGTGGTTATGTGTTTGGTTGTGGTTTAGTGGTTAGAATTTTTGTTAGGATGTTTAGATTCCCTTAGTATGCTAGATCTGTGTTTGGGTTAGGCTAGAAATGTTTCGGGTGTGTACTTGGCAGATTAGATGTTCAGAATGTTCCCATGCACCCAACTGTCTTCATGCGCCCAGGGTCATGCGCCCTAATAGTGGCCATGCGCCCAGATAGTGTCCAGGTGGCTAAGTGTTGGCCATGCGACTACATAGTGCCCATACGCCCAGAGTGCCCATGCGCCTAAGTGCAGGTGGTGCGCCCAAATAGTGTCATGCGCCCAGGAAAAGTGTGGAAATGGCCAAGTATGGGTGGTGCGCCCACATAGTGCCCATGCGCCTAGAATTGTTCTTGTGGCTAAGTGTTGGGGCGCCTGAACAGGGCTCATGCGCCCACATAGTTCCAATGCGCCCAGGCTGTTTACACTTAGAATTTTCATGTTGATGCGCCTAGAATGTTATGTTGTGCCTAGTTGTGGACTTAGGGCTTTCTTAGGGGCTTTAAATGGTGATGTTTGAGTTAGGTCCCGTTGGGATGTGGTGGCTTATGCATGATGTTGTGTTGTGGTTTATGTTGTGTGTGTGGCGTGTTGTCTTTCTTCGTTAAACAGTTTTCAAAACGTATGTATTATGTTTTATTATACGTGATGTATGATGTATGGCTTTGCGAGGTTTGATGTTTGTATGAATGTAAAGTATTATGTAACGAAGTGAAAGATAACGATAATGAAAAGTGGAACGTAAAGAACGAAGGGAGTCTTTGTGACTCGAAGGGAGTCTTCATGACTCGAAGGGAGTCTTCGTGACTCGAAGGGAGTCTTCGTGACTTGAAGGGAGTCTTCGTGACTCGAAGGGGATCCTTGTCGCGTACCCCGGTACTGTGTCGGTCTTCGGACATGACGCGGGGGTTTGTTTACAGGCCCCGACACAGTATCGGTCTTCGGACATGAGTCGGGGGTATTGATGAGACAGGATCCAGATTGAAGTGAAAGATAATGATAAAAGTACGAAATGTACGAATTGAACAGTGATGAAGATAATAATAAATATTATCAATGTGTACGTATGATGAGTGATCGCATATGATTACGAAGGTTATATTTTAACAAAAGTAAAGTATATTATTTATAAAACTAGAACTCACTCAGCGTCGCTGACTTTTTGTATGCATGATAGTTGGTAGGTATTTTGTTGATGCTGAGGAGTTGCAGGCATGGATGCATACGCTACTTGGGACATTTTGAGTCTGGCATCCACGTTTTGATATGATGTTTTAATCATATATGTAAACGATTTATGTAATGAAATGATATGTTTTTAATTACTAATGAATGTTTTTAAATTCCGCTGCAAGAGTAATGTTTGTTTTAAATATTTTTTGCGATGACGATCCAGCTGTAAGCGTCCCAGGAACGGGGTCTTTACAAAATTATTCGACAAGTTGAATTTCTTTAAATGGTAATCCCACAACATGATTTTATCTGACCAATTTATTCATATTTTTGAAGTTGATATGTCCAAGATGACGATGCGATAACATTAAATAACTTTCCAAGGCTTTTGATAATAGACACCAAGTTGTTACTAAAGAATGTGAACCATTCATATCCAACAAATATGTATCTTTGTCTCTCGAAGTCCTCAACAATACCCATTCATCAGGTATAACAAAATCAGGTTTAATTATTAGACATTCTTTATCAGTGAAATGTGCGGAATAATGTTTGCCATAGATTTAAGAAACACTTAACAAGTTGTGTTTTAATTTTTTTTAACAAAACTTACATCTTCAAAACTTAAGACACCATTTATCACTTTACCTTTCTTGGTAATTTTAGCTCCTTTGTCGTCGGCAAAAATAACATAACCACCATTATGATGTTAAACATGGTGTAACAATGATATGTTACCGATCATATGTCTAGAACAACTGCTATCAACATGCCATAAGCTATCAATAGCTTACCTTGGTTGTTGCTGCACATATTAATAAAGGAAGCTAAGTCATTGTTGACTTGAGAACATTATTTTCATCCAAGTATGTTACTAATTTTAAAGTCATATCTCGTTTATCATTGAATACATAATCATCAACAGTTTCTAAAACTATAGTTTTGGCTTTAACTTTCCATTCTTGAGCATGTTTGGTCAATTTCTTGTCATTTTTCTTCAAATTACTACCTATTATGTGAACATTGCTTTCATCAACACTGTGTGATTTCTTATTAAACTTGGCATTCACAAAAAAATATTTTCTATTATATGAAATGGAATTATGGAATTTGTATACTTATTGATTTGTGTTGACGAATGCAATTTCTTGCCATGCAAATTGGTTTTCCATACAAAACAACATGGTTTTTGTATTTTCTTTGTGTATTGCCAATCTTTTACATGCATATTTCCCTCAAACTATTTATGATAACCACCAAAGGTATCATAGAATCTGGCTTTAGTATATCTTTAGCCATGAGATTCTTTAACAGTCTCTCTTTTCTCTCTTTTAACATGATCTTTTCTAGCTTGATCTAAAAAAAATGAGGAATTATTCTTTGTCTTTTGATTTGACTCTGTAATTAATGTGACATGATTTGTGGCTTTATCCCTTTTTAAAATTGTTGCTGGAATGAGCCCAGTCTTAGTAACACCTATGCTACACACATCTTGTTTCAAAGAGTTAGCATCATTAGAAGATTTATTTTTAAAGAATTGAGAATTAGTTTCCTTAAAAATATAGTCTTCCTTATCTATATTGGCTTTTGAAAAAAATATTTTCTTGAAATTAGTTTTCAAGTAAGATGATGTTGTATTTAACTGTTATCTTTTGAAAGTTTTGTCACCGTGAATATTTTTGCATTTAACATCACTTGTTTTGTAGAACTTGTTGAAAAATCATTCCTAAGAATAGAAAGATTAATCTTTTCATTAACTAGCAGTGATAAGTTACAAGAAGATAAATTTTCAATACAATTCTTATTGTTATTATTCTGAAAATCTAATTCATCATCATTATCCTAATGTTCCACAAAACCCTCTTTCTTTATATTTTCTACACAAAAATTAGAATCATTGAATTTAGTTTCAGTTTTTATGATAGGTTCAACAGTCAAAGAAGTGTTTATTGAAGGTTTTAAGTCATACTTTGATTGAAATCCCAAACTATAGCTCAAACTTCTCAACTTCAAGTTTAGCAGATACATCGTTAAGTTTTGACAAATAATTGTTGTGCACCTGCACTTGTGGAATTTACATCTCTTGTATTCTTTGGTGATAACCTGTCATAAAAAGCTCATATTAACTCCCATTTGGCTATCCCATGGTGCGGACAAGTTCTCAGCATCTCTTTAAACTGGTGAAAGGTTTCATGGAATTGTTCACTCGATTGTTGTGTAAAGCTTCGGATAGCTCTTCGAGCATCACTCATCCTTTGAGAAGTGTAATATTCATCTAAAACGTTTTGTAGCATTTTTACCCACATATGAATACTTACAGAAGGTAACGATAAGAACCATTGTTTGGCCTTGTCTTTAAGTGTAAATTAAAAAAATTACCAATTTAACCTCATTCGGTTAAAAGCCTTAGCCACCAATGGTGTTACATGATGCTTCAAACTTTGATATGTGCAGATATGATTCTTTAGTTGCCAGACCATGAAAGTGAGGAAGAATTCCCGAACATTGTGGTCGAACTTGAAACGCTCTTCCTTGTTGTGTTGATGGAACTATAGAAGATGAGTTGATGGCAATGCCCGGCCGAAAGTGACTATCTACACCATGTAAAGGTATATAATTTTGACACCAGACTGGCCGGTATACCATTAAATGGTTGACCCCCATGGCAAACTGTATGTATTTATTTTAGTATAAACATTTCTTATAACAATAGTATAGCCGTAGTTATTATTGTCACACCCCGCCACGACGGAAACACGAGGCGTAACGTATGGCTTCCAAAGCATATGATTATCACAAACACAAACATACCAATAGATACATAACTTTAAAACTCAAAGTTTTACATTCCAAAATCAAATGTTTAACAACCACATTGTTCATCAAAATAAAATGTCTTCTGATTTCGTCCATGTGACCCAATCCTATTAAGTTATACAAGTAAAATCTTTTCAAAAATGTATTCAAGGTATAACTGATTTCCTATGATACGTACTTCTTGAGATTTCACCTTACTTACTTGAAAAAGTACTTTAAAATATTAACATAAAGTTGGTGAGTCGTAATTTTTGTTCATTCAAGAAGTAAAATCGATGTTTGACATGTAATAGAGGATACGACAAATAAAACAAATACATATGACCAATTCGTAAACTTGCAAGAAATACAAATAATATGTGACATTCGTCACAAAAACAGGTGTATTGACCATTAACTTTGACTTTTTGACTTTGACTAAATATGGACTTTGACTTGGAATTTGACCTAACATCAATAATACATTAGACGCGTGCAGACATGCTAAATGGTAGAGCTGTACATTATAGGCCTAATATGTGTTAATGACCTAGAATTGGTGATGGTGGGACGTTCACCGGACTGGATGTAGTACGATGATTATGTGCTTTAAACTTGATTAAGGATTGACAAAACGTAAAATAATAATTTATAATAAAAACGTAACGAAAATCGACATCAGTGGATATTACCTAACGTCTACTTAATTGAGCTTATTTAATTAAAAAATGTAGCATATAATAGTCTGTTGGTATCATATCAACGCATAAAATTTAAAAACACGACAACTAAACGACACGTGGATCGAGACGAGATGGGTTAAGGGCCCACGGCCATCGCCCCTCCCTTAGTTGCGGCCGAATTCGACAAGGGGGACTCCCCCTTGTTTTGTTTTCATTTGTTGAAAACTTTTCCACCAAGTTTTATTTATAATTGCATACCCTAGCCACGATTCTCAATTTTTCTTTTTGTTCTTTATCGTCATCAAAAAACATCATCATTAATCTTAATCCATCAATTTTTGGTGTATTGAATCATTCAAGATTGGATTCTGATCAAGCATTGTTCATCTCTTTGTGTCCAGGTAAAAAGAAAAATCATGTGTTTTGATGATTTAGTTCTTGTTTAATTATGTTAATGATGATATTCATCATCTAACATCATAATTATCATCTAATAATATTGTTTTCTTAGTTTTGGGCATTGGATCGTGATGAACTAGGTGTTTCGGGTGTTGGATCTTCAAAATGGTAAAACCTTAGTTTTTTATTGTTTATATATTCTTTTGATTTATTAATTTAAGATTTTTAAACTTGTATAGTAAGGTCCTAATTGGCATCTTGGGTACATTAAAGACGTTAATCTATGTTCTCGAAATTGATAGACACGTTAGAGATTAGATCTATGTGTTAATTGACTAGAAACACGAACCAGAAGATTAAAGTCTGAACTACTTGAATTGGGACTGAAATTTGTAACAAAACTGAGGGTCTAATACAATGGTTTTGTCAAATAGTTTATGAAATAAACAATGGTCTAGGTCTCGGGTCAATGGTGGTAAAAAATTATCGATTTGGGGTATAAAGAACAAGGTTGAGAATTTGGACAACTTGATGTCTATAAAAATAGAACGTGTTGTACAGGTCATAACTTGATCATACGAAATCTAAATAGGTCCAAATTTATGTCAAAATTTAAGTACATAGAGTCTTCTAACTAACCCAAATAGTCTAGCGTCTTGATGTGTGTAAAGTATATATGTTTTTAGTAACAAATTTTTCACACAATTGAGTTTTAATTTAAGAAATGATTATCACCATTAGACTAACTACACACATAATAGGCAAGTGTACCTATCGTATAGTAGTATAGCTTAAGGTAGGAAGCGAGTATCGATCCGTGGATACAATGGCTCCCAATACTAAATCATCATCACTATTTAACCAAAAAATTGAGTATGGATTTGTGAATATTTTAATTAACCAAAACGATTAGCAAATTAAACTAATAAATGAAGGACGTAAATACGAAGATACACAATCAATTAAAGATACCACTTGGACTTTGATTCCAATTAGCATAGAATTAACAACTAGCACAAACTCAAAGTGAAACTATTTTATAAACATGATACATGGAAGTAGCGTAAACCCTCATCAAAGATATCTAGACATATAACTATTCAGAAAGCTAGAACGATCAATACACAATAGCCACCTAAAGTTATGACGTGAGAAACTAATGAGACAATTATTTCAATGTTAAAGATGAATTAGACTCCCGTTAGCGTTACCTAATTCCACAAATTTTTGGAAAGTTAACACAATAAACACATGCCAACCACCTCAACTTGCATAAAATAGACAAAACTATAACTATCCTTCAACTCATGAACATCAAACCACAATTACAAAATCAATTCATAACCGATGACAAGAGAGATTCATGACACACATCATGGTTTTCTCAAACATAAGCATAAGGATGCATATTTGCCCAATTTTACTAAATCCCCAACCTTTATTCACCATTTCTAGTCAAATGTCACAAAATTACATACAAAAGTTGCAATCATATGCTTAAATCTTGTAAGTACATGAGGTTTTTCAATATAACATGCTTACAACACCCACAAGATTGAACATTTCATCAAACTAAAACAACTATACATAATCGTTGAAGAATAATCAAGTTTCATCATGACATTAACATAAACAACACCAAGAATCATATACAAGTTGTTAAATAATGCTAAGTTTCATCTAATCTAAGTGATAATAAGAGTTTTGACCATAAAGCTTACAAAATACACACCCAAACTCAAGATCATGGTATAACTCATAATAGATCTAGAGGAATTCAAACCAATTGAGTGGAAATGGGGTGTGATGTTAGATTCTTCTTGAAAGTTTGAAATCTTTAATCTTTGCCTTCAAAACTCCCAAAAACTCTTGAGAAATGCTCACAAACACTTAAGGGTTTGAGAAAGACTAGGGTTTGAAAAGAAATGAAAGTTATTTTGGAAATGAGGTGTATTGGGGTTATAAACCCGTTTTCTGCCCGAATATGGCCATATCTGAAGTGATGAGACTATATTCAACTGATATTTGGAGTTTGACAGCTTATATGGGCATCAGCTTCAATAGGGTCATATCAAAAGCATTACTCCACTTGAAAATTTTCAAATCTTGGGTTTTCGTCACAAAAATAACCGATCTTCATCCAACCAACAAAATTCAAATAAAACACAAATAAGTGTCTAAATTATGAAATTTGCTACAAAATGACTTAGAATGCAAAGAAATATATTGTAAACTTGTATAATTATTAACATATCACGTCTTTTTGACATCGTCTGGTCCTCCAAACGCATTAAACAAACCTGAAGGTCAAAGCTGATAAATTCAAGCAGAATGTTGGGTTGTGTTCGTAAACTCATATCTCCCTCATACTTTCTCTGATTGAGGTGAATCGCTGTTTGAAAATTATTTTAAGGTCTTAGCTTTCAAATGATGCCTAATACATATTTTTTTGTTACTGCTTTAACCTCCAAACAGCCTACGCAAGACCGGTACGTGATCAGCTCCACAAGCTGAAATATTGTTTTTAAATCTAAATGTTAAGAATTGATATTAGATAATCAAATCAAGTCAATAGTTGTGTTCAATAAGGGATTATAAGACGTTTAAGGACAAGAATATTTAACATTAATAACTCATTGATCTTTGACTAATAAATGTGCATTGAAGAACGTTAACGACTTAGTATATGTTAATGACTAGAAAACTAAAATGAAATAGGATTGGGGATTTAAGGACTGGACTATGAGGATTACACCCGATTAGGTCTTCTTGATATTTAGTATTTTTTAATGTCTTCTATATCTTTAAGGATTACACTTAGAGGCTCAGGAAACCAAAGAGCTCTCAGCATGCACATGTGAAGTACAAGGAAGTTACTTTGGAAGATTTGATACAACTCAATGAATTACAGTAAGGGACAGTTTGTAGCATCTGAATCAGCCTCTTAATGGTTCAGATATCTTAATGGTTCAGCACTTAATGATTTAGACTGTTTGTTTCACGAGCAAATATGTGAATGGTTCAGACATATGCCTCTGAATGGTTAAGCATTATATTAATGCTGAATGGTTAAGAGGTCTAATGCTAAATGGTTAAGACCCCTTATCTGAATTGGTAAGACATTTGCCTTTGATAGTTAAGCAATACACTAGCACTTAATGGTTCAGACCACTTAATGGTTCAGTTCTTAATGGTTCAGATCTCTTATTGGTTCAGCACTTTATCATTTAGAAATTGCCAAACAACCCCTAAGTATCAAATCTTCCAAAGCCAAAAGACAATTTCTTCCGAAGCCAAAGATGAAGTCTTTCGAAGTTTCAAGACAAAGTCTTTCGAAGCCAAGAGACTGATTTCTTCCAAAGACAGAGAAGACATGCTTTCTCTGACTTACTTTTGACAAAAGCTGAACCACTTTTTGTTGCCATCTCCGAAGACTCACCAACTTATACAAGTTGGTGAAACATCCATACTTTTGTCAATTGTACAACATGGTCTTAGAGTCTATAACTTTCAACTCTTGTACTTTTATCCTTTTTATAATATATTATGATGTGAGCTATACCATGTCATAGTCACCAGTCAAAAGGAAATCTGCCTCTTGACTCTACATTGATCTTGTTGTCTAGATTAGTATTTCCAGCTGGCCATCAAAGTATGGCCGACTGTAGGATATAGTATAAAGTGTCTCAAGTACTTGTCATTTGATTGTAAGCTTTGTAACAGTTTGAAAAGGAACTTGAGAGCAATATACAACATCCTTGAAAACCATATTATTATGTTATTTTTCTGTTACTAGTGTTCTTTGTTTCATCTTTAAACTGGTTCCCTATTTGATTCGCTAAATGTTCTAACTCTCTCCAAACATTGTGAAACATTGACCTCCCTACCTCGGTGCTGCAATTGATATCAGAGCATTTTAGGCTCTTGATTGTGAGATCTCACCATCTCAAATCCCTTCAGTTTCATAATACACTTTCCAGCTCAAATAGCAGCTCTCTCAAAAGTTGATATGAAAACAGGTACCATGACAAAGTCTCCACTGATCACTCCTGATGACTTTGATACTTGGTACAAATGTATGGAAGGGTTCATCAATTTTCTGGACAGCAGGACATGGAGATCTGTTGTTACAAGACGTCACATCCCAGGCACCACTTCAGCTACTGTTGGCAGTGGGATGATACCAAAGGAAGTGGCTGACTATTCTAAAGAAGATTGGAAGAAGATAGACATAAATCAAAAGGCCATGACCTCTCTTCAAACTGCTCTTCCCAACTCTATACACAGAGGCTTCAAGAAGTGCAAAACTACTGAACAACTTTGGGATACACTGAAGCTCATGTATGAGGGGTTTGACGAGGCTAAAGAAAACAAGAAGGACCTCATGAAGTAGTAATTTGAGAACTTCACCTACAAGATAGGTGAAATGATGAATCAACAATACTTTACGTATGTTGAGATTGTAGACACTGTCATGGATGTTGGAGTCAAGCTTGAGAATAAGGACATTGTGAGAAAGTCCATGTTCTCTCTTCCCAAACAATGGACCTATTACTATATGGCCACTAAGAGAACTAAGAACCTCTCCACCCTTACTCTCATAGAGCTGTATGGTATCCTCAACGGCTACCGAATGGAGATGAACATGCAAAATCCATCAAGCAGCTCTTCCAACAATCAACAGAGTTTAGCCTTCCATGTGGTTCAAAGGGAGAGCAGTAAACCACAGAATCATCTTATATGCTTCCCTGACAACTCATAAAAGGGTCCTTTCATCACCTTTCTTGAGACACCAAGGGAGAACTACATCCAAGGAATCTCATTCCAAGAGAAAAGCTCATCACAAGCCTTTGTGTCTGCAGATGAAAGTTGTGGCAACTTTCTTTTCACTCTTGAAGACTTGGATTACATCCATCCAAATGATCTAGAATACATGGAGATAGTCTAGCAAATGGCTCTACTCACTCATAAAGCCAAGAAGTTCTACAAGAGAACAGGAAGAAAGTTTCCAAGCAATATGGTCAGTGGAAAGTTTGGTCTGGATAAAAGCAAGGTGAAGTGTTACAACTGTAACCAAATGGGAGACTTTGCTAGGGAGTGCAAGGCACCAAGGAAAAATGGTGGCCAAGCATAACCCAGACCAAACTACACTGATGCAGCTGATGTTAAGAAGCCAAGCCAAACAAAACAACAAGCTAATGTTGCTATTGAAAAAGGAGGCTTTGACTGGAGCTTTCAGGTTAAAGATGTTTCTCCCAACCAAGCACTAATGGCAGACCAGGAAGAAGATAAGGTATTAGAACATCTTCGTACACCTGAATGCATTGCTAAAGTTAACATGTATAGGTCCTACAACATGGAAGTGATGTCTTATCTTGAGTCCTTGAATATTTTAAAAGCTGATTTCAAAAGAGCATAAAATGATTATAAACTTAAAATAGAAGAGTTAGAGAAAACAATTTCTACTCTTAAGCATGAGCACACAAACTACAGGACTCAAATGAAAGATCTCATAACCAAGTTAACTGAATGCATGGCTGAGCTTGTGATCAGCAAAGCCAAGGCAGAAAAATATGTTCTTGAAGAGGAAACCTTTAAGAGCATAATATCCTCATCCTTGCATGCAAAGATTTGTTATTAGAATTGGTAGTGACTAGGTTCAAGTAAGATAGCTCCTCCACACACACTACTATCTATAAGATCTTCAAGGTGTGGAACTTGTCAAGATGAGCTGCCCCCCAATGCTCCTATCCAAGAAGAGGATGAAGATGAAGAGGAGATAGTGAATGATGAACCTAAAGTGAGTAAAAAGGGTTATCCTAAGAAGGGTCACTAGTCTCCTAAAGAAAAGAAAGAATCAGGATTAACCAAGTTTGCAAGGAAGAACTTGATCAGGGTAGCCAAGAGAAAATCAAAGAAAGACCAAGAGATCAAGGTCACTTTCAACTCCAAGCCCAAACAAGTTTTTATCTCTGTTGGTTTGAGGTGGTGAAGACTTAAGACTCAACTATGGATTCTAATACCAAGAGTCCTAGTTCATGTTCAAATCATCCTGGTTAAGAAAAGAAGGTTGATAAAATAAGCACCACTATTGCATAGCTTGAACCATCCAGTTCTAACAGCAAGTCTCACCCTAAAAAGCTTACTACAAAATTTATGAAGGTGAAGAAGGAAGTGGAAAGAGATCTAGCTCAACCTTTTACTCAAAAGAAGCCTCTCAGGAGTATGCAAGTTGAATGCATCATGTGTGGTGGTACCTCTTATTTTATGCAAGTTGAATGCATCATGTGTGGTGGTACCTCTTATTTTGCTAAGGATTGCATGTACAATCCCAAGAGTATAATTCATATGATCAAGAAGAAAACTTCTAAGAAGAAGAAGAAGATAGCTTCGGAAGGAAAAGCTTTTCCACTTGGAAGCTCCACAGTGTAAAGGAACATAGGTGGAAAATTACCTTTGAAATAAATTTTGGTCTCGAAAGAAAGGAATGCTTTCGAAGTTCTAAAGTCTACTGCAGTGGATGCAAAAGCTTTGGAAGGTCCAGTCTCCAAAACTTCCGAAGTCATCAAAACTTCTGAAGTCTTGAAGGCTAAATCTACTCTTCCAAAGATGGTGTGGAAGACGAAGGAAGGCCATATGACAGGAAGTTCTTCATCAACAGTAGCAAATGATCCTTAGAGTTTACATATAGGATCAATAACTATTGAACTATCTTCAGTTCACCTTGATAAGCCCAAGACCAACGAGGCTTGGGTTTCCAAATGTAACTAACTATCTCTTTCTGTGCAGGAACAGCTAAAGACCAAGGGAAGTGTATGGTTCATTGACAGTGGTTGTTCAAGGAAAATGACAGGCAATGGCTCTTTGCTTTAAAACATTGAGAAAATTGATGGAGGGTCAGTTGCTTTTGTAGGAGAATCAGGTGGTTACATCACTGGAAGAGGCAGGGTCACAAATGGTAAGCTCAGTATTGAGAAGGTAAACTATGTCAAGGGGCTTGGATACAATCTTTTGAGTGTATCCCAATTTTGTGATAAGAGTCATAACATGCTCTTCACTGAGCATGAGTGTATTGTTCTGAAGCCTAGGGTGGTCATTCCTCAAGAGCATATCCTGCTTAGAGCCCCCAGGAAAGGGAACATATACAAGATGGATTTGTAGGAAACCTCCCTATCTTGAGAAGTTTCTTGCTTTTCGTCTGAAGCCAATAGTGATAAGTCTTTCCTCTGGGATAATAGAATGTGCCATGTAAACTTTAAGAACATGAATAAACTAATTAAAATGATTTGGTAACTAGAATGCCAAAGAAATAGTTTACAAGTGACGACCACTGTGTTGCATGTCTGAAAGGGAAGCAAAACAAAGTGTCTCACACGCCTAAGGAAAAGAACTCCATCACTACTCCCTTAACATATTACATATGGATTTCTTTGGCCCTACCAGTATAATATGTTTAGGAAGAACTTCATATTGCCTAGTGATCACAGATGATTTTATAAGATTCACTTGGGTTTTCTTTCTTAGAACTAAGGATGAAACCCCTGAGATCTTGAGTAACTTCATTCTGAAAATTAAGAATCAATGTGATCACAAAGTCAAAATCATAAGATGTGATCAAGGAACAAAATTCAAGAACCAAATCCTTGATACATTATATGATGAAAAGGGTATTATAAGATAATACAGTGCTCCCAAGACTCCTCAGTAAAATGGTGTTGTTAAGAGGAGAAACATGTCACTTATTGAGGCTGCAAGGACCATGCTCTCTGACTCTAAACTGCCCATCACCTTCTTGGCAGAGGCAGTCAACACTGCCTACTATGTACTATCTTGAATACCAAAGATCATATAACCAAATTTGCTGAGAAATCAGATGATGGACACTTTATTGGATACTCTTCCCAAGCTAAGGCTTATAGAGTATACAATCTCAGAACTAGAGTTGTTGAGGAGTTAGCCAATGTGACCTTCAATGAGCACACACCTAGTGTGAAAGGTTCTGGTCCTGATTGGTTGTTTGATCTTGCTGTTTTAACAAATCTTCTAAAAATGTTTCAGGATCTATAGGTAGCTTATCAACAAAAGATTCGAACCCAAGATTTGAGCTAAAAAGACCAACTCAGAAAACTACTTTAGCTCTAGTGGTAACAAACCCTGCAGTTGGAAATCCTGTCAGCACAATAATGACAAACTCTTCAGCTGACCCATCTGAAGTGCCTACAAATTCAAACATTGAGGCACAAAACTCAAATGAAGGGTTTTCCGATTTGGGAGGAGATGGAGGTGGTGATAGTGATCAGGAATTTCTTGATGCTGATAACCACACCATAGAAGACAACATCATTGATGTCATACACTCATTGGATCAAGCTTCTCTTGATAAGTGTGTTGATGTGGTAGATAACATTCAATCACCAGATCTTAATTTCACCAATTTAGATCTATCCCATCAACTTACTGTGATTCCTCAACCAAGAATCCACAAGTCACATCCCACCGCAAACATCATTAGAGAAGTTAAGACAGGGGTGAGAACAAGAGGACAAACCCATGATAAAAATATTTGTCTATACTCTTGTTTCTTATCCCAGATTGAGCCAAAGAAGGTTGATGAGGCTCTGAAGGATGGAAGTTGGGTTGGAGCAATGCAGGAGGATCTTCTTTAATTCAGAAGACAAAAGGTTTGGAACCTATGCCGACTTCCTTAGTAGAAGACACCATTAGGTACCAAGTGGGTATTTAGGAATAAGAAAGATGATAGAGGTCTTGTCATCAAGAACAAGGCAAGACTAGTTGTTCAAGGGTACACACAAGAAGAAGGGATTGACTACACTGATGTTTTTGCTCCTGTAGCAAGACTAGAAGCTGTTAGGATATTCCTTGCTTTTGATGCATCTAAGGACTTCAAGGTCTACTAACTTGATGTCAAGTGTGCCTTATTATATGGTGTGATAAATGAGGAAGTATATGTCAAACAACCACCTAACTTTGTAGACCTAGATCTTCCTGATTATGTCTGCAAGCTTGAAAAAGCTCTTTATGGGCTGCATCAAGCTCCAGGAAAGTGGTATGAGACACTGTCACAGTACTTTGTTAAGCATGGATACAAGAGGTGTACTAGTGATAACACTCTTTTCATTAAAGGAATAAGGAATGACTTGATGTTGGTTCAAGTTTATTTAAATGGCATCATCTTTAGGTCACCTAATCCAAAGCTCTGCAAAGACTTTGAGAAGCTAATGAAGAATAGATTTGAAATGAGTGCCATAGGGGAACTCAATTTCTTTCTAGGAATTCAAGTGAAGTAAGTTGACAATGGCATCTTCATAAACCAGTCAAAGTATGTGCAAGACATACTCACCAGATTTCATCTGACTGATTGTAAGGTTGCTAAGACACCCATATCCAGAAACGACTCTCTAGGACCTGATCTTGAGGGGGAGTATGTTGATGAGAATCTCTACAAGGCTATGATTGGGTCTCTTATGTACTGCATAGCCAGCAAGCCTGATGTCATGTTTGCCACATGTATTTGTGCAAGATATCAAGCCAACCCAAAGATGTCACAACTGGGCCTATTCTAACTTTAATGTGTATGCTTGCACAAATAGTGACTATGGTGGTTGTAACATGACTGCTAAGTCTACATCTAGGGGTTGTCAATTCCTTAGTGGAAGCATAGTCTTATGGCAATGCAAGAAACAATCTTGTGTTTGCATCAACTGCTGAAGCTGAATACATTGCTGTTGCAAGCTGTTGTGCTCAAGTATATTGGATTCAGAATCAAATGCTAGACTATGGATTCAACTTCAAAGAGACTCCCATCCACATAAACAACAACAGTGCTATCTCCATCATAGAGGATCCTGTACAGCACTCAAAGACAAAGCACATCAACATCAGGTATCATTTGATAAGAGATAACTTTGAAAAGGGATTGATAAAACTAGTCAAAGTTAACACAAATGAACAATTTGCTGATCTATTCACAAAAGCTTTTGATGAAAAGAGATTTAAGTATCTTGTATCAGCTATTAGGATGATTAACTTTGTGTATATTTTTCTTAAATTAATTTCAAGATTACTTTTTCAAACATGTGTGTCTTAAGTTGTCTATATCATCACCTATATAAGGCCAGTTTACTTTGGAAGAATTTTTTTAAAATCTTATTCCTTAGATTTTTTAGAATTTTAGTTATGTTTTCTTTCGGAAGACATCAAGTTGAATTCGGAAGAAAATTATGTCTTCAAAACTAATAATTACTTCTAAGAAATTTACCTTCGGAAGAAATTCTGATATATCTTCCGAAGCTTAAGTATGCTTCTAAGTACTTATATGTTTTGAAAGACAATTTTCTTCTGAAAGCAATTAAGTCTCAGAAGCTTTATTCTTTGAATAAAACTTTTGATGTTTGATATCTTCCGAAACAAAATTTGTCTAAGAAGTAAAAATTTTCTAAGTATTTTTCTTCCGAAGCAAATTCTTGTAAAGCTAAGGAATATCTTCCAAAGCCAAATTGCCTTCGGAAGTTTTCTCAAAACCTTCTGAAGACAAAATACCGTCGGAAGATTTAGACATCCAAGAAAACTACCTTTTTGGACACTTTTTCAGAGGTAGGACCAACATCTTGATTTCAAAGTTTATTCTTTTGCATTAACTTTGTCTCAAATCCTTACCATATAAATATTCATACAATGGTTCCCCCTATTTTACCTTCCTCTTCATCTGCAAAAGTTCTAACCCTAAATTCACCCACAAACCACCTTTGTTCTTAGCTTTCTTCACTCGAAAGCTTTCTAAAATGGCCAACCCTGAATCCCAAAACTAACCAGATTTTTCCATGAGCTTACACAGGCAACATAATCAAGTTGCTCTATTGTCATCTGAGAAAGAACCAAGTTTCTCAGAAATTTGCCGATTCTTATCTCAGTCAAACTTCCACACTACACTCACAATCGATCCTCCACTATATGAAAAACAACTCCTAGAGTTCTAGAGGACCTGCCCAGAGGTCATCTTGGACGGTGAGAAGGCATTGTCTGCCATAGTGCTAGGGAGGACAATTTTCATCACTCCAGACATAATCAATACTCATCTAAGGCTAAATGATGATGAGGGCGAGTTTTCCTTCCCCAAATCTACTACAAATGACTCATTTCGCAAAATGGGATATGAAGGGGACTACACAGTAGAACCTTCAAGAAGGGTAAGGTTTCCTCTCTGTGGAAGTACCTCCTCCATGTTATAATCTACTTTCTATCTAACAAACATGGAGATTGGGACTGGATTCCTAAGTACTTATCTTATATAGTCCATGGGATGGTTCAAGGGGCCAAGTTCAAGTACTCATAGTTTGTCTATAGAAACTTGCTTCCAAACTTGGACTCCTTAGAGTACTATATGTTCGTTAGATATGTTCAACACATTCTTAACTGTGAATTGGGCTCACAGTTAAGGGGGACAGGTAATACTCTTAAATTGAGACAGATGAAGTCCGGTATCCTTAAAATCATGAGAAAGACCACTGTTGGCTTCTCAGGGGTTGAAACAGCCCTGGTCCAAAAAATGTTAGAGCTCATTGCTCAAGGTGACAACTTGGCAGCACCAGTCAATGTTGAACCCACACCTTCTACATTTGCACCACCCACACAACTACAAATAACCATCACCTACACCAGAAAATCCAAACAAACCCTTGCTCAGTCTATACAGATTGAGCAGGTCCCTATACAATCACCCATGCAGGAGGAAGTAGAACCAAGAGCTCCCACTTACCCTAAGGAGCAAACTACTCCCATTACTTCATTGATCAATGCTGAGGCTCCTCATGCTCAGTCTGATAAGCTCTTTTCCCGAACCTTAAGCCTTTACCCTGAGTCTCAAAACTCAGGTGATCAGCCTTCAGGGGATAGTTACCATCCCCAACCGTTAGACTTAAACCAACCAATTCCTGACCTTTAATTCTATGATGATGAGTATATGGGTTTTAGTGAGTACCATGAGTCTCACTTCTCCTCACCTGCTTAAGGACAGATGAGTGCTCCTGAAACACCCATATCTAGCCCATATCATCAATCCCTAACTGAGGTGGACGTCACTAAACATGTTTAGGAAGCCTATATGGAAAAGGCTCTCACTTTTGCAAGTGATTACATCATTAAGACCTCAACCATAGCAACCCAACACCTTTACACTTCTCTTGAAGCTGTCATGAAGCAGGGGAAATCCAGCAGCCAAGAACCACAATCTGGTGGTAAGGGAGATGACTTTGGTTATGTTCTTTCCTCCCCCTATGATTCTTCTGATAAAGATGAGGGGAGTTTGCAACTAAAGGTGCAAAACTTATCTAAGACCTGCACCTATTTAGTTTTATAGTAAGTCACCTGGAATCTCAGGTGGCTACCTTGTAAAGGCAGGTCATTGACCAACAACTTAAGATCACCGATCGCAAGGGCAAGTTAGCTGAGAGATCTGCCAGACAAACTCAACCAGGTCCATAAGAACCTATGGATATGGTGGACCTAACCCTTAGCTCCCTTGTGCACGAGGGTGATGCTACTAAAAAGGGAAAGAAAGTCCTACCTATAATCACAGAACCTGGGAGTTCTGCTCAGAGTATGTACATAGAGGCCTCACCATCCTCATTTGCAGTTGTCCATACTTAACAACCTCCTCAATCCAATATTAAGGAGGGAATTCCAAGGGCTATGTCTACCCCATCCTATCCTGCTAAGAACCTAATAATAGGGTGGAGGTATGATGCTGATAGAAGAGCCATGTTACTCTCTAGATCTCAGGGGCAATAAGAAGTCTTCAATTTTCAAACCCTAAGATACTATAAGAGCTTTCCTCTGGTTGACCTGCCACTTGCCAACCCAAGTCAAAATAGGCAAGCTGACAGGTTAGCTAAGAAGATTCAGCAAAGGGTGCTCAAAGAGTTTAGAAGAAGGTCCTACTAATAGAGACTGAGGCTAGCAGACAAAACTGTTGGTTAACCGTATACTGAGGCAGACTCTAAGATTAGCTTTGATGGGGAAACCTCAGTTTAAGGCCTAGTAGTTGAACCTATGAACCTTGAGATGGGACCTGCTGTAGCATCCAGTACCCTTAATGAGGCACCAGCTAGTGAAGGTGTCTCACAACCTCTCCTTGGCTAGAGCTCCAGTTCTACACCAAGTGATGAAGGCCAAAGCACTCTCCACCCTAAGTCATAGAGGCCAATGACTAACAAAGGGAAGAGGATTATGACCTCTGAGGATATTGAGGAGGAGAAAAGGGAGAAGAAGAGGAAGGCAAGGGGAGAGAGAACGAGTAAGACCCCTAGCTTCATAGAAGCAGCAATCAGTGCTGTTACCAGGCAAAACACTCAGGAGGATAAGTCAAGGGCACCTAAATTGAACTATTTGGGGTTAAGGAACTACAAGATTAATGAAATCATCTCTCTTCCCTTGGAAGAACTAAATGAACTAGCTGACAATAAAGTGTCAAAAAAGGAAGGAAGCTGAGGCTACAGGTTGCTCCTCAAAATTAAAGAAGAAACAAAAAGAAAGAGGCTTTACAAAGCTCCTACCCTCTCTCTAGTTCAAGAAAGCCCTGAGGTAGAGGCTGTGGCAGCTGAACAAGAAGCTCAGGTAGGTAGGGAACAAGACAGACAAATCATGATAACCTACCTGAGTGCCACAGGCTCTATCAGGTAGCAGACTAACTTCCCTTGTCATATGAGTATATATAATTAGAGTAAATCAAGAAGCTTGAGCAAGAAGTATTAAAAGAACAAAAAACTACTAAGAGGAAGATGAGGGAAGAGGCTGCAAAGTCAAGAGCCACCATCCGAGCCAATCAGAAGAAGTCTGCTGACAGACTAAAGGTGGTGAGCTTTTTGAAGCTGTATGGGTTCTCCAGAAGGAGACTTAGTGCAATGTCTCTATCCATTATGGAGCCACCCACACAACTACAAATAACCATCACCTACACTAGAAAATCCAAACAAACCCCTGCTCAGTCTCTTTAGATTGAGTAGGTCCCCATATCACCACCCATGTAGGAGGAAGTGGAACCAAGAGCTCCCACTTCTCCTGAGGAGCAAACCACTCCCTTTATTTCTCTGGTGAGTACTGAGGTTTCACATGCTCAGCCTGATGAGCTCATCATCCCAGCCTTAAGCCTTCAATCTAAGTCTCAAAATTCAAGTGATCAACCTTCAGGGGAAAGCTACCATCCCCAACCATTACATTTAAACCAACCCATCCCTGACCTCTAATTCTATGATGATGAGGATATGGGCTTCAGTTAGTACCATGAGTCTCTCTTCTCTTCCCCTACTCAAGGAGAGATGAGTGCTATTGAATCACCCATATCTAGCCCACATCATCCACCCTAAACTGAGGTGGACTTCCCTGAACATGTTCAGAAAGTCCATATGGAAGAGGCTCTCACTTTTACAAGTGACTAAATCATTAAGACCTCAACCATGGAAACCTAACCCATTGACACTTCGCTTGAAGCTGTCATGGTGTAGGGGAAATTCAGCAGCGAAGAACCCTAAGCTGGTGGTAAGGAAAAATACTTTGGTCCTATTCTTTCATCCCCCTATGATTCTTCTGATAAAGATGAGGGGAGTTTGCAACTAAAGGTGCAAAAACTGTCTGACATCTACACCTATTTAGTTTCAAAGGTAAGTCACCTGGAATCTCAGGTGGTCACCTAGCAAAGGCAGGTCAGTGACCAGCAACTTGAGATCACAGATCTAAAGGGAAAGTTAGCTGAGAAACCTGTCAGGCGAACTCATCCAGGTCCACAAGAACATATGGATATGGTGGACCAAACCCTTAGCTCCCTTATGCAAGAGGGTGATGCTACCAAAAAGGGGGATAAAATCCTACTTACAATCATAGAACCTGAGAGTTCTACCCAGAGTATGGACATGGAGGACTCACCACCCTCACTTGTAGTAGTCCATACTCAATAGCCTCTTTAGGCCCATATTGATGTGGATGCCTTGATTCAAAGCCTATTTGATTAGGGCATACCAAGGGCTATGTCTACCCCATCTTACCCTGCTGAAAATCCAATAGTAGGATGGAGGTATGATATTGACAAAAGAGCCTTGGTACTCTCTAGATCTCAGGGACAACAAGAGGTCTTCAATTTCCAAAACCTGAGATAATATGCGAGCTTTTCTTTAGTTGATCTATCACTTGCCAATCCAAGTCAAAGCATGCAAGCTAGAAGGTTAGCTAAGAGAATTCCATAGAGGGTGCTTGAAGAGTTCAAGAAGAGGTCCAGACTATATAGACAGAGGCTAGCAGGCAAGACTGTTGGTCAACTAGATACTGAGGCAGACCCTAAGATTAGCTTCGAAGGGGAAACCTTGGTTGAAGGCCCAGTAGTTGAGATTGTGAACCATGATACAAGAACTGCTCCAACACCTAGTACCCTCAGTGAGGCACCAGCTGGTGAAGGTGTCTCACAACCTCTCCCTGGCCAGAGCTTAAGTTCTACACCAAGCAATGAAGGCCAAAGCTCTCTCCACTCTAAGTCATATAGGACAATGATTTATAAAGGGAAGAGGAAGATGACCTCTGAGGAGATTGAGAAGGAGAAAATACAGAGGAAGAGGAAGGCAAGGGGAGAGAGTTCAAGTGAAACCCCTGGCTTTATGCAAGCTGCAATCAGAGCTGCCCCCAGGCCAAACACTCAAGAGGATGAGTTGAGAGTAGCCAAATTGAACTACTTGGGGTCTACAAACTACAACATAGATGAAATCGTCTCTCTTCCTTTGGAGGAACTTAATGAACTAGCTGACACTAAGGTGACAAAAGAGAGGAAGGAAGCTGAGGTTGCAGAGCTGCTCCTCAAGATCAAAGAAGAGAGAAGAAAAAAAAGACTAGACAAAGCTCCTACCCTCTCTCCAGTTCATGAAAGCCCTGAGGCAGAGATTGTGGCAACTAAACAAGAAACTCAGACATATAGGGAACACGATAGGCAAAACATGATAAACTACCTGAGTGCCACAGGCCTCTTTTAGGAAGCAGATCTACTTCCCTTGTCTTATGAGTATATAGAATTTGAATATCTCAAGCAGCTTGAACAAGAAGTGCTAAAAGAGCAAAAAGCTGCTAAGAGAAAGATAAGAGAAGAGGCTTCAAAGTCAAGAGCCACCATTCAAGCCAATCAAAAGAAGTGTATAGGCAGACTGAAGATGGTGAGTTTCTAGAAGCTGTATGGGTTCTTCGAAAGGAGACTTGGTCCAATGTCTCTATCCACAATGGATGAGCATACTAGGTTGATCAAGTAGAAGATCAAGAGGGGTGAGCTGGTTGACTTGCATTCTCCATCGAGTTAGGCTGCACCTAAAGTTGAGGTCAAGGTTGAACCACAAGAGAGAACACAAGCTAAAAAAAAAAAAAAAAAAAAATACCTAGTGCTACATTTCAGCCAACTTTATCTTCTAACCCACAGTAGGGTCCTCATACCTCTCCTTCTAAATCTATGAAGGAAAAGAACCCAACTGAGAAGGACAAACAACAACCATCTGGTACTCAAGGCCAGCGTTCTCAGTTAAAGTATAGAAAGAGGAAGAGGATGGCCATTAGAAGGGACAAGAAGAAGAAGAATAAGCCCAAGAAATCCACCTCTGCACCTCAGGATGGATCAAAACATCATATGGGTGATCAAGAAGAGGCTGCTCAATAAAGTCCACTCATTGTAGAGCCTCTTACTGCTGAGAGACCCATCTTGTCTTAGACATTTGCTACAAACCTAGATAGATGGTATGTCACTAGAGATCAAGAGGGTCAATATGTATACTTCTGGCAAAACATACTTGACCTACCTCTAAATGATCTCTATGACATGAGAAGGTACTTTGATAGTCTTAGGAATCCTGATGAAGATCAAGATTCAAAGGGAATGGTCTTGATTTTGATGAGAACTGTCAATAGATAAAGATCAAGATTCAAAGTTCTCCTTTAGTTTTGGTAGCATCAGCCTAGGGGTGTTTGTAAGGATGACACTTAGAGGCTAATGTAACCAAAGAGCTCTCAGCATGCACATGTGAAGTACAAGGAAGTTATTTCGAAAGATTTGATACAACTCAATGAATTATACTAAGTATCAAATCTTTCAAAGCCAAAAGACTATTTCTTTAAAGCCAAAGATAAAGTCTTCCAAAGTTTCAAAACAAAGTCTTCAAAAGCCAATGGACTGATTTCTTCAGAAGATAGAGAAGACATGCTTGTCTGACTTACTTTTGATAAAAACTGACCCACTTTTTGCTGCCATCTTTGAAGACTCACTAACTTATACAAGTTGGTGAAACATCCATACTTTTGTCAACTATACAACATGCTCTTAGAGTCTATATTTTCCTATTCTTGTACTTTTAACCTTCTTGTAATATATTAGGATGTGAGCTATGGCATGTCATAGTCACCGGTCAAAAGGCAATCTACCTTTTGACTCTACATTGATCTTGTTATCTAGATTAGTGTTACCAGCTGGCCTTCAAAGTATGGCCGGCTATAGGATGTAGTATAAAGTGTCTCAAGTACTTTTTATTTGATTGTAAGCTTTATAACACTTTGTAAAAGAACTTAAGAGCAATATACAACATTTTTGAAAACCATATTATTGTGTTCTTGTTCTATTACTTGTGTTCTTTGTTTTATCTTTAAACCGATTCCCTATTTGATCTGATAAGTGTTCTAACTCTCTCCAAATATTATGAAACTGTTGCATTGACCTCCCTACCTCGGTCCTGCAATATCTATAGTTACTTGCTTTACTTGTTGTGGACTTTGGAATGTGCTATCCTCGATATGAGTTTGGCCCCTTTTAATATGTTTTACTTTTTGGGAAAAGTTTCACACTCTGGTGCCGGTACACGATAGGCGTGTGAGCCGGATCGATCGGTATCAACTGATATGTCTCAATTTATATTTTAAAAATCATAGTGAAGTCTTTTTCAGAATACTTTTGTAAGTATTTATCCTTATTGGTTGACTTACCATTTCCATTTATCTTAAATGTTTTATTTTTTAACCTAAGATAATTTGTTGAAATAATAATCAAATCCTCACTTGGGGAGGTATTTCAACTATTTGAGTTGAATTCAAATCATATCTCACTTAGGGAGACACTTTAACACTTGGGGTTAAATAATATTCAAATCCACCATTCATATCATAAGAGGATTACATTATCCTCAAAAGATTTCATTGTTTTAATACAAAGCAACCTTTAGACTTTTACATAACAAGCCATGAGTCTAAAGTCAAATTATTCATCTTCCTGGATTTATGTGGGAGTTCCTACGATGCTTAGGTTAAATCATAACCTTTATTTGCATTACACATGCATATCATTTTCCTGAAAATGGTTTTAAAATGAAACATAAATATAATGCTGATGAATCATTTTACAAGACCATTTTGATAAAATCAAAACAACTTGATTAATATTAATAGTTATTAAAACATCTTGTTTTATAACCGTCTCATTTCTTGATAGGGTCTGACACGGGAAGCTGGTATTCATTGAACTTATCTAGTTCACATGTGTTGAAATAATTCAGCCACATTATGGTATAACACACAGTTTGTCACACCCTCAAAATCCACGTGTGGGGTTTTTCTGTGAGGCGTGTGAACAAAGCAGGATCCAAGTCATTAGTTACTCATAATGACTCTATATGTAACATTTAAAACAAACCAGAGTTTAAAACTTTAAAATATTATAGAAACATTTAGTAAACATTTCAAACCCAAATATTAAAATTCAAATTACACAAAGCACGTGCCCAAACCAATATTTGTAAGTATGCATTAAAAACCATATGTAAACCAATTGAGTGTTCAAAAGCATGCTCAACCCGTGAGTGCTCCTTAAGGCAGCTGCTAGTAACAACTTGGGAAAAGCATACTAAAAGTATCAAAAGGATGGTTGGTGAGTTCAAAAGTTTGTGAGTTATCATAAACAATAGCGTTTGTAAAACATAAGCAATTGTATTGAAATAGATAGCTAGTCTAATTTCATAAGTAATAACCATAGTAATGTCATGATCAAAGCTGACTGTGTTAGTTTGTTTGCCTTGTGTAATGCCCCGAAAATTTGAAGAAAAAAAGGAAGAAGATGTTCTCATGCGAAGAGGACTTCTCCCGCAAGAACCCCAAGCGAAAAGTTTGAACTGGGTATAAATAGCTGAGAACACCCGTTTGACCCATAATCGTGCAAAAAGTACTGCTGATAGAGAGAGAAAGTGGTTGTGTAGAGAGAGAAAGTAAAGAATTGAAGTGTTTAAGGTATGTAACTCATGTTACGTATTAAAAAATGATTATCAATGAATGTAACACATGAATGTGTAGTTTTCGTTCAAAAAGGGCTCTTGGGAAGGTCGTGATTATGTTAGATCTTCAAAAGATGAGATTCTAGCCCCTTTTAGTGCAAGTTTTTTACGTTTTGTGGCTAATATACATACATACTAAAATGCTTTTTTATTCTTGTAATGATGTTGTCCATGGTATGGTGTATGATATTCCAACCTTAGACAGGATAAGTTTGATTTGGGCGGGAAATTCGTAAGTTCTCGCGCGATAAGTAGGCCCTCGCATGAAAGTTTTCGCATGACTGATTTGACTTGATGTGTAGGGTTTGACTGTAGTAAGGTTCTCGCACTTTCTCGCGCGAGATTATTTTATTGCATTGGTTATGGATATGTTTACTTATAATTTTCAAAATGTTATGTTTTACTAAATGTACTTGGTATGTAAAGAAAGTGAAAGATAACGATAATGAAAAGTGGAACGTAACAGATGAATGAAAGACTTGCAAGCAAACGAATGGAGTTCACAACTCATCAAAGGGTTGTTAACTCAACTATGTGTGGTTTAGCTAACCTAAAAGGATTACACAGGGTCTAATCCTTGAGATTGACCAAATGATACAGGATCCTTGTCACTTGTAATACCTTGAAATTTAAAAGAAAAAGAAAGAAAGGTGAAATATCCTAAGTTAAGGGGTTAAATTGTGCAAGTAGCAAACTTGCCTATTTTGGGATTTAAAAGAAGCAAGGCAGCCCACACCTCTTCTTTTACAGATCTTGCTTTCGACTGCAAGAAGAAGGAAGAAGCTGCAATCGGTTCTAGAGAGAGAAAAGGAGGAAGAGTTGCTTGTAGGTGAGGTTTTCTTGTGTTTTTTGCTCGGTTTTCAGCTGTGTTCGAGCTACTGGACCGATTCTTATGTGTTTCTTGTGTTGGCTGCTTGTTTCGGTGTGTTTAGGTGCTAGAACTCCTATTTTCTCTTGGTTTGAAGAAATCTTACTCGAAAGCTGTTAGAGGTGAGTTCTAGATTTCCCTATTTTACTTGTTTAAATTCGTTTGGGGCTGAAATGCATATTAACTGAATTTTTACAACTGAAGCATGAGTTTTCTACATTTTGCATCTGATGTGTATGCGATGTGTGTGTTTTTAATGCCTTCTTTGATGTTGTGTAGTTGTAAGCTCTGTTCTAAGTGTTTAGCATATTAGATTTGTGCTAAGGATATGTTAGAACGAGGATTTGGAACTGGTAGAATAGCCTAAGTAATTTTATTCATCCGCATTTGTTAAGTGTTCATCCGCATTTGTTGGAGTTCATCCGCATTTGTTGGAGTTCATCCGCATTTGCCGAACATTCAACCGCATTGGTTTTATGTTTAATAGTTAAGTATTTTTGTTCATCCGCATTTGCTGGTCTTCATCCGCATTTGCTGAGCATTCAACCGCATTGGTTTTATGTTCAATTGTTAAGTATTATTGTTCATCCGCATTAGCTTTTGTTCTTCCGCATTAGCTTTTGTTCTTTCGCATTTGTTACGTGTTCATACGCATCTGCTGATCTTCATCCGCATTTGCTGAACTTCAACCGGATTGGTTAAGTTCATTCACCTAAGACTTATTTATCCGCATTTAGTGTTGTTTATTCGCATTTGGACTTGTTCATATGCATTTGGACTTGTTCATCCGCATTTGGTTCACCTGCATACCTTTAGACACCTAGAATATTTTCTGAAGACTTTCATCCGCATTTGTTCATCCGCATTGGTTAAATTTATCTGTATTTCTTTGGGGACTTAAGATTTTTCTGAAGGATTTTTATGAATTTATGGGAATAGAGTTTAAGTGTTAGGAACTTGTGTTTAATGGAAGTTTATACTTGCTCTATGTTTCTACTGTCTCATTTATCATCTTATGGGCTAGTTATGGATAGTTATTATTATACTTCATGATATGTGATTATTAAAACAGTGGATATTTTAAAAGTATTATTCATAACCAAGTGGACACAAAGAAATAAAATAAGACAGTGGAACTTAATGAATGTTACCATCGGGCTATTATAATTAATGGAAATCCTTGCAAGCACAATTGAATGAGGTGCACGACCTTGTTGTCGTTAGCTCAACTGATGTGTGGCTGATTCAGGATGCATATCTGGGGTCTAATCCTGGGGATTGACCAACAAATCAATGGGACCCGTATTCATGAGCAGGCTTCATGCCTAGCAGTGTGGGTCAACTGTCGAATGGGTTAGCTACCAAAATAAACGTTTGCCTACAGGGGTTCGGCATTTGTTGCCAACCAACATATAGGCTCTTGCTTTGTGCAAACCTAAACAATGAAAGTGAAAGATAATAAAAGAAAGAAAGATAAAGAATCTTTTAATGATTGATTATGCATAATGATGAATGATCACCAAGTGAAGTTTACAAAAAGTATATTTTCTATACTATGAAACTAGAACTCACTCAGTAACGTTTACTTTTTATATGCATTTTCAGTTGGCAGGTAATGTTGTTGCTGAGAATGACACGGGGTTGAAGCTACTTGGCAAGCAAAGACTGGCATCCATCTCATGTAAAAATAATGTTGTTGTTTTGTAATACAACTAAGTATTCTTTTGTAAATTCAAATCAACGATGTATTACTTGGAAAAAGTAATCATTAATGTATGAAATGGTTTTTGATAATTTTTCACTGCAATATTTTCTATGTTCATTTATTTTAAATGAGTCTTCAATATTTTCTATGTTCATTTATTTTAAATGAGTCTTAATAATGAATGATGCTATGAATGACCACTGTGGGTCCCCAGGATCGGGCCTTACATTGGTTTACCCCGGTACTGTAGTCAACTTCGTGCATAATGTATGGAGGTTTATTTATAAGCCACAACACAGTACCAACTTCGTGCACAATGTTGGGGGTTTAGCACATGGCATTGATCTATTATGGTGAAAGATAATAATGAAAGAACAAAAGAATGAATGATGATAAAAGATAATAAATGAATATTATCAAGATGTATGTATGATGTATGCTCATGTATGAAAAAAAGGAAATGTTTGAATGAAAGTAAAGTATTTTATTATAAAACTAGAACTCACTCGGCGTCATTGACTTTGTATGCATAATAGTTGGCAGGTAATTGATGATTCTAAGGAGATGTAGGCATGGACATAGAAGTTACTGGGATAGTTCAAGGCTGGCACCCATATTTTTGGGAATGTTGTTGTATTAATACAATTTTTGAAGTGTAAAGGAAATGATATGATATTTTAACACAAGTTTAGTTTTTGATGAAAAGTTATGTTTTCTACTGCGAATGTTCTATTTTAAATATTTTACGCTATGTATGTCCAGCTGTGAGCGTCCCAGGAACGGGGCCTTACACCTTCCTTCATGACATACCAAGTCTTGACGCTATTAGTCATTTAGGATAATATTGCACCAACTTGACCTCTAGTCGTACGGGTGGGGCTTGTTAGACCCAGTAGTACTACCCAAGATTTTTCGCTAATTTCCTTAATTAACGATCCAAAAGTGTAAGGACTTTCAATGGTATATCACACTATGTTATACTATACACAAGTTATAATAATAAAGCGTTTGAAAATATAAGTATGCTTTCTCCTCCAAAAACAGAGTGAATAAAAGTGGGGCATTGAACTCACCTAGTGCACAAATGAACAATATAAGCGAAGCTAACGGTGAGTGGAAAGACAACCCATCAAAGGTTACCTAAAACGCGTAATTACGTAAGTACATGTAACCAGAAAACTTAACAACCCTAAGTGCTCAAACAACACATTAACCCAAGGGTTTTGAAAAAACAATGACACAATTGATCTAGTTGACACGTTTGTCCAGCTGGTGACATGTTAATTGAAATCTTGTTTGACCAAGTATAGTAACTCAGTACTCATGATTATCATACAAGTTATTCATGTATGCGACTTTATAAATCTTATGTTCTATCAAGATCATCACACCAACATAAATTATCATACAACACATGCAAATCCCAACCAATCATTATGCTCAAGATAACTATAATTAAATCACAACTAACAAATCATGCATTTAGATTTATTACGCACAACATGCCATGTGAAGCCACTCACGACTTCACATCCTAAACCCTGCCAATCCTACTAAGTAGGGGTCTCAGATTCACACACGTGTATGATGTTCATTATCTCATTTCCTAACATAATTCATACCAATCAACATAACTAACCATGACCTACTAGAATCCCCAAACATGATTCCACAACTTTATAATATAAACTCATCACTAGCATAATATTTCATAAAACCTAGATTTCCCAAATAACCCATCAAGCATTCAAATGACCCAATTAACACATTCTAATGCATTAGACATTATCAACAAGCATTCTAGCATTATCTTAACATCATATACATGCCCAATTCACAAGATCAAATGATTCACATTAATAAAGTTTCCCTTTCAGGAAAGTAACACCCTACAACCAATCTATCATCCAATTCAATCATGAATTCATTAATTTTATACCTAATCTAGTCATATCAATCATCTAAGCATGATAAACATCAATAATTCATCAAATTCCCATTCCTATGCCCAAAAGTTTATACTATAGCAGTGTATGAGCAACTCGTTGATTTCATGAAATTCTTTCATAATCCATGTAAACTAGCATCAATACAATACAACTAACATCATAACATCATCCAACAACATCAATTTTGACTTTTTCAATGTAGAATCACTTGAAAACTTCAATAATTCATCAAGTTCCCAATTCTTATGAATAACATTTTCAATGTGAACTAGGGTTGTTCTTGAATCAAAAACCATGAAAAACTTGTTAAAAACTCACCTTAAATCATGTAATGATCAAGATTGACACTTGCTAACATGTAGAATCACTTGAAACGAATCAAAATCGAAGGGTGTTGAGTGTTCTTGATCAAAAATTATAAGGGTAGAGTGTGTGTGGGTGTTCGGCCGATTACAGGGTGGTTAAGGGGCTAGGGTTTGATCTTTTTAACACTTTTAAATGGTTTTAACTACAAAACTCATGTATTATTATTAATCAACAATAATGACTATATATTTCAATTAACAACGATACATATAGATTATATTTCACAAGTCGCCACATTATAACACGAAATCCATAAATAATACATAAAATTTATGAATCCCATAACCATATATTAATAATCAAAATTATTAGTTAAGTTATTATTTCTGATACAAAGTTAATTATTATTAGGTCACCAATGTTCAACGACAACTAGTATGTGTTCACGATACGTGTATGCAAGACCTAACAAAACTAACGGAGTTTGTTAACGGAAAATTACCAGATGTCACATTATCCCTATGTTGAAAGAATTTTTGTCTCGAAAATTGTGTTACATGATTTTGTTACATCACTGGTTTACTACATTGGCACAAGAAATCGAGTGAGTTGTCATATCATCCCCATGTTGAAAGAAATTTTGTCCTGAAATTTAATCATTACCTTCGCCGGCTGTCGTTGTCGTTTCGAACAAATGAGGATACTTAAGCTTCATTTGATCCTCACGTTCCTACGTGAATTCCGATCCATGTCTTGAGTTCCAACTAACTTTGACTATGGGTATCATGCTTTCCTTAAGAGTCTTGATTTCACGATCCATTACCTTAACCAATTCTTCATTAAATAGTCATTATTCATCTACTTGTACTTTCTTGAGTGGTACAACCAAAGTCTCGTCAGATAAACACTTCTTTAAGTTCGAGACGTAAAAAACATTATGAACTCCACTAAATAAGTCAGGTAGATTTAGTCGATACGCCACTGTAACAATTCTATCCAGAATCTCAAATGGTTCAACGTATCTTAGATTGAGCTTACCTCTTTTTCTGAAGCGAATCACGCCTTTCCATGGTGAGACTTTCAGCAATAATCGAAATTGGTACACCATGTCGAGAAACCACTTCTTTCAAGTAGATCCAAGTTAGCTTACCATCTCGTTCATTTCTTTGACTACAAGGAAATATGCGGACTTAGTCAGTCAATCCATGATCACCCACCCATATCGTGTCACAACCACTAGGAGTATTGGGTAAGTTAGTAACAAAGTCCATAGAAATCTTCTCCCACTTCCATAAAGGAATCTTAGGTTGCTGTAGTAACCCATATGTCTTCTTGTACTCAACCTTCTCCTTAGAGTCAGTTAAACACTTGCTCACATATGTAACTACATTCTCCTTTATATTAGACCACCAATAGTATGCCTTCAGATCATGATACATCTTGTGAGAACCAAGATGTATAGAATACTTAGACTTGTGTGCCTCACTCATAACCAACTCCATTTGGTTTCTGTATAAGGTTACCCAAAGCCTATACATGCAATAACAAATTCCATCAGCTTTCACTTCAAATTTCTTGTCCATCCATGTAAGGATTCAGTTCAACATTTTCCATCTTCAGGACTTTCGCTTGAGCTTTCTTGATTTATTCAGGCAATTGAGTGTTGATCGTAAGATGTAAAGCTCGCACTTGTCGGGGTTAGCGGTTTCCTTTCTACTTAAGGTATTGGTGACTACATTCGCCTTTCCCAGGTGGTATTTGATAGCACAATCATAATCATTAAACAATTTCACCCAGCATCGCTGCCTCATATTCAGCTCTTCCTGCTCGAAGATATGCTGAAAACTCTTGTGATCAGTGTAAATAGTGCATCTAGTACTATAGAAGTAATGTTTCCAGATCTTCAATGCAAAGACTACTTCACCTAGTTCTAAATCATGGGTGGTATAGTTCTACTCATGCATTTTCTAGGCTATCACTTTGTTAGATTGCATCAGGACACAACCTAGTTCTTGGATAGAAGCATCACAGTAAACCACAAAGTCATTACTTCCTTTTAATAATGTTAATATCGATGCACTACAAAGTTTATGTTTCAACAATTGAAAAGCTACTTCTTGACTCTCACCCCAATTATACATTATGCCTTTATAAGTCAAAGTAGTGAGAGGTTGAGAGATTTTAGAAAATCCCTTGATGAAACGCCGATAGTATCCTGTCAGTCCTAGAAATTGTCGTATCTCACTAGGAATCTTGGGAACCAGCTAGTTCTTTATTGCCTCAATCTTTACAGGATCCACATAGATTCCCTTTTCATCAACGATATGACTTAAGAAAGGCACTTCACAAATCTAGAAATCACACTTGGAAAACTTGGCGTACAGTTGTTCCTTTTTAAGCAGTTCCAAGATTAGGCGTAGGTGCTCTTCATGTTCCTCCTTGGTCTTAGAATAGATCAATATGTCGTTGATAAGCATGATAACAAACTGATCGAGATAGGGTTTCCACATATGATTCATGAGATCCATGAATACCGCTGGTGCATTTGTCAACTTAAATGGCATGATGAAAAATTCATAATGACCATAACAAGTTCGGAATACGGTTTTTGAGATGTCTTCCTCTCAATCTCTCGATGGTAGCCAGACCTCAAATCGATCTTCGAATAATAGCTTGATCCTTGAAGTTGATCAAACAGATCATCTATGTGAAGCAAAGGGTATCAATTTTTGACCATAACTTTGTTCATCTCCCTGTAGTTGATGCATATTCGGAATGTGCCATCCTTTTTCTTAACAAAGAGAACAAGGGCTCCCCGTAGAGATGATCATGGTCGAATAAATCCTCTATCCAATAGTTCTTGAAGATGTGCTGATAACTCCTACAGTTTGTTCGGAGCTAACCGGTAATGTGCTCTCAAAATTAGAGCTGATATGGGGGCTAAATCGATCTAATACTCAACTTGGTGATGAGTTGGTAGTCCGGGTAGATCCTCTGAAAACACCTCAATAAAATCACGAATTACCGAAATATCCTCTATCTTCTTTTCCTCTTGTTGCTTGTCAGTCACAAGGGCTAATATGGCTAAGCAACCCTTGCGTAGCCACTTCTGCGCTTTCATAAATGATATGATGCCTATCACCACACCACTCTTCTTGCCCTCCACTGAAAGGATTTCCACTAGAAATAAGAATACGAGTGACCTTGTGATAGATCATCTCCATCTGCTTTTCGGACAACCAATCCATACCCATGACCACATCAAAACTCCCAAACATAACAGGCATAAGATCAATGTCAAAAGTACGACCGGCCAGTTCTATCTTACAACCCTTAAGGATGTGCGTAAGGTGAATGTGTTTACATTAAGCTAATTCTATGCTATATTTGGATTCCAACATAAAAAGCATATCACTTAAGAGGCTACTAAACTTAGTAGAGATGAAACTCCTATCAGCTCCGGTATCAAACAA
The DNA here is from genome assembly GCA_025506505.1 of Flaveria sonorensis. Taxonomy (NCBI): domain Eukaryota; kingdom Viridiplantae; phylum Streptophyta; class Magnoliopsida; order Asterales; family Asteraceae; genus Flaveria; species Flaveria sonorensis. Next base: position 21,991,185 of record CM046424.1, read on the forward strand.
CACAGTAGCATAAAAACCATTAACGGGAATTTACCAGTAACAGTAATAGGGTCATTTAGAGCCTCACATGTACCCATAACAAAAGCTCTTCCCTTGGCTCCACCATTGTTGCCACCGTTGTTGTCACCATTGTCATTATTGTTGTTATTTCCACCGTTTCCAGCACCATTACCATTCTTCTTTAGCAGTTCTTCTTGAATGTCCTTCCTTCAGCAACATTTTGGTGTTTTATAAGTCTGCTGGGGCTTTTTCATCAACTCACCATGGCAATCCTTCGTCACGTGCCCTGCTTTCCCATAATGTTGGCATTGCAAGTTGTCACTCCTTCCAGTGTGGTGGTAATTGCATCTGCTGCACTTTGGATACTTCCCTATGTATCCACCTTGTCCTTGAGTTAAGGAAGATGACTGATTAAAGTTCCGATTATTATCGAACCTTCTCGGCTGCTGCTGCTGTTGCTGCTGCTTGTTTGATGACGAGCCCTTGTTGCTAGAGTTATCCCACTTGCATTTTTTGTCGAGCATGATCGCAATTATGCGCTGTTTGGGTAACTTGCCTTGCTCCACCGCCTGGTCAGTCAGCTTATGAGCTAACCGGATGGCCTACTTAATAGTGGTAGGGTTTGAAGTAGTCACCATACTTTGTATTTTAGGCACCAACCCACGCAAGTAGAGCTCGATCCTTTTGATTGGCGGATTTAACATTGCAGGACAAAGAGTTGGCAACTCATGAGACCTCATAGTGTAGGCCTCAATTTTAGATCCCCCTATCTTTAACTACCAGAACTCTACCTCTAGCTTCTGTACTTCATCATGAGGACAATACTCCTCCATCATCATAGTTTTGAACTCATCCCACGGCAAAGCATTGGTCATCGCTTGGCCTGTCACACCCCAACCTTAACGGCGGAAACGTCGAGATGTGAGGGTTAAGATTGTTCACAGCCACATAACACTACCATAAATTGTAAATATAATTATTCATAAGTTGAAATAGACATTACAACCAAATGTCTTAATGAAATAAAGTAAACAATGTTCAACTTTCAAGTTTCAAGACATATTATTTATTCATTTTTTTCCTAGGTCCAAATCCTAAGTGTAAGCATGCTTCAATAGATAATCATCAACCTTGTGCATTTCCTGAAACATGTTAAAAATAAAGGGTCAACTTTGAAAGTCGGTGAGTTTCCATGGGTTAGGCTTACATATATTTATAAAAATTTACAAGTAGCAATTCATGTTAATGGTTATGAATAAAGTAAGTTTATAGATAACATATAGCCACAATCAAACCTTGACAGATTACAAGTTTACAAGATTAGACGATTAGCTAAGTGTACTTGGTTCCCATAGTGCTCAAGTATACGACACTAGGAGCCGGCAATACCTCGGCTTTAGCACCAAATAGGCTTGTCAGGCCCATAGATCTATGACGTCGCCAAGCTAGCAATAGTTAATGATTGTCAACATATAATGTTCATCATATAAGGCTCACAATATTACAAATAACCATGACAAAAAGTAAAGATGAATTGCATGTGCGTTTACAAGTATCAAGATGTTTACAAGTGCAAGTTTATAAAGTTAACATGTTTCACCCCAAAAGGTGTGAAATAAAGTAAAAGAGGGGCATGGAAAACTCACATGATATATATATATATATAAATAGGATGATAACAAGAAATAAACGGTGCTCCAACGATTCCTTTTTCAAGTTACCTAACGTATATATTTCGAGGTTAAGATTTGAGGTAATATTAACAATTAAACATTAACTAGGGTTTCAATAGGAATTTGGGGTTTTTTTATAAATAATTAAGGTTAGCGAATGAAATTAAATATATTTTAATCCAATGAAAAGAAATATATCATTTAGGTAATTTAATATGGAGAAAAGAAATTAAATCTTTTATAATAATTTATAAAGTTTAAATATATGATGTAAATAGATTATTTTATAATTATTTAAAATAACATGATTAAACAATAATTTAACGTATTGGCCAATAATAATTTATTAATTTAAACTATTATTTAAAATCCATTTTATAAGAAATTATCCAAAAATAACCTTTGTTAAAATGTTTTATTAAAAGAATATTTAATTATTTAAATTTAAAAATTTACAGAAAATAATTTGGTGTCCTTAAAAATATTTAAAGTTTACAAGAATAATTTTTATTATTATTAAAAATTTTCCATAATTTATTTCAAGGCTGAAAAGCCTTAAAAAAATGTTTGAGGTTGCCCGGGTTCGAACCCGGGACCTCAAGGATGTCATGGGAGTGGTTTACCATTAGGCTAGGGCGCCTATGCCTGACAGAAACCCATTCCCATATTTTATAAAGACAAATCAATTGAAAACCTCCAAATCACAATGTACCCTAATTCGAAATCAACAAATTGATCACCAACACGCTACTGTTAACGCTAGTGATCATGGGGCTTTTGTTCCCCATGTAAAATCGAACAGGTAGGTGGTTTTAATTACCTGGTTTGAAGTTTAAATCAACAAGAACAGATGATGAACAAGCCGCGACCAATGTTGTGTTTGATTGATGTGCAAATGCTGACGATAATCAAATTAACTTCGTGTGAAGCTTCAGAGGATGTTCATGACTCTAAGCCCTTTATCAATTTTAGTTTAGATTGCTCGGAAGGTGGATTTCGATTGGGTTGCAGGTTCGCGATGAAGAAAGAATCGAATGAGATGATTTCGTGTGTTTCAGATAGAATTATGTTTATTGAAAGTTTAGGAATAGTTTAACAATCATTTTTGGTGCAATTAATTAGATTATTATTAGGTTTCAATGATTAAACGGTTCTATGATTAAAGCTTCGGTTATTCAAACCGATTGTGTTCGTAACCGGCGTTTAAACGCAATTAAAGTGTGTGTTTAAGTTCGAACCATGTTCACAAATCGATTTGGAACGGTTTTGGATCAAGATTCGAAGGGTTTCGATGGTTTTGGGGTCTCGCCGGAGTTAGCCGGAGCCCCTCGCCGGAATTACGGGGTTGGGGGGAAAATCTAATTTGGGTTTTTTTGAACTTTACACAATTGGTCCCTGTAGTTTCAATTCTTGTTATTTTAAGTACACTTTATTTTTAAAGTTTCTAAATTGACAATAAAGCCCCCTGAACTTAATTAAACTTTAAGTTTTAACTATTTTATAACTTATTAGTTATTTAACTTTTATAACTTATTATTTCTATTATTATTATTATTTTTATTTTATTTTGACTATTATTATTATGTTTATTATATTAAAAACAAATTATTAACTCTTAAATTAATGAATTAATGCACAATAAAAAAAACATTCATAAACAACCCATATAGTTTCTTAAATGACATATATGGTCCTTACAAGAACATAACAGGGTTAACTATTAATTAACGAAAACACGAAAGGTTACATGGCCCAACATCTAAATGTGAGCATTCCACCATGAGAGTGCTACACCTTCCGGAGTACCCATGGCATACTTCACTTGGTCCGCCGCTGGACAAATTCACTTTGCAAAGAACGATTCGGTCTTCTCAAACCATCTCATAAATCCCACAGCTCTTTCAGCTCTACTATAGGTATGGGGCTTACAATCCATGAACACTTTGTACGTGCATGCTGGCGGTCCTGAATTTAATAATTCGAAATGTTTAGTCAAACAAATTGATTAACCAACTAACGAGATATTTGCGTAATTGATGACCAGGGTTATCGTACCTCCAAGCTGAGCAGCTTGAGCATTAACCGTTGCTTGCACATATTCATTAATAAAAGCTGCTAATTCGGCCGAGTCATGTTCATGGCACCGGCACCACGTCCATAACCTCTTCCGCATCCTCTGCCACATCCATCCATTTTTCACTTTACATTCACAAATACGTTAATGAGTAACATTCAACATATTAATCTCATTTAGGTATAGTAAATAATAATAAATAATGAATTTCATCAATCACAATATTTATAACAAAAATAATAACCCATGATGAACAAATTGTAAGTAACTTATAAAATATCCAATCTGTATCAAAATTTCAAGTTTTTCAGTTGGGTGGGAAACAACCTTTCCCACATAGGTATTTAAAAAAACACCATGTAGTCCAAGTCAGATGAATAAAGGAAATCAGCCTATCACTTCAGACACATCGCTGTCCTCCTCCATCTCTTTTGGTTCCTCCTCGAGTTCTTCTTCTGATTCTTCTTTTGGTTCTTCCTCTGGCTCTTCCTCCGGTTCCTCCTCTTATACCTCCAAATGCTCCTCCATCGGGGCCTCCTAAGGCTCGAGCTGGTTTTCCAGCTCATGTATACATACTATAGCCTCATGAAGCTGGTCTCGTGTCACGTTCAAGATAGCCGTCAACTCGACAACTTGCCCACGTAGTGTTTGGATCTCTCATGTTCGACCATCCTGACGTCCTTGCAAATCGATCCGCAAATCTTCCATCTCTTCATACACCTTTTCATCATACTCATGCACCGATCCAACCATTCAAATTTCTCCTCGACGTCTCCATGCAATCTATCATGAGAGGCCACCACAGCAGCAATAGCCCTATGGGAGTTACAAGGTAGAGGGAGTAATATTGAATCTTTTCCAATGGAAGGGATCGAGTATGGAACTCACTCCTTTTCCAGTATCTTGATCAGTGCGGTATAGTAACATGCCTAATTGTCAGGATCAGACATGTCCGGGTCAACCACAGGCTCGCTTGGAAGGTACGTATCAGGCATAAACATAGGGGGTCGAGAACTAGAACCCATAGATGATGAAGGGGCGGTAGGAACATCGGGTTCCTTTCTTGGTGCGTGTTGTACAGGGGATGAGGATGATGATGATGCCATACTTCAGTGTACGTGAAATGAATGCCAATAAGTATACAATAATGGGATAAGCAAATGAATAACTAACTAACTGTGTGCAGTTATAGACTAGTGTGTATGCAACCTAGTTCCCTATAACCAATGGCTTTGATACTAATCTCTCAAACCCTCAAAATCCACATGCGGGGTTTTACCACAAGGCGTGTGAACAAATTAGGATCCAAGTCATTAGTTACTCAGAACAACTCTATATGTTACATTTAAAACAAACTAAAGTTTAAAACTTTAAAATATTATGGAAGCATTTAGTAAATATTCCAAACCCAAATATTAAAATGAAAATTGCACAAAACAAGTGCCCAAACCAATATTTGTAAGTATGCATTAAAAATCATATGTAAACCAATGAGTGTTCAAAAGCATGCTAGACTCATGAGTGCTCCTAAACACAGCTGCTTATAACGACCTAAGAAAAGCATACTAAAAGTGTCAACATGACGGTTGGTGAGTTCAAGAGTTTGTAAGTTATCATAAACAATAGCATTTGTAAAACATAAGCAAATGTAGCTAGTCTAATTTCATAAGAAATAACCATAGTGATTTCACGAACGAAGCTGACTGTGTTCGTTTGTTTGCCTTCCGCCACGACATAGAATCACTTGTAATGGTCAAGATTGACACTTGCTGACACGTAGAATCACTTGAAATGAATCAAAATCGAAGGGAGTTGAGTGTTCTTGATCAAAAATCATGAGGGTAGAGTGTGTGTGGGTGTTCAGCTGATTAGAGGGGGGGGGGGGGGGGTTGGGGCTAGGGTTTGATTTTTAGTAATATTAAGTTTGGAAATAATTACCAAATAAACCCTCCTTGTTTAAACTTTATGAAATCAATCTTTTTAACACTTTTTAAATGGTTTTAACTACAAAACTCAAGTATTATTATTAATCAACAATAACAATTATATATTTTAATTAAGAATGATACACATAGATCATATTTCACAAGTCGCCACATTATAACACGAAATTCATAAATAATACTTAAATTCATGAATCATATAACCACATATTGATAATCAAAATTATTAATTAACTTATTATTTGTTATCCAAAGTCAATTATTATTAGGTCACCAACGTTCAACGACAACTAGTGTGTGCTCACGACACGTGTACGCAAGACCTAACGGAATTAACGGAGTTTGGTAATAGAAAATTACCGGATGTCACATAGTTACCCATTAATGCATGTATATGAATCTATATACGTATTGTGTCAATGATCACTTAAACCCAAGCTTGATAACTTTAATATAATCACATGCTGGTTTTAAAACAATGTAATCATTTTCATATAGACATTTCATGAACATGCTAGAGATCATTTTTGTGTGTATAAACCAAGCATCAAAATGAAGTTTGAGAAACATGATCAACTTAACAGGCTGCTAGAATCAGTATTTACATTTTTCTATAACCTTGATAGCACTTCCAAAGCACTTCCTTAAGCTTAATGGGGTATAGCAATATGACAACCCTAATTTTGGGCCTGAAAATTTTTTCGAAACCTAAACGAGCCGCACAATAAACATTATGTTGGACCTAGTCATCGGAGCCTATGAAATGGGCCCAATACAATCGGGCTTAGAACAAAATATAAACACACCTTAATGGGCTTTGGCCCATCAAATCCTGAATGGGTCATTGGGCCATATTGCTAAATAGGCTTTACCCACAAGACCTTAACGGGTCATTTGGCCACGATATGAATATGCGTTATGATCTACCGACATTAATGGGCCTTGGGCCCCATACCTTAGTGAGTTTAGTTACCAATTATAAATTAAATAATAATGAATTATAAAAAGACTTTACTATTTAGAATTCTAGATTTGGCCCGCTAAGTAAATTAATTAAACGAACCCTTTTACCGAATAATCATCCAAATAAATTATATAAACCAAATTAAGTGAACTACGTAAAATAAATAATAAATACTAAATAATAAGTTATAATTAATGAAAGCCTTAAGCATATTTAAAAATATAAAAACATTAGAAAGTCATAGAAATGTATAAAAACAATAAGAATTTTTATAAACTAAATAAAAATTAAACTACATAATACTTACATTTTAAATATTTAGGTAAATCAAATAAATAACTTATAGTATCTAACTAGAAGATCTTCGAAAAATCCTACTTAATATAGCTAAAAGTCTTATGGGAAATCCTAACAAATCCATAATAAGACAATTTTATTCTTGAACACACCCTTATATATGTATATATTTACGGCATACATACTACACACATACATACATAGATCTAGACACACACACACACAGAGTTTATATATACATGTACATAAATCTAAGTGTATATATATGCATATATATATATATATATATATATATATATATATATATATATATATATATATATATATATATATAATTATGCACCCATGAATTTATAAAAATATATAGCACATCACATAAGCACCTACAAATAAATAAATTACACCACACACATAATACATATACGTGCGATGCATGCATGCATACACACCTGACACTGACACACCTGTATATATACATATAAATACCGGCCCGCATACGCATACACTGATACATACTTAAATTTTTATAAAAACAATTATGATTTATAAAAAAATCTAGCCTAGTCTTGTCACCAGCCAAACCACCCAATGTCTTCGAAGTCTAGCTAAGCTAAAGGATCTAGTAACTAGCAAGTATGACCAAAATCCCCACCAAATCCCAGCCATATCTTGAGATAACCAAAAATTTAGAATCCCAATCCCACCTCCCTCCTATTCTCGGATGATTACCACAACCCTCACCACCCTCACCTCTCATTTCCATTACTAGACGCCCTTTAAATCCTCTCAAACACTCTCCACCCTCATTTAATCACTCCCTTGTTCATTTACACTCAATAAACAACAAATTTCAGGCCCTTTTGGAAGCTCTAGTCTACCCATAAGTCCATTGCCACCAACCATTCAAGCCAAGGTAATGTCACAAGGTCACACCATCATTAATTCAAGCTTTCATCTTTTATATCTCTCTTCCTGGAACCTAAACTAATCCATCCTTTTGGGCAGCTTCTTAATGCCATTTCAAACCCCTACAACAACCTACCTTCACTCATTCACTCCTTGCATTAAGGTAACCCATCACAACCCGAGACACGCGATAAATCGAGTTCACCCGAGAACCCTGTTTTCACGAAAATAAAAACGTATATTTGCAAGTCCAAAAATTATAATCTAAATATTTTTGGATGTTAATAATGACTATCTTAGGTTAAATATAAAATTTCATGATTTACGCATATATATTTCACATTTTAAAAATAATCTAAAAACTTGAAAACATTTACATGTTGAGAAAACACAAGAAATAGGTTGAGAACTTAAGTTACTAAAAATATGGGGTTAGTTAAAATTTATTTGTGTTATAAGTATATCTTGAAAGGGAAAAGTCTAACTAAAATGCCTAGTAAGCCAATACCGAGACTTAACGGACAATTAACAGGACTAACCAAATTATATAATAAAAATATCAAAATACATGAATTCTAAAAATAAAAAATTCAAATAATCTTATAATGTTAAGAAGTTCCTAAAAATTAAGTTTCACAATTTTTAGATTTTTTTTTGCTTATTAAACAAAAATATAACAATTATTCATGCTGAAATAGTAAAAATTAATTAAAAAGAGCTCTTAAGCCAAAACCATGAAAAACCTAAAACCTAAAAATATTTTTAAGTATATTAAAGTAATCTATTACCAAAGTATGACTAAAGTCAACCTAAACCCGAGAACCCGTTAAATACCGAACCTCGAGCGTTAAAATCTTAAAACAGACAAGAACAACTTAAAACTTGAAATTACAGTAGCTAATGGCCTAATAGTGTTAAAATAAGTTAAAAACAAAGTATTAGCATCTATACAATTTTCTAGTAGTTTATACAAAATTTACCTGTAATATAAAATAGTTAAAGACCTATTATAAAAAATAATAATAAAGATGTGTAAAATTCCCCAAAATAAAGAAATTGAAATTTTCTAGTAAATTATGAATCATAAACTTAAATCACGAAATAAAATTTAAAAAAAAGCATTGGATTTAAAAATACACTACATAACACGTTCAAAACGTGGTCTAATACGCGTTTAAAAATATAATAACCAACTCATCGACTCTATGATCATAACATTAATATTTTAGAGACTAAATGACACTCAAAATAAATTATAATTAAAATATAAAAACTTATTAGACCACTTAAAAACTTTAAGTAAGAAAGTTCTATTTTAACCAACATAAAACATCAACTTCAAATATATATTCTTAAAACCGTTAAAGGGGAGGGCAAATAAAAAAAATATTAATATATTCCAGTATCATAACTTGCTCAAAACATTAAAAGCCACCAAAACTAATTAAAGTATAAAATTCCAAACTTTAAGAACCTCATTGTTCTAGGACTAAAAAGACAGTTATAAAAATTTTAATAATCTGTAATGGTAACATGTTGACCTAAACTTAAACAAAATCCAAGTAAAGACTTCAAAAACTCAAGGACTTAAACCATATCACACATAAGTAATAAAAATCACCAATTCATGTAAGATAAATCTAAAACTCACGGATTGGGCTTAGATGCTAATTAGTGAGAAACTAATAAATACAAAATGAACTTAGGAACCTTGTCGGTCGGTAGCACTCTAGATCCCGAACACTTACCAAACGAAAGGCTAAAGTGAGTCTCATAAACCCCCTTTTTACTTAAATCATTATGGGGTGAAATACATACTCTTAAAGCTAATTTGTGGTGCAATAGTTACTACTCTTGTCCCCAAACGTTAGCATAATTATTAACTCAATTAGGAGTCGCGTGATTTGTGGACGATACTATTTATGGAATTTCTCACACACAATGGGCCTTTATGACAGGGAAACCCCCCATTGAGATTCAATTATCATTATGTTATAAATTAGTGCAAATTAACAGTGCTTAACAGGGAACACTTAAGCCCATAATAATAAGGGGTATAGGTTAGGGTATGTTTTAGGACTCGGGTAGGTCACCCGGGTCCAGGTTTGATTGTTATACATTCTTAATGAACCAATATTATTATTAATTTATTTTAATTATGATATGTCATGTGTCTTAAACTTATGCTGATCTATGAAGAGGATGAAGATACCAAAAACTCAAGGCTTCAGCACTGGATGTCAACTGCTGAATCATGCCAAGTACTGATCCACTTCCGATCAACACATCAAAGTGGTGAACCAATGTCGATCAACACTGAAAGTGATGAAATGCTTATTGACTGCATATCATAACTCAAATGGATGCACTACTAGTCAATCATAACATTAGACAAGACTATCTGTACCGAAGTATTCTAGCGGCTGCTGTGTTCTACCTTTTGGAGACAACATTGACTAAAGCTGCAAACTTCTGATGTGTCGATTGTCTGTCTGAGTTGTACATACATTTTGTAAACTAGGAATAGATGTAAAACTGTTTATCTATAATGTTTACCTTACATAGTATAAAATACCTATCATTTGTATAAATTAGGGGTAAGCTTGTAAGCCCACATGTTTATTTGCCGATTGTATCATTTGTACTCAAAAAAGATTAATCAAGTGTATACTTTGAAAGAACATCTTGCGTTTATGTTTACTCAACGTATATGTGTGTTTGATAAGTAAAGCATATAACTTAGATTCTGCATTTGTTATCTGTTGATCAAACAAAAAAGTGTTGTTAAGTATTTGACCCGATCCAACAAGTGGTATTAGAGCTTTGGCTCTTGACTTGCTTGAAGTCACCTTTCAATAAATTACTTGTTTTTTTTGACCACACTTTCAAACACACCTCTCCCTTATAACTTCCTTTCCCTCAAAAAATAATTGTTGGCTAGCCATCTCAATAAGCATGACTTAGAGAATACCACCCAAGCCAAACCTCCCATTTTACACCACATGATTATGATACTGGGAAAATCCAAATGGAAGATTTTCTAAGAAATCAAGATCTAAGGCTCTGGCTCTCAATTCTAAATGGTCCATATGTCCCTATGGTCCAAGCCGCTGGTGAAGATGGAACTATAATTCCTAAGGATCCTACAAAGTACTTAGATGAATATCTAAAGAAGATGGATGTAGATTTTAAGGCATTATGGCTGATAAGGATGACCTTACCCAATATCATCATTCACGACTTCAAGAAGTTCACAACTACTCAAAAGTTGTGGGAAGCATTAAAGGCCAGATTTGAAGTAACTGAAGTCATGGCGGAGAACAAGAGAGATGTTTTAAAGTAGAAGTTTAAAAACTTTGGTTTCAAAAGGGAATAAATAAGGACTGTAATATATCTTAGATATGTTGAATTGCTAGACTCTTTAAATGAAGCTGGAGTGAAGATAAAGAATAGTGATATTCTCATGAAATTATTGAGATCACTGCCAAAGACATGGACAGTTTAAACTGTGTCCATAAGAAGAACTAAGAATCTGAAGACGATAACCCTTGAGGAATTATATGGCATTCTTAGTGCCTACCAGATGAGGAAGGATGCTTATGAAGAATCACTCAGCAGATCATCAAACACCTTAAAGTCATCAGTACGTATGGCACCTATCTAAGAATCCTACTACTCCGAAGCTTATCAAGTTCCAATGGTGGCCCATCAAGTACCTATAATCATCTATCTAGAATCTCCAGCTGTTGAATCTCAGTCTTCGCCATTATTCAACAAATGGAATCAACAACCCTCATCATCTTACTCACCAAACTATCCATCAAGCTTACCGTTTGTTAGTGAGTAGGCCAACTTCTTCTAACTGTCAGGAGAAGCTCTTGAATGCATCTATCCAGATGATCTTGAAAAGATGGACATCAATTATCATATAGCTATGATCTCTTTCAGGGCTAAACACTTTTGGTAGAGAATAGGAAGAAAGTTTTTAAAGTAGAGAAGATCAGGATTTGGGTTTGATAAGAGCAAAATAAAATCTTTCAACTACAACCAGCTTAGGCATTTTGCCAAAGATACAAAGCACCTAAGTCAAACCCATCTCCACCAAGCTCATCAAACTACAAACCAACAACAACATTTCAACATCCCTCTACCTCTAGCAATCAAAGGCATACACCAGCTAGAGCATCGAGAGAAGAGGTGATTGACTGAAGCTTTCAAATAAAAGATAGCACTCCCATCTAAATGAATTGATGGTAGGAAGCTCAACCTCTTAACCACAGGTAACTTTGAACCATGCTGCACACCTGAGTGTATTGCTAAAGTAACTATGTACAAAAATTACATTTTAGATCTCATTAAAGATATAGAATCAATAAAAATTCTTATCAGGGATTTTAAAAAAACTGATCAATCTTAGAAAGAAAATATTATAGAGCTAGAAAATATTGTTTCACAAATAAAACATGAACAAACCAACTTGGAGACCCAGATTGATGATCTCTTAAGCAGACAAAAATCACCATAATATGATTTAGCTATAGCTAAAACATATGCTAATACTATAGTGTTCAAACTGAAAAGTTTGAACAATTGCTTGCTTTTACTAAAAACTCCCAAAAGCTGTATCAAACCAAGACAGGATTAGTTTACAATGTTATGGAACCACCAATGATATACACCCCCACATACACCCCCAGGTGCAGCCTAGAAGTAAGAGAGCAAGTATCTTCCTAGCCAATCTATACAAAGCTAACCACTGAGAAGCATGAATCAATGAATGAAGAAGAGGAGAAAAAGAAGAAAGAAATAAAGGAGGAGATGAAAGGAAAAAAGATAGAAACTCAAGGCAAGATAAAGAAAATGGAGGTGAAGTTTGTTAAGGAAAACCCAACCTCCAACACCAACAAACCAACTACTGAGTTAAACCTCTCTTTCAAATCAAAGCACAGCTGCAACAAGAAGAAACATAATAGAAAATGTTGTGTTGAAAATTTAGACTCTTCAGAAGTAAGATCATTTCCATATGTTCAAAGATCTACTTTTGAAGCAGTTAAGATTCACAACAAAAAGTTCCCAAGAAAGAAGATAGAACTTTCCACCCACATTGACCACAAGCTAAACAAAGTGGTACTGAGAAAAATCGGCAGAAGAAATCTTTAAAGAAGAAGGTGATACTTGAAGATTTTATTGATCATGAGAGAATTAAGAAAGGAAAGAAGGAGGAGATGAAGAAGGAGTTACAAGAACTCAAGCTGGAGATCAAGATAGCTAGGCAGTAGATGAAAATCATATGCCTAGTATGTGGGGAAGAGGATCATTTTACAAAAGACTGTCCATTCCAACCCTTAGCTCACTTTAGCAATTATCTTAGATCCTCAGAAGAATCTACAGCTGCTAACAAGCCATTAAAAGGAAGAAATTGTACACACAAGGCTGTTCGGAAGACCAACAAGTCAAGTGCCAATATTAAGAAAATTTGGCACTTCTGAAAAATCTGCTGAAAAAATTAGCATCTGCAAACTTAAAGAAGACTTTTGAGAATACTTCACCATTTTTAAAGACTTCTACAGGTCATTAGAGCAGAGATGATGTCAACGAGTCCAGCAAGTCCAAAGCAAACAAGAAAAGCCGAAGACCAAAGACATTTGCTAAACTTGACAAAACCTTAGATGACCCAAAACATGAAATCAAACTCTCAGCATTAAAAACCAATAAAGTTTTACTGAAATCTAGAAGACCCAAGACTAGACAGACTTGGGTCCCCATTCATCACTAACCAGCATATTTGTGTGCAGGGACATCCACAGACCAAAGATAACTTATTGATTATGGATATTAAATGCTCTCGGCACATGACAGATCATGTCTGTTGAATCTTGAACCATATGATGGTGGATCTATTGCCTTTGGAAGTGATACTAAAAGAGGATACATTACTGGCAGATGGACAGTAAGCCATAGAAAGGTAGGCTTTGATAAGGTGAACTATGTGAAAGAGCTGAACTATAATTTGCTGAGTATGTCTTAGTTATGTAATAAAAACATAACACTCTTTTCACAGAGCATGAATGTATTGTTCTATCTCCTTGTATTGTAATACCAAATGATAAAATACTCTTAAGAGCTACAAGGAGAGACAATATGCACATGTTTAACATGCAGAATGCATCACCTTAAGGAAATGTATCATGTTTCATTTCAAAAGCTTCAACGAATGAATCCTCCATTTGGCATAGAATACTAGCACATGTATATCTCAAAAACATGAATAAACTAGTTTAAAATCGGTTAGTCACTAGACTACCTAATAAAGAGTTTACATGTGCTGATCATTATATTGCTTGTCAAAAGGGAAACCAACATAGAACTTCTTATTAGTCCAAAGAGTTGAATTCTGTCACAACTCCTTTACATCTACTGCACATGGATTTTTTTGATCCAACAAGTGTAAAGAGTTTGGGAAGAAAATCATATTGCTTGGTAATAATAGATGATTTTACAAGATTTACTTGGGTTTTTTGTTTAGATTCCAAAATAAAACTGCTAAAATTATATAATAATTTGGTATTAAAATTGAGAACCAAATTGATCAAAAGGTTAAAATTGTCAAGTTCGATCAGGGAACAAAATTTAAAAACCACACTCTTGATTCTTTTTGTGAATACAAAGGTATTGCTACATAATATAGTGGTCCTATAACTCCTCAGTAGAATGGAGTTACTGAAACAATAAATAGGACACTTATTCATGCTGCAAGGACCATGTTATCTTATTCACAACTTTTTGTAACATTTTGGGCTAAAGAGAAGACCATTCATAGGGTTCTTAAGACCTTTTGGGTGTCCATTCACTTTACAAAATACCAAAGATCACTTATCTAAATATGCTGAGAAATTAGTAGTTGGGTTCTTTGTAAGATATTCATTGCAAGCTAAATCTTAAAGAGTATATAACAAAGTTGATCACATTATTAAGGAATCCAAAAATGTCAAATTTAATGAAAATTCCTCAAATAATGATGGAAACACCCCAAGCCGGATGTTTGATCTGAATGGATTCACAAATGCCTTTAACAATTTGCTAAAGAATGTTTCAGGAGACTCACTTAACATATCAGCAGACACACAAGTCAAAAGTACTGAACTATAATGTTAATACCTCATGGTCTCAGTCTCAATAGATCAACTTCTAATCCAATCAAGCCACATTCAGTATAAGTAGATGGTACTACCACAAATGATGTAGACCAACCATCACTTACTTATGATGGCTCAAAA
The DNA here is from genome assembly GCA_025506505.1 of Flaveria sonorensis. Lineage (NCBI taxonomy): Eukaryota > Viridiplantae > Streptophyta > Magnoliopsida > Asterales > Asteraceae > Flaveria > Flaveria sonorensis. The sequence goes on from CM046424.1 coordinate 22,006,319, forward strand.
GATGAGGAGTCTTATGATTATTATGGTACTAGACAATCTCTTGAAAAGGGGCCAAGAGTGGCAAGTGCTGAAGAAGGAGTGAATTCAAATCTGATCCAGTCATTGAAAATGATACATCTATGAAACTCCCTAAAACAAACTTCTCCAAATTGGATCGTTCTCAACTCCAAGTGATCCCAAGACTAAGAAATCACAAAGAGCACCCATGTGAGAATGTCATTAGAATTGTCAATGCTGGTGTCAAGACAAGAAGCAGGACACATGAGGCAACCATCTATTTGTTCTTATTCTTTTTTCTTAATTAGAACCAAGGAAAGTGGATGGAGCTTTAAGAAACAATAGTTGGGTAGAAGCTATGCAAGAGGAGCTTCTTCAATTTGAAAGATAGAAGGTTTAGAAAAAATGTGTACTTCCTAAAGGAAAGACTTCTATAGGAACCAGATGGGTGTTTAGAAACAAGAAGTATGATAGAGGCATTATTTTCAAGAAAAAAGCAAGACTTGTGGTACAAGGGTACACATAAGAAGAAGGGATTGATTATGATGATGTTTTCGCTCATGTGGCCAGGCTTGAAGCAATTAGAATTTTTCCTTCATTTGCTGCCTCAAAAGACTTCAAGGTGTTTAAGATGGATGTCTAGAGTGCATTTCTCTATGGGGTGATGGATGAAGAAGTTTATGTCTATCAACCACCTGGGTTTGATGATCCTAAGTATCCAGATTATGTTGGCCAACTTGATAAAGCACTCTATGGGCTTCATCAGGCTCCTAGAAAATGGTATGAGACACTCTCTACCTTTCTTCTGAGGAATAGTTACACCAGAGGATCCATAGATAAAACTCTATTAATCAAGAAAGTTTATTTGGATATCATTTTGGTACAAGCATATGTTGATGACATTATATTTGGTTCAACAAATGAGAGATTATGTATAGACTTTAAGAGTCTCATGAAGTCCAAGTTTGAGATGAGCTCAATGGGAGAACTCACCTTCTTCTTGGGACTACAGGTGAAACAAACACATGACAAAATCTTTATAAATCAATCTAAGTATGTTCAAGACATCTTAGTAAGATTCAAGCTACCGATGCAAAAGATGCTAAGGCTCTTATGTCCACAACATGTTCCTTAACTCTTGATCTTGAGGGGAAAGCAGTTGATTAGCAATAATATAGAGCCATCATAGGATCTCTCATGTACCTCACAACAAGCAGACCAGAAATTATGTTTGTCACATGCTTGTTCTCAAGAATCCAAGCTACACCAAAAGTGTCTCACATGATGTCTACTAAGAGAATTTTGAAGTATCTATATGGGGAACCTAAGCTGGGATTATGGTACCCTAAGAGTGCTGACTTTAAACTCTATAGATATACAGATAGTGACTATGGAGGATGAAACATCAACAAGAAATCCACCTCAGGAGGATGTCAACTTCTAGCTGGAAGATTGGTTTCATGGTAATGCAAAAAGCAAACCTGTGTGTCTACATTAACTAGTGAAACAGAATACATTTTTGCCTCTAGTTGTTGTGCTCAAGTGCTATGGATTCAAAATCAACTTAGAGATTATGGGGTAACCTATATGAATGCTCCAATTCACATTGACAACAACAGTGCCATCTCAATCACCAACAATCCAGTTCAACATTCAAAGACAAAACACATCAATATCAGGTATCATTTTATTAGAGATTGTACGAAAAAGAAAATCATTAAATTAATTAAGGTTCATACAAATGAACAATATGCAAATCTTTTCACAAAGGAATTTTATGAAACAAGGTTTAAATATCTTGTATCTCCTCTCAGGATGATTAACTTTAAATAACTAAATGATTTACAAAATGAGTTCTGATAAAAATTGTGAAAAATTGTTTTCTCGATAACAAAACTAGGTATCTGCCGATTCTCACAATTCGGCAGATAGAAAGGCTTTGGCACATGTCTTTCAAAAGGATCTGGTAGGACCCACTCTTATCTACTGATACGTAGTGGCACTGTAGTTGTTACCTGAAAAGAATATTTCATCATTACAAGTAGTCGGATTTACAGTTACTGTGGTAAATTTTTTAAAATAATACTATTATAATTATCCTCAAACCGTAAATATGTACTTCTTCCCACCATTGACATCTTCTACACTTATTCAAGTGCAAAACCCCTTAAAAACACTCATCCTTTCAAAACTCTATACTTTATCAAAATATTTCTAAATGGCAGCTCTTAACCTAGAAGTTTGACCAAATCACAACATAGCTACGTAACTTGAACCAATTGGTGATTCGTCTATGTTCCTACTCTTAAATTTTTTCGTACCAGCAGCTACGCTTTTGCAATTTCTCTTCGATCCTTTGATTTATGCACCGCATATCAATCAATTCTGGGGTACATATTCTATTCAAAGAGAACATGGAACCAAAGTCCTCACTATAGTGGTGCAAAGAATGAAGATCACCATCTCTTATGCAATGATTCATAAACATCTCAAATTCAATCTCAAACATGGTGTATCTTCCTTCTCCAAAGAAGTGGTGAGTGCCACTTTTAAGGAGATAGGATATGAAGGACCACTCCCAAAATCCACCTTCTCCAAATCAATGGTATATCATAATTAGAGAATCATCCTTCATATCTTTCTTCATTCCTTATCAAATAAGTCAGGTGGATGGGATCAAGTTCCATTCGATTTAGCAAGGGCTATCCATTGACTTGTGAAAGAGCAGAGTTATAACTTTTTAAATTTCATCTTTCAAAACCTTTGCAAAAATGTAACTACCGCTGACAAATTTGAGTTTTTAATTTACCCAAGGTTCATTCAACTGATTTTAAATGAGGAACTAGGTAACAAACTTAAACTTGAAGGAGGTATACATACCTTACGAACTTTAAAAAAAGCAATTTCTTAAAGTTCAAGGAAACTTTAAATCATTTTCAAGGAAAGTCACTCCTTTGTTTACACATATGCTTGAGGTCATTGACCTCAGGGTGATAGCATGGCTACACCCTTCACTGTTAATCCCACAACCTTCACTTCAAAGCCTAATGTGTCCACAAAAGAACGAATCCTTGTGTCTTCTATTGAGAAGATGCAAGCCCCCAAATCACCTCCATCAAAGAAGGCAAGGCTGAAAACTCAGGTCCCAGCTAAACTAAAGGTGTCAGCCACACCTAAACAAGGCTTAAAGAAGAAAGTTTATCTTCATTCTTTTGAGAAGACCTATACCATCCCCTCTATCCCTCAATTAGAGTCCAAACACTCTATTGAGAAGCCAATAAAAGATACCCCTATAATTGAGACAACTGAGGAGGAAGTCTCATTAGGAGTTGGCACAAATCCCGAGCCATTAGACTCAGCTCCTCATACTCCCATTCACATGTTTATAACCCAGGATGAAGATGTTTAAGCTATTATTCTGCATGACCCACTGTCTTCCCCATCCCATACATTACAGATAGTGGAGACTAATGTGTATGCTCAAACATCTTACCCACATCTTCAATTTGAAAAGATTAACCCTAGTGGTGAAAGGGTCAATGTGAAAGAGGCTGTCTTTACTATTGATCCCTCAATTGATAAGCAGGACAGAGACATCATAACTAGGACCTCAACCACGGAAACTCACTTTGAGAATATGTCTATGGAGTTGTCTCTTAAGGAGAGGAATCCAAAGTACAAAGAAACCATATCTGGTGGCGCGGGTACAGAGGCTGTGGTGAGGGTGCAGAGGCTCAGCCTAGGACCTGATCTACTCCCAAGGATTCTACACATGTTGATGAGGGAATCCTGGAACAAATAAGTCAATTGAAAGCACATAATCTTGAACTTTTCAAAAATTGAATGCCTTACAAGCAGAAAATGCAAGGCTTCAAGATTATACAAAAAGAGCCACATTTCTTGAATTCTAAAACTGTCTGCTGAAAGCGTCAGCAGATAGAGTACTTGAGCTTGAGGCTCAACTTAGGACTCTCCAAGAACAAGTTACAAGAGTTACTTCCCAGAACATCAACTCATAACTCTTCAGCCCTTAAACATAAGGTTGAACCCATAAAAAAGACCATTAAGCTTCAACAACCCATCATCTTGTGCCTCCAAGTCTAATCAGCACCACAAGAATCTTTTGATGTGCCTTCCTTTAACCACTTAGTGTCATCTGGAATCTTAGATGATGCTATCAAAAAAGGGGAAGATGAGCCCAAAGAAGCTGAAGACATCCTTCAGGGATTGGTTGATCAAGTTGTACATTTTTCACAGCCAATCTCATTCTCTTCTAGATGGACTCAAGACTATGAGCCTCTATCTAAAGCTAAAGTCAAATTGAATAAGCTTCTAGATAGGTATGGCTTGATAGCTTGGAAGAGAGGGAATTAGAAGCAAGAAGGGTGATGAGGAGGATGCACCAAAAGGTTCAACTTGGAAGAGAAAAATGGCTGCAATGAGAAGGTTGGGCACTTCTTCCTTGCTCTCTCTCAAAAGGAAAAGATCTGAAGAAGAATCATCAATGAGAGAGCTTGTGCTATGTCTTGAGGCCTCTTCCAAGGCTTCGGCTAAAGAAGTAGAACCACTACTAAAAGTGCTTACGTAAGCTACAGAAGAGATGAACAAATTAGCTGTTGATGTTACTGCCAAAATAGCCAGACAAGAGGCTTATTTGTAGATGAACTCACAGGAAGAACGGTGGTTTATAAAAAAGGGACCCAGACCATAGAAGATGAAATGGAAAGACATGGGGTGACTCTTGAAGCCGAACAACCCAACTTCATAGCACTGAACCTGCAAACTTCTAATGTGTTGATTTTCTGTCTGACTTGTACATACCTTTTGTAAACCAGGAACAGATGCAAAATTATGTATTAAAAACGTTTACATTTCATAGTATAAAAAACTTCAAAATTGTATAGTTTAGGGGTAAGCTTGTAAGCCTACTTGTTTATCTATTGATCGTATCATTTGTACTCAGAAAAGATTAATCAAATATATACTTTGAAAGAACATCTTGTGTTTATATTTACTCACAGTATATTTGTGTTTGATAAGTAAAACAGTTAAGTTAGATTCCGTATTTGTTATCTATTAATCAAACAGAAAGTGCCTTGTTAACTCTTTAACTCGATCCAAAAACTTATAAGCTCACTAATATTATGTTGACGTATTTTGGGTGTGTATTTCAGGAGAAGAATAAATATAAAAGGTGATCATGAATAGGAGTCGACTTAGTTGGACCTTTGGAGATTTAACCACCGCCCTATTTATTAACCAATGTTGAAGACTGATATGGTTTAAATTGAACATATTTTATGCAAATATTTTCATATACTTCAAATAGTTTTTTATTTTATATTACTTTTATTTAGTTAATATTTAGATTTAGAGGGTTTCAAAAGACAATAAGCTAGAATGATATATTTGAATTAAATTAGGGACTAACGAGTTACACTTCAAACTTATGTTATATGTTATTACAACCAGACTATTTGTTATAATAAATAAATTAGCAATATAAAACCTTTTTAAACAATGTAAACTTAAGGAAGAAAAAACTGAAACATGATCGGGAAGTTAAAATTAGAATTAATGAAGTTTAATTTAGTTTACAAATATGTTAAGTTAAAGAATGTTTAAATTGAATAGGTCACGTGAAGGCAGGTAGAATTATGGTGCTATGGAGCTAGGAAAGAATTGTAAAATACAAAACCAATTATGTGATGGAAACTTTAAAATTCCACATTGAAAAAAAAATAAACGAAAAGGACCCACGATATGATCTAATAGATTATTACTTGACTTCAAATTACAAGCCCATGTCACAAGAAGTATAGTAGCCTACTTAGGAGTATCGGCTCAATGTTTTGATAGAAGGAATTAAGGATGAGATTACGAAGAAAATATAATGTTTTTATATATATATTCAACAACGACGGCAAAAGATCTTACGCGCAATAATTTTGGATTCAACTTTGGGAGTTTTGAGTATGATTAAAGAGCACTCTTAAAACAAAGAGCAAGATCTAGGAGGAAGGATTGATTCAAGCATTGAAGATCATTCGGTTTCATCTCATTTTTTATTATTTTTCTTTGTTTCACTGATTCTCTAGTTTATGTTTATAAAGTTTGCAACTTTATTATTGTTCTTAATGTTTAACAAGCTTATGACTTAATTGGAAAATTCCTCCCCAAATCATTTCCATGGTTACAAAAACCGTTCAGTTTCACGGGTAAATTCTCATCTGGCTTGCTTTGCGAGGATCTGTGAAACCTTTTAGGTGAATGGTGTTTTGAGGATGCGTGAAAGTTATGACTCTTCCCATTCTCTCTTACTGATCATGCCCTCAGCTAGCTTGAGTCCCAACCCACAGGATCCATTACTACATGGGCTGATATGCAGGACAAGTTCTTGTGTATATACTTTCCCCCTTCAAAGACCGCTCCTCTGAGGAGCATGATTCTTTCATTTTAGCAGAAGTCAGGAGAGACTTTCTACGAGACCTGGGAGGGTTTCGAGGAGCTAGTGCATAAGTGTTCACATCACGGTTTGGAGCATTGGCCATTGATCGAGAAGTTTTACATTAGGGTTACTCCTACATTGAGGAACATGCTTTATACTACTGTTGGTGGCAATCTGATGACCACCAAGACTATTAAGGAGTGTAAGACCATGTCAGAGGACCAATCCATGAGTAATTATGAGTATCTTGATTCCAGAGCTTCGTTTGCTGCTAAACGAGTAGTGCACCAAGTTGATTCTAGCACTACTTTAGCCGACCATGTTGAGGCATTGGCTAAGATGGTGGCAAACCTAAAGAAGAAGAAGGAGTAGACCTGTGAGATTTGTTAGGGTGGTCATGATATGATTGATTTTCCCATTTCTGCTGATAGTTTCCAAGAACAGGTCGACTTTGTTGAAAATCCCAACCGGATGAAAGGAAATGCCTTTGGTAATTCCTATAATCCTGGTTGGAGAAATTAGTAGAAGTGGAGAAGTGGGAACCCACCGGGTTTGGCATAGGTTAGGGCGAGAAGAAACCCACCCTTAAGGATTTGGTGATGTAGGAGTCACAGATGTTGACTTTGTTCATGGTGAGGGACGACACTAGGAATAAGGAAGTGAAAGCTAGAGATCAGGCATATCAAGTAAAGTTCCAGGAAAATGAGGCCATGATCAAGAATCAAGGAGCATTATTATAAAATATAGAAAGAACTATGGGCCACTTATCATATCTGTTTCAAGAAAGGCAACCTGGAGGCCTACCTAGTAATGTAGTGAAGAATCCAAATACGCATGTAAAGGTTGTGATGACTCAAAGTGCTAATAAATTAGGTGTAGTTGTGACTCCTCCATTGGTTGATTGAAGAGGAGGTTGATGAGGAGATAGAGATAGAGGCTCCTGCTAGCAAGGTGCAATAGAAGCTACACCTAGCAAGTACAACAGAGCCAGAGGAGTCAGTAGAAAAGGTTGCTGAGTAGAAGAAGATGTAGGAGCTATTAAGCCACTTTGGCAAGTTTCCATAGATAGGACAATTGGCTCAGCATTAGTCTGAGGAGCAATACAAAAAGTTCCTTGAGATGTTTAAGAAGCTTACAGTGAACTTAGCTTTTATGGAGGCATTACAACACATGCCTAAGTATGCTAAGTTTCTAAAGGATCTGCTTACAAATAAGAAGAAGTTGGAGAAGATCTCGAACGTGACGTTAAGAGAGGAGTGTTCGGCTATGGTGCAGAATAAACTACCATAGAAGATGACTAATCTGGTAGCTTTACTATTCCATGTATCATAGGTGGTTTGTCTTGTGAGCAATGCATTGGCAGATTTAGGAGCTAGCATCAATTTCATGCCATATTCATGCCATATTCTGTGTTTGCTAAGCTAGACCTAGGCGAGCTAGCTTCGATATGCATGAACATTCAGTTAGTGGATATGTTAGTGAAGTACCCATAAGGAATTGTAGTGAACATGCTTGTTAAGGTGCATAAGTTCGTCTTCCCTATTGATTTCATGATCTTAGATATGGATGAGGACAAGAAGGTCCCACTAATCTTAAGACAAGCATTCCTGGCTACCAAGAGGGAATTGATTGATGTCCTTGACAGCAAGCTAATATTACGAGTTGCGGATGAGACGGTTACCTATGATATGAATAAATCCATGAAGAACACACACCATCAGGATGACACCTTATACTTCCTAGATACCATTTGGACACAGGGGACTACGAGCTTCCGAGAGTTTATCAAGACATATTAGATAGACTCATAGATCCTAGTTAGGAAGAACCAGGAAATCAAGTTGACCGCTTTTGCCTTTGAGCATGACTCGGTGGTCTGGAGTGTAAACCTCTCAAGGAAGCCAACGTGTGTGATAGAGAAGCCGTCAGTTGAGACTCCTCCATCCTTAGAGCTTAAGGAATTGCCATCGCATGTGGAGTATGAATTTTTGAATGAGGGATCTCTGTTACCTATCATCATTTTTACTGGATTGATAGAGGATAAGAAGGAGAGATTGGTAGATGTGCTAAAGGCACACAAGCAGGCTATTACATGGAAGCTCATGGATATTAAAGGTATTAACCCTTCAATTTGCATGCATAAGATACTCATGGAAGATGAGTATAAGCCTGTTAGATAGAGTTAGAGGAGATTAAATCCTAACATTCATGAGGTAGTTAAGAAGGAAGTGATTAAGTTGTTGTTTGCAGGATTAATCGACCCTATCTTTGACTCGAAGTGGGTGAGTCATGTGCAGGTCTTCCATAAGAAAAGGGGGATGAAAGTGGTGACTAATAAGAAGATCAGATTGATTCTGACAAAGACAATCATCGAATGGCGAGTTTGCATTGATTATCGCAAACTGAATGATGCCAGGAAAAAGAACCATTTCCCGTTTCCCTTTATTGATTAGATGTTGGAGCGTTTATCAGGGCAATAGTTTTATTGTTTCCTTTATGGCTTTTTAGGTTACTTCCAGATCCCTATTGCCTAGAGGATCAAGTAAAGACAACATTTACATGCTCATATGGCACCTTTGCATATCGAGGGATGCCATTTGGGTTATTTAATACTCCAGCCATTTTTCAACAGTGTATTGTAGCCATATTTCAAGACATGATTGAGGACTCCATGGAGGTTTTCTTTGATGAGCTTTTAATGGAGAAGTTGGTGCATGCTCCAATTATGGTCTCCCCGGATTTAAGTTTACCTTTCGAGTTGATGTGTAACACGAGTGACTATGCGATAGGAGCGGTCTTAGGTCAATGTAGGGAAAAACATTTCCACCCATTCTATTATGCGAGTAAGGCGCTCACAGATGCGTAGGATCATTACACCATGATAGAAAAAGAGTTATTAGCAGTAGTCTTTGCATTTGATAAGTTTAGATCATACCTCCTCCTTTCTATGACTATTGTTTACAAGATCATGCTGCACTTAAGTATTTGTTTAGTAAGAAAAATGCTAAGGCACAATTGATACGATGAATTTTTCTTCTTCAGGAGTTTGACATTGAGATTAGGGATAAGAAAGGAACGAAGAATGTAGCAGCAAAACATTTGTCACATTTAGGGCACTACCGGCGTGAGAAGATTAGGGAAGACATGATTGATGATAACTTTCTGCGTAAGATGTTAATGTTTATGAAAGCACATGAAGAGGATTTTCCATGGTTTGTAGATCTAGCTAATTACTTAGCAACAGGAGTTCTAATAATAGGCATGACAAATCAACAGAAGAAGAAATTCTTTCCAGATGTTGAACATTACATTTGGGATTACTCCTACCTCTTTCGTATTGTAGCAGATCAAACTGTACACATGTGCGTATATGGTGATGAAGCAAGGACAATTTTGATTCATTGCCACTCCAGACCCATAGTTGGTCATTATTAAGCGAGTTTAACAACAAAGAAGGTATTCGATATTAGGTTTTATTGGCCAATGATCTTTAAGGATGCATATGAGTTTGAGAGGAGTTGTGATGCATGTTAGAAAGTAGGAAATATCTCATACTAGAATAAGATGCCCCAGACCACAATCCAGGCATGCGAGGTTTTTGATTTGTGGGGCATCGATTTCATGGACCCGTTTCCGCCATGTTGCTGGAAGAAGTACATCCTAGTACCCATAGACTATGTTTCCAAGTGGGTGGAGGCACAAGCCTTGCCCACGAATGATGTTAGGGTTATAGTTAGATTCATTAAGCAGTTATTTTCATGCTTTGGTACCCCCCGAAACCCTAATTAGTGATCGTTGGACCCACTGCTATAATGCACAGATAGAGAAAGCTTTACAACGCTATGGAGCCACCCATCGGCTTGCGACAGCTTATCATCCGCATACTAGTGGGAAAGTTGAGATAAGTAATTGGGGTATCAAGCGGATTCTAGAAAAATTTGTTGGATCAAATCGTAAGGATTGCTCTGATAAGTTAGATGACTCACTATGGGCTTTCCGTATGGCGTATAAGACACCGACCGGTTCTACACTACAGGATCGTGTAAAGGGTGGTCAATACAATCAGTCTCACAATGAGGAGAGTTTTAGAACACTTAACAGATCAAATGGGGAACCGGGTTTGTGTGAGATGATACTAAGAACACAAGTAAGTAATGAGACAGAACTAAGAACAAGAACAAAGAAGTATGGTTTTTAAGGATGTTGTATATTGATCTCAAGTTCTATTACAAGTGTTACAAAGCATAAAAGATACAAGGACCTGAGATACTTTATACTACATCCTACAACCGTCAATACTTAGAATGACAATTGGAAACACTAATCTAGACAATAAGATCAATGTAGAGTCAAAAGGCAGATTGCCTTTTTACTAGTGACTATGACAAGCCATAGCTCACATCTTTTTCTAATATAAAAGGGTTAACAGGTACAAAGTAGGAAGTTACAGACAAAGACCTTAATCTACAATTTACAAAAGCATGGACTTTTCACCAACCTATATAAGTTGGTGAGTCTTCAGAGTTGCAGCGAAAAGTGTGTCAGCTTTATGAAAAAGTAGACCAGAGAAAGCATGTCTTCTCTGTCTTTGGAAGAAATCAGTCTTCACAGCAAATTGGCTTCGGAAGACATTGTCTCTGAAGCTTCGGAAGACTTCATCTTTGGCTTCGGAATATTTTGCACTTATAATATTTTCTACGGAGAGTGTAAAACTTCCGAAGCAATTTTTACCATGTACATTCAGTGCATGCATGCAGGAAGATCCTTGGTTGTTTTGGCTTCTTTGGTTGCATCAACCTTATAATCTTCTAATATAACCTTACAAACTCCCCCTAGGCTGATGCTACCAAAACAAAGAAGTTGTTCAGATGTTGACAGTCCTCATTAGGATCAAGACCATACCTTTCTTCATCATCTGATCTGGATCCCTCAGACTCTCATAAAATCTTCTCATGTCATAGAGATCATGTAGAGGAAGATCAAGCATGTCTTGCTAGAAATAGACATCTTGACCTCCTTGATCTCTAATGACATACCATCTATTTGGATTAGCAGTAAAAGTCTAGGACAAGATGGGTCTTCTAGTTGCAAGAAGCTCTACTTTAATTGGATATGGTTGAGCAACCTCTTCAAGCACTACCTCAGGATGCTCTGACTCATCCTGAGGTGTAAAGGTCGATGCCTTAGTCTTCTTCTTGGAAACACTTTTCCTGGCCATCCTTTTCCTCCTCTTTGAAGTCTTTAACTGAGAGGACTGGTCTTCAGCACCAGGTTGTTCTACTATGTCTCTCTCAGTTGGGTTCTCTTCTCTCACAGGTTCAGAAAGAGACTGAAAAGGACCCTGCTATGGATCAGAAGATGAAGTTGGCTGAGATTCAGCTCTAGGTCCAGGTTGTGTTGTCTCAAGGGGTAAAACTTTTACCTCAACTTTAGGTTGAGCTGAACTTGGTAGAGAATGCAAGTCAATAAGCTCTCCCTTCTTAATATTTTGCTCGATCACTCTGATATGCTCATCCATAGTGGATAGAGACATTGGACCAAGCCTCCTTCTGGAGAATCCATATAGCTTCAAGAAGCTCATCATCCTTTGTCTGTTAACAGACTTCTTTTGGCTCTTTTGGATGATGGCTCTTGACCTTGCAGCTTTTTCCCTTAGTTTTCTCTTAGCAGCTTTTATTTCTTTGGTAACTTGTTGCTCCAGCTACTTGAGATACTCAAATTCAACATACTCATGATAAAGGAAGAAGTACAGATGCCTGATAGAGTCCTGTGGCACTCAGGTAGTTGGTCATGTTCAGTCCGTAAGCTTCCTTGTCTACCTGAGGTTGTGCAGTTGCCACAGGCTCTTTCTCAAGACTTTCCTAAACTGGGGAAAGGATAGGAGAATGCTTGTAGAGCCTTTTCTGTCTCCTTTCTTCCTTAATCTTGAGGAGCAATGCTGTATCCTCTGCCTCCTTCCTCTCCTTGGACAATTCATTATTAGCCAGTTCACTTAATTCATCTAAGGGGAGAGATATGAGTTCATCTTCCTCTTCCTCTCTCTATTCTCCTCCTCTATCTCTTTAGAGGTCATCTTCCTCTTCCCTTTGTCACGCACAGGCCTTGGTCACTCAGGATGGCGAGAGCTTTGGCATTCATTGCTTGGTTTAGCAGTCAAGCTCTAGCCAGAGAGAGGTTGTGAAGCACCTTCACCAGCTGGTGCCTCATTGAGGGCAATGGGTGCTGAAGAAGACCCTGTCTTAAGGTTCACAAGTTCAACTTCTGGGCCTTTAGTCAAGGCTTCCCCTTTGAAGCTAATCTTAGGGTCCACCTCAACATCCAGATCTCAGCTTGAACTCTTCTAACACCCTTTCTTGAATCCTATCTGCTAATCTTGCAGCTTATCTGTTTTGACTTGGGTTGACAAGTGGAAGATCAATCAGATGGATGCACTCATAGAAACTAAGGTTGAAAAAGTTGAGATTTTCCTATTGACCCTGAGATCTAGAGATGATAAGAACTCTTCTTTCTGTGTCATACCTCCATCCCATGATTGGATTCTCAGAGTGATGAGATGGGATAGGCATAGCTTTGGGATACCCTCCTCAAACAAGCTTTGTATGAGTGAGTCCACATCCATGTGGACATGGGCAAGTAAGTCCACATTCATGTAGACTTGAGGATGTTGCTGAGTATGGACTATTGTAAGTGAGGGTGGTGAATCCTTAAAGTCCATACTCTATGAAGAACTCCCAGGTTCTATGGTTGTTTGAACTTTCTCCTCCTTTTGGGTAGCATCACCTTCTTGCATAAGTGAGCTAGGGGTTGGGTCTATCACATCCATAGGTTCTTGTGGACCTGGTTGAGTTCTCCTGAGTGGTCTCTCAGCTAACTTGCCCTTGAGATCGGTGATCTCAAGTTGCTGGTCACTGACCCTCCTTTGTAAGATAGTCACCTAAGACTCCAGGTGACTTACCTTTGAGACTAAATAGGTGCACGTTTTAGTCAGTTGTTGCACCTATAGTTTCAGACACCCCTCATCTTCATCAGAAGAATCACGGGGGGATGAGAGAATAGGACCAAGGTCTTCTTCCTCATCAACAGCACTTTGTTCTTGGCTATTGGATTTTCCCTGCATAATGACAACTTCAAGAGAAGTGTCAAGAGGCTGGGTTAGGGTTGAGGTCTGAATGATGTGATCACCTGCTAATATGAGAGCCTCTTCCATATTGACCTCCTGAACAGGCTCAGGGAGATCCACCTCAGTAGTAGGTGGATGATGTGGGCTGGACATGGGAGAAATAGGAATACTCAGCTCTGTTTGAGTAGGGGTGGAGAAGAGAGACTCATGATACTCACTGAAACCCATGTCTTCATCATCATAAATTCAAGGCTTGGGATTGGTTTGTTTAGATCAAGAGGTTGGGGATGGTAACTATCCCCTGAAGGTTCTTTACTAGAGTGTTGAGACTCTGAGTGAAGGCTTAAGGCTGTGGGGGGGGTTGTGAGCTCATCAGACTGAGCATGAGGAACCTCAGCACTGATCATTTATGAGATGGGAGTGGTTTGCTCCTCAGGAGAAGTGGGAGCTCCAGCGTCCACTTCTTCTTGTATGGGTGTATATATAGGGACCTGCACAAACTGAGTAGCATGTGTAGGGGTTTGTTTGGACTTTCTCTGGTAAGTGATAGTTATTTGTGGTTATATAGGTGGTTGGGAAGTAGAAGGTGTGGGTTCAACACTAGCTGGTGCTGCTAGGTTGTCACCTTGAGCAATGAGCTCTAACATTTTTGGGACAAGGGTTGTTTCTACCCCTGAGAAGCCAACAGTTGGCTTCCTCATAGTCATGAAGATGCCAGGCTTCATCTGTCCCAATTTTAGAACATGACCTGTTCCCCTCAACTGTGAGCCCAGTTCACAAGTGAGAATGTGCTGGACATATCTAGGAAACATGTAATAATCTAAGGAGTCTAAGTTTGCAAGTAAATTGGTATAAACAAATTATGAATACTTGAACTTGACCCCTTGAACCATCCTATGGACTATAAAGAAAAGGTCTTCTGGAATCTGGTCCCAACCTCCATGCTTGTTGGATAAGCTGTGGATAACTACATGGAGGAGGTACTTCCATTGAGAGGAGACCTTCCCCTTTCTGAAGGTCCTGATTAAGAAGTCACCTTCATAGCCCATCTGCTCAAAGGAGTGGTTAACAGCAGATTTTGGAAAGGACAAATCACCTTCTACATCATCCAGCTGAAGGTGTGTGTTTATGGATTTCGGAGTGACGAAGATTGTCCTCCCCTGCACTGTGGCAGACAGTGCCTTATCCCTATCCATGGTGACCTCTTGGCTGGTCCTTTAGAATTCTAACAACGGATCCTCATAGAGAGGAGGATCAATGGTGAGGGAGGTAAAGTAGTTCGTCAAAGAAAGGTGCAAACCTCTGAGAAACCAAGATCTTTCTCAGAGTCTAACAGAGCAACATGATTATGTTGCCTGTGAAGATGCATGGAGAAATCAAGTTGGTTTCTGCGGTCGGGGTTGGCCATTTGAGGTAGCTTTACAGAGAAGGAAGATAAGAACAAAGGCGGTTTGTGGGTGAATTAGGTTAGAGAAAAATGCAGATGAAGAGGATAGTGAGAAGAGGGGGAACCATTGAGAGAATACATATGAAATGGATTTGAGACAAAGTTAAAGCAATTAATAAACTTTGAAATCCGAAAGTCGGTCCCACCTCTGAAAAAGTTCCCAAGAAGGTAGTTTTCTTGGAAGTCGAAAATCTTCCGAAGGTAATTTTGCTTCAGAAGTTTTAAGAAAAAGATTCCGAAGCCAATTTGGCTTCGGAAGATATTCTTAAGATTTGTGAAAATTTTGCTTCGGAAGAAAAAATACTTAGAAAATTTTTCTTCCGAGACATGTTTGGTTTCGGAATATATTAAGACTTAGGAGTTTTATTCTAAAGAGAATAAATCTTTCTAGACTTAATTGCTTTCTGAAGAAAATTGTCCTTCAAATACATACAAGTACTTAGAAGCATATTTAAGATTCGGAAGATATTTTCAGAATTTCTTCCGAAGGTAAATTTCTTATAAGTAGTTATTTGATTTGAAGACATAATTTTCTTCCAAAGGCAACTTGAAATCTTCCGAAAAAAAATATGTTTGGAAAAAATTTCAAAAGTCTAAGGAATATCATTTTAAAGATTTTATTCCAAAATAAACTGGGCTTATGAAGGTGATAAAATAGACAACTTAGGACACACAAGTTTTAGAAATAAAGTTGATTTTAGTTTAAGAAAATCTACTCAAAGCTAATCATCCCAATAGTTGATACAAAATATTTGAATCTCTATTCATCAAAAGCTTTAGTGAATAGATCAGCATATTGTTCATTTGTGTTAACTTTGACTAGTTTGATTAATCCGTTTTGAAAGTTATCTCAAATCAAATGATACCAAATGTTGATGTGTTTTGTCACTGAGTGCTGCACAGGATTATCTGTAATAGAGATAGCACTGTTGTCTATATGGATGGGAGTCTCTTTAAAGTTGAATCCATAGTCCAGTATCTGATTCTGAATCCATAGCACTTTAACACAGCAGCTTGCAGCAGCAATGTATTCAGCTTCAACAGTTGATGCAGACACACAAGATTGTTTCTTGCATTGCCATGAGACAATCCTTCCAACAGGGAATTGACATCCCCCAGATGTAGACTTTGCAGTCATGTTGCAGCCATCATAGTCACTATCTATATAGGCATGCAGATTGAAGTCAGAATTCTTTGGATACCAAAGGCCAAGCTTGGGAGCACCTTTGAGATATCTAACAATCCTCTTGACAGCAACCAGGTGTGAGATCTTGGGGTTGGCTTGATATCTTGCACAGATGCATGTGGCAAACATGATATCAGTCCTACTGGCTGTGTGATACATAAGAGACCTAATCATAGCCATGTAAAGATGTTCATCCACACACTCCCCCTCAAGATCAGGTCCAAGGGAGTGGTTTCTGGCTATGGGTGTCTGAGCAACCTTACAATCAGTCATGTTGAATCTTGTAAGTATGTCTTGTACATACTTTAACTGACTTATGAAGATGCCATTGTCAACTTGCTTCACTTGAACTCCCAGAAAGAAATTGAGTTCCCCCACGGCACTCATTTGAAATCTTTTCTTCATCAGCCTCTCAAAGTCATTGTAGTACTTTGGATTAGTTGACCTGAAGATAATGTCATCTACATATACTTGAACCTGCATTAAGTCATTCCCTGTTCCTTTGATGAAGAGAGTTCCATCTATAGTACCCCTCTTGTAACCATGTTGACAGAGATATTGAGATAGTGTCTCATACCACTTTCTTGGAGCTTGGTGTTACCCATAAAATGCTTTATCGAGCTTGTAGACATAATCAGGATGATCTGGGTCTATAAAGCCAGGTAGTTATTTGACATACACCTTTTCATCAATCACCACATATAGAAAAGCACACTTGACATCAAGTTGGTGGACCTTGAAATCCTTTGATGCAACAAAAGCCAGGAATATTCTTACAGCTTCAAGTCTTGCCATAGGAGCAAAAACATCTGTGTAGTCAATTCCCTCTTCTTGTGGTATCCTTGAACAACTAGTCTGGCCTTGTTCTTGATGACAAGTCCTCTATCATCCTTCTTGTTTCTAAAAACCCACTTGTTTCCTATAGTAGTTTTCCCATGAGGAAGAGGACATAGGTTCAAAATCTTTTGTCTTTTAAATTGAAGCAACTCCTCTTGCATTGATTCAACCCAACTTCCTTCCTTCAAAGCCTCATCAACTTTCTTTGGCTCTATCTGGGACATGAAGCAAGAGTATAGACAAACATTTTTGTCATGGGTTTGTCCTCTTGTTCTCACCCCTGTATCAACATTTCCAATGATGTTTGTGGGTGTGACTTATGGATCCTGAGTTGAGGGATCACAACAAGTTGATTAGAAAGATCTAAGTTAGAGAAATTTAGATCTTTCAAGGGAGTATCACCCACCACATCAGCACACTTATCAAGAGAGGCTTGATCTAATGAGTGTGTGACATCATTTATGTTGTCTTCTATGGAGTGGTTATCAGCATCAAAAAATTCTTGATCACTGTCACTACCTCCATTTCCTCCTACATTTGAAGCTCCTTCACTTGTGTTTTGAACCTCTAAGCTGGAATTTGTACGCATCTTAGATGTATCAGCTGAATTTGTCATGTTTGTGCTGATAGGATCTTCACTTGCAGGGTTAGTTACCATTGGAGTTGAAGAAGTATTCTTGCATGGTCTTCTCAGCTCAAATCTTAGGTCAGGATCTCCTGTTGATAACTTACCTCTAGATCCTGAAACATTCTCACTAGATTTGTTAAAACAGTTGGTAACTAAATCAAGATCAAATAGCCAATCAGGACCAGAACCTTTCACATTGGGAGTGTGCCATTGAAGGTCACATTGGCCGACTCCTCAACTACTCTAGTTTTGAGATTGTATACTCTATAAGCCTTAGCTTGGGAAGAGTATCCAATAAAGTGTCCATCATCTGATTTCTCAGCAAATTTGGCTACTTGATCTTTGGTATTCAAGATGGTGCAGGGACATCCAAATGACCTGAGGAAACCAATGAATGGTCTCCTTTTGTGCCATAGCTCATAAAGAGTCTTACCATGAGTCTTAACTACTAAAACTATGTTTTGCATATAGCAAGCTATGTTGACTACCTCTACCCAGAAGGTGATGGGAAGTTTAGAATTAGACAACATGATTCTTGCAGCTTCAATAAGTGTCCTATTTCTCCTCTCAGCAACACTATTTTGCTGAGGAGTTCTGGGAGCACTCTATTGTCTTGTAATACCTTTTTCATCACAAAATGAATCAAGGATTTGGTTCTTAAATTCTCTTCCTTAATCACATCTTATGGTCTTGACCTTGTGATCAGATTGATTCTCAATTTTTAGAATGAAGTTCTTCAAGATCTCAGGAGTCTCATCCTTAGTTCTACGGAAAAAGAACCAAGTGAATCTTGTGAAGTCATCTGTGATCACCAAGCAATATGAGGTCCTTCCTAAACTCATTACACTGGTGGGGCCAAGAGATCCATGTGTAATAAGTGTAGGGGAGTAGTGATAGAGTTCCTTTCCTTTGGCTTATGAGACACTTTGTGTTGATTCCCTTTCAGGCATGCAACACAGTGGTCATCTAAACTATTTCATTGGTCCAGTTACCAAATCATTCTTAATTAATTTATTCATGTTTTTAAAGTTTACATGGCATATTCTTTTATGCCAGAGGAAAGACTCATCACTATTTACTTCAGATAGAAAGCAAGAAACTTCTCTTGAGGGTGATGTTTCCTGCAAGTCCATCTTGTACATGTTCCCTTTCCTAGGGGCTCTGTAAGGCCCCATTCCCAGAAACCTCACAGTTGGTCAATCACAGCATAATCATATAAAAGAATACAATACATTTCATAAAGCATTGCAGCGGATTAATTTATAGAAAAGCATTCATGCATTAATATTTGACGTTGCCAAATAATACATCATTATAGTTTTAGGGTTACAAAATAATCGTTCAATTGTATTACAAAACAACAATATCATTAAGCATGAATGGATGCCAGTCTTTGCCCGCCAAGTAGCTTCACCCGCGTGCCATCCTCAGCAACTAATTACCTGCCAACTGAAAATGCATAAAAGTTAGCGTTGCTGAGTGAGATCTAGTTTTATTTAATCACACATCATACGTACATCTTGATAATAATCATTTATAATCTTTCATTATGGTTCATAATCGTCCATTTTTGCACTTTCTTTCATCATTATCTTTCATTTTTATCGGGATCTGTCATATGCTATGCCCTATCACTATGCACGAAGAAACTACCTTTTGGGGGCAAGCGACAAGAATCCCGTTTTCGCACGTCTCGATCAGTCACAAAGACTGACCCTCCTATGTGTGAAAGGACTTTATATAACACACAGTTGAGCTAACAACTCTCGATGAGTTGTGAACCTCTTTAAAATTTTGCTTGCAAGACTTTCATTCATTCCTTATGTTCCACTTTTCATTATCATTAATCTTTCGTTTCGTTTATGATAATACTTTACGTATACGAGCATGAACACACCACGTAAAGTCACGTAATAATACGTAATAAGGAACAACATCATACAAAGCATACATTTAAGCAAGCATCAGCCACCATAAAACATCATTTCTTAGCACTTAAATTCTACTTCCCCAAATTCTCAGAAATTCCAAGTCCTTATAGAAATGCGGATGAACAAAAAAAATGTAGAAGAACAAATGCAGATGTTCATACTCAGAAAATATTCTAAGTGTCAAGAAATGCGCATGAACCAAATGTGGATGACTGAACCAAATGCGCCTGAACACTGTAGCAAATGCGCATGAACAAAAGAAATGCACATGAACACTGAAACAAATGCGCCTGAGCAAAACAAATACTGATGAACACTTAGCAAATGCGCCTGAAGACTTAGCAAATGCGCATGAAGACAAAACAAATGCGCATAAAGACATAACAAATGCGCATGAACAAAACACACATGCACATGTTCAAATCTAAATGCGAATGAACAAAACCAACATGCAGTTGCAACTTATGCTACACTCAGTTCCAAATCCTCATTTTTATACATTCTTAGCCCAGATCTAATACGCTAAACACTTAGAACAAGTATACAATCACAGAACTCGACCAAACATTCAAAAACACACATCCACACTCACAACAGGTGCAAAAACACAGATCAGATCATGCTATCAGTTGTAAAACATTAAAAACTACGCATTTCAGCCCCAAACAAGTTTAAAACAAATAAAACCGAGGATCTAGAACTCACCTGTAGCAGCTTTGGAGCAAAACTCCTCCAAACTCGGAAGCACTTGGAGTTCAAACACCTAAACACACCAAAAACGCAGAACCGAACACAGAGAACACATAAGAATCGGTCCCGAAGCTGAAAGCTTAGCTGAAACCGAACAAAAACGCAAGAAAACACTCACCTTCGAAGCTTTCTCTCATTAGAAACCGATGAAGCTCTGCTTTCTTCTTTCTAGTAGTCGAAACACGAAGGTGAAGCAGAGTAGTGGGAGGCCACGCCCACTTTAAACATAGAATAATAATGTTTTGTCCTCCACACAACTTTAGTCCCTCCACTTTGATAATTCACCTTTCTTTCTTCATGCAACTTTTGTCTATCTTTTTCCGCCTTCATGAAAGCCTTGATTTTCTCCAATTTCTCAGTCGTAGCCTCAATCACTTCGAAACTCCCTAGCTCCTTCTGTCCGATATCACAACATACGGGCGTTCTACACTTCCTACCATATAGCATCTCCTAAGGAGGCACACCAATGCTGGCATGATAACTATTGTTGTTTGAGAATTCAGCTAACGGTAAGTGTTAATCCCAACTTCCTTCAAAATCAATGACACATGCCCGAAGCAAATCCTCGAGCATTTGAATCATCCTCTCAGACTGACCATCTGTCTGAGGATGGTAAGCCGTACTGATATGCAATCTTGTACCCATTGCATCATGGACTCTCTTCCAAAACATAGATGTAAACCAAGTGTCACACCCAAGGCCCAAGGAGGGTGGGACGTCGCAGACTAGCAAAATTCATGGCAGCAGAAACTAACCACTCAAGAGCACACAAGGAGAGAAATCATATGGCATTACATTTAAATAGCATACCCAAGCTATGAAAGTTTTACCCAAACGTAAAATCAACACCCATAACAAATTATCCAAATTAACACAATAATTCGAATGTCTAATAATGTTTTCAAATCAAGTAATGCCATTGGGAGTCACGCTACTAAGCCATCCATAAGGGTTTCCATTAAAATCTAAGCTTCCATCAAGGGTTACCTGAAACATGCTCAAAAAGTTTTTTGTGTCAACTAAAAAGTTGGTGAGTTCAAGTGCTTAAAGTTTAAAAACAAAAGGACTCTTTATAATCCATGAGCTAAGTTTAAAAACATAAGTATCACTGTTTTCGGGTCACAATCAACCCTGTACTCAGCCCCAGCTAGCCTCTTCTAAACTTGTGTTATACCGTTTATCCCATAGGGGAAACTGAACCCCAAACAGTGTACCATATCTGCTGAGTAGTACACCATAGTATCTTATAAACCTGTTACATGACACAAACGACCCCATAGGATCTCAGTGTGGTACCCTTCCTATTATGTCATTGGGTTATGACGGAAGGCACTGTGCGTGGGGGATTCACCAAGTAGATCTACCCATATAAAACAAGAGGTTCACATAAGAATTAATGATTGTGATACAAGTAGGTGCAAGTTCTAACATTAGCCATAACATATAATAGCATCACATAATAGTACACAAATAAATTTTAGTTCAAACATAGCATGCTTCATCCCAAAATAGTAGTAAAAAGGGAACACTAAAATCACCTTAGGTAACTCAACAGTTCTTCAGTCACAGAAATGATTCAAGTCCTAGCACCCTATGATCAAGATACAAGTAATAAGCTAATGTTCTTAGACTATTGGAAGTGTAACTAAGTGTATTTTATGGTCATAAGTTCATGTAGCTTCCTTTCTTAGGAGTTTGTGTCAAAAAGTTTCCTTTTTAGGAAAGTTAGGGTTTTTATATATGGATGCCAAGTTATATGATTCTCATAAGTTTGTTTATATTATAATAAGTTTAATAAGAGTTTTCTAGTCATAAGATTACTGAAATATAGTTATATTTATGAAATTTACACTTTGGTCCCTTAAGTTTCAAAATGTATAATTTTGACCCAAAAGTTTGCTTTCTTTCATTTCTTGACCCAATATGGCCCTTATTAGTTCCTAGGGGTTTTATATCACTTTTAGGCTTGTTTTAAACTTAATATTTCCAGATTTTAACTTGAGAGGTTTAAAACACAAAATTCAAGTTACCGGTTACGGTAAAACCGTTAATTTAAGCATCTTGTTTAGATCAGATTATTATTATGTTCATAAGATGTTTTTCTAAGCAGGTTTTAACATAGAATGAGGGGTTGTTCAAGAAAAGTAGTCAAATGTGTGCTAAAATACATTAGAAAGGGAGGGTTTTTGGGTTCAAATCATGTGCACCAACTCATGATTTGCTGGCATTTAGAAGAATGTACCTTTTGTGAAGTCATGAGTCTCAAAAAAATAGTGATATGGTCTCAAGATTCTATTTTAGGAACAAGAAAAGTGAGACTAAAGGTTGAAAAGTGGAGAAAATCACAAGAATGGTTTTATTCGGGAGAGTTGAACCTTACACTTTAAGGATGAGGCGTTTTTAGGTTGACTCCAAGAGTTTACAGGCTGCTGGTTCGCGAGTTAGAGCTGAAACTTCATGTTCTAGCGAGAATCTTGTGTGGTGGCACACTTTAGCTCCTCCTCTAGCCGGTTTCCCTCCCGTTCGATGTTGTGCTTGAAGAAGGCTTTGAACACTTGATGAAGATGGTGAAGAAGTCACAGAAAGCAGGAGAGGCAGAGAGAGTTTTCAGAGAAGAGAGAGAGAGAGAGAGAGATAGAGTGGACTGTGCGGTTATAAAAGGATAGAAAGAAAAAAGTCTTCTAGAAATTCGAGGGGAATTCGAGGAAAGTAAGATAGAGAGAGTGTAAGTGTGTAAGCGGGTTTGGGGAATTCGAGGGGAAGTGTGGTTGGTGAGTGGGCGCGACCGAATGCATGGGCTGACAATCCCATGCATTGGGTGATATTGGTGTTGCTAAGACCAGTCAAATCTTCTAGAAAGTTTTTGAAAATAAAGTTTTTAAAATGTTAAGTGTTAGACTTCGAAAGATAGAAAATTTTCGGGCAGCACAACGCCAATGCGCCCACTGCCAATGCGCCTGAACAGTGCCAATGCGCCTGAAAAGTGCTAATGCGCCCACAGCCAATGCGCCGGTATAGTGCTCTTGTGCCTGAACAGTGTTAATGTGCCCACTGCCAATGCGCCTGGACAGTGTTAATGCGCCTATACAGTGGTTATGCGCCTAAGAAAAACAAATACGGAAGACTAAGATTTATATTTTTATGTAATATTATCAGGGTGGTTTAGCCAATTAGCATTTTCTAGCCTCGGGAACTAGTTTCTAGACTAAGGTAAGTCCTAATGGAATCATCTAATGAAATTAAACACATAAACAATTAATCACAGAAGAAAGAAGATACATAAATGTAATAAAATAATAAAAATGAAACAATGCCATCTTAAATTTAAGTTTTTGAAGTCAGACCTATGAGTCAGTTGTTACATTCTCCCACTATTTGGGAAATTTCGTCCCGAATTTTTTTTAGTTTCAATTATTTTCTGAACGAGTGGGTTTAAAGAGATGTGGGTATTCCTTTCTCATCACATCTTCTCTTTCCTATGTGAATTTGGGTCCTCGCCTAGAGTTCCATCTCACTTTTACTTTGGGTATACGACTTTGTCTAAGTTTCTGGACCAGTCGGTCGGTAATCTCTATGGGCTCTTCCACAAATTTCAACTCGTTAGTGATTTTGGCATCCTTTAATGGTAATTCCAAGGCTTTGTCTACAAGACACTTCTTCAAGTTGGATACATGGAAAGTGTCATGTACATAGCTCAAATCATGGGGTAGTTTTAATTGGTATGCTACCGGGCCAACTCTCGATAAAATTTTGAATGGTTCAATGTATCTTGGGCTTAGCTTCCCTTTCTTGCCAAATCTAACTGTGCCCTTCCATGGTGCCACTTTTAGCATCACTCTATCACCCACTTGAAATTCCAGGGGCTTTCGTCATCTATCCGCGTATTTCTTTTGACGGTCTCTGGCTGCTCTCAGTCGTTCCTTAATCTTGAATACCTTATCTATGGTTTCCATTACGATATCGGGTCCCATTATTTGGCTATGACCAATCTCATTCCAGCTAAATGGTGATTGGCATTTTCTACCATATAAGGCTTCATTCTTGACTGCGTTTATACTTGCGTGGTAACTATTATTGTAGGAGAATTCCACTAGAGGAAGGTGGTTATCCCAACTTCCACCGAAGTCGATCACGCAAGCTCTTAACATGTCCTCCAGGGTCTGAATTGTTCTTTCACTTTGCCCATGTGTTGGAGGGTGGTATGCGGTGCTTAAGTCAAGACGGGTCCCCAAAGCCTGTTGGACAGACCTCCAAAATCGTGAAATGAAGCGACTGTCACGGTCTGAGATAATCGATAGTGGCACTCCATGCCTGGTAACTATTTCATCGATATATATTTGTGCTAGCTTTGATAAGTCGTAGTCTTCTCGAATCGGCAAGAAGTGAGCCGACTTGGTAAGTCTATCCACAATCACCCAAATAGCATCATGATCGCAAAATGTCCTTGGTAATTTCGTGACAAAATCCATCGTGATGTTATCCCATTTCCACTCTGGGATTTCGGGTTGTTGTAAAGTTCCTGATGGTTTTTGGTTTTCGGCTTTTACCATTGTACACGTCAGGCATTTCCCCACATAGGTGGCAATGGATCACTTTAGCCCGGGCCACCAGAAGAGAATCTTTAAGTCTTGATACATCTTGTCGCTTCCCGGATGAACCGAATATCTGGATTTGTGGGCTTTATCTAGGACTATCTCCCTAATTCCTCCATGTTTCGGTACCCAAGTCCTTCCTTCATGCTTTTACAACTCATCATTACTTAATTCTAAACATTTTTCCATTCCCGTTAGCATCTCCTCAGCTAGTTTGTCCTCATCCAGGGCTTCCTTTTGCGCTTCTTTTAGTCTAACGGTAAGACTAGTATACACGCCCATTCTCAGGGCACGGATGCGAAGGGGTTTTTCCCTTTCCTTTCTACTCAACACACACGCCACAACATTTGCCTTGCCTGGATGGTAACGAATCTCACATTCGTAGTCGCTCAACAACTCTACCCACCTTCTTTGGTGCATAGTTAACATCTTCTGATCCAGAATGTGTTGCAAACTTTTGTGATCAGTGTAAATAACGCACTTGGTACCGTAGAGATAGTGTCTCCATATTTTGAGCGCAAACACCACGACATCCAGTTCTAGATCGTGAGTAGTGTAGTTCCTCTCATGCTCATTTAGCAAACTATACTCGTAAGCAATCACCTTGTCTCTCTGCATTAATACACACCCCAGCCCCTGACGCGAGGCGTCGCAATAAACTACAAAATTCTCAACGCCTTCTGGTAGGGCAAGGATAGGTGCACTGCACAGCTTCTCTTTGAGTTTCTCAAATGCTTTGCTCTGTTCCTTTCCCTATGTGAAGGTTGTATTCTTTTTGGTTAGAGCGGTTAGTGGCTGTACAATTGGTGAGAAGTCTTTGATAAACCTTCGATAGTATCCAGCCAAACCAAGAAATTGCCTTATCTCGGTAGGAGTTTCAGGAATTTTCTAGTTTTTAATGGCTTCTATTTTTGATGGATCTACTTGGATACCTTCTTTGTTCACCACATGTCTTAGAAATTGGATTTCGCGCATCCAAAACTCACATTTGGAGAACTTTGCATATAATTGCTCATTCTTGAGCAACTCAAGAATCAGTCTAAGATGCTTCTCATGCTCTTCCTTGCTACAGGAGTAGATCAGAATATCATCAATAAACACAATCACAAACTTCTCTATATACGGGCTTTGGTATAACGATTGCTTGTTAAGTTGTAATTCCATTGATTGTGACTATATTGTTGATTATGTCTTTAGGGAAAACAGGTTGTGTTGATTTGGTTTTACATCGAATGGATCCTAGATGTCGAATTTTGTGATGTTTGATGATTGTATGATGTTAGTTAGATTGTATTGATGTTAGTTTACGTGGATTATACAAGTAATTCGTGGTTTTGATGCGTTGATCATACCTTACTAATAATAGTAACTTTTATGCATAAACTTGATGAATTGATGATGGATTGATGATGTTAATAATGTTGTATGAATGTTGGATTATGATAATTATGCAAGAAATCCATGAATTGATCAAGTAGTTCATACCTTGCTATAGGTAGAAACTTTTGGATATGAGATTTGTGAATTGTGATGATTTGATGATGTTGGTCATGGCTAGATGATAGTTATCGACTTGATTAGGCATGATGTTGATGAATTCATGAATGAATTGGGTGTTGGATAGATTTTGGGATATTACTTTCCCAAAAGGGAAACTTTAATTTTGAAGATCATTGGATACTGTTAATTGAGCATGTTTACGATGTTAGGATCATGTTAGAATGTTTGTTGATAATGTCTAAGGTGGTAGATTGTCTTGTTCGGGTTGTATGAATGCTTGATGCATAACTTTGGAAATTGAGGCTCTTATGGAATATACATGATAATGGATGATGTATGATAAGCTTTATAGCACTTAAGGGTTTGTAATGTGGCATACGTGAATAACTTGTGTGATAACCTTGTATGATGGATTATTGGTTGTTATGTTTGATCAAACAAGAATTTAACTTGACATGTCACCAACAGGTCAAATGGGTCAACTTGGTCAAATGAGTCTTATTTTCCAAAAGCTTGGGTCAATGTATTTGTTGAGCACTTAGGGTTAAGTTTTCTGTGTACACGTACTTATGTACTTGCGTGTTCTAGGTAACCTTTGAAGGGTTGTCTTTCCACTCATCATTAGCTTTTACAATCATTCGTTTGCGCAACCGGTGAGTTCAATGCCCCGTTTTTACTACTTCTCTTTTTGGGGGAGAAATCATACTTGTTTTTAAAATGCTTTACTGGTATAACATGTGTTTGGTAAGACATATTGGGTTATCCCATAGAAAGTCCTCACACTTTTGGATCGTTAATTAAGGAATCTAGCTAGAAATTTTGGGTAGTACTACTGGGTCTAACAAGCCCCATTCGTATGACCGGAAGTCAATGGGTGCAATATTGTTCAAAACTACTAACAGTATCACGACCTGGTATGTTGTAGCGGGAGGCAAACAGACAAACATAGTCAGCTTCGATCGCGAAATCACTATTGTCCTTAACTAATGAAATTCGACAAGCTATCTATTTCAAGGCACTTGTTTATATATATTTTTACTAACGCTACTGCTTATGATTGATTACAATCTCTTGAACACCAACCATCGTGTTGACACTTTTAGTATGCTTTTCTCAGGTCATTTCTAGCAGCTGCCCATAGGAGCACGCACGTGTCAAGCATGCTTTGTTCAAACATTGTTCACTTTTAATTTATCAATAACTTATGTATTTTGGTTTGGGCGCGTGTATTGCGTAGTTTACTTTAGTACCTTGTGTTTGGGTTATTTACAAAATGCTTCCGCAAATGTTTTAAAGTTTTAAACTCTGATTTGTTGAAATGTTGCATATAGAGTCGTTCTGAGTAACTAATGGCTGAGGTCCTTGTTTGTTCACACGTCTCGCGGTAAAACCCCGCATGTGGAAATTAAGGGTGTGATAGAATCTGCGATGATATCAAAACGTAATGATCAATTCAAACACAAAGTAATCAAACACATGCAATTACATTAAAAAAATTCATAGATTTCATTGATAGCAAATGGACAGGATACAATGTGTAAGGGTTACAGTTCGTTCATCTATGTCCGTATTCTCTAGACTTTTGTCTTAAGTCTAAAGTCTAAAGTCTACCCTACACATTACATAAAATATCCTATGTATACTATCAAGAAACAAAGGAACATATATTTACAAAATAAGTCCCAATACTATGACAAAAAAACACATAAAAACAAAATGTTAATCTTCCAAGAGCTTCAACAATACTCCCCCTAAGATTTACATTGTCTTTGGTCCACATTGAACTCTTTTGTCTCATCTTTGATCTTGAACACGGGCTTCTCTTTGTAGAGTTCCAATTATCATAAAGCCTTCTTGATTGCAGACTTGAACTTCTTTCAAAGATTCTATGATCTACTTAGCATTCAAGATCTCAAAAAGGACTGTAGCATTTTTGTTGTTCTTCTACCTTCATCTGGCACATGAATAGGTGAATCAGCCACAACTTTGATAACTTCGAGTGAAGACTCCTCGGCAATCAAATTCTCTTGTGATACCTATATATCACTTTGATAACTTCGAGTGAAGACTTCGAATGTTTAATGAATGAGTGTATCGGGTGTTCGAGTGAGTGAATTAGAGTGTTTGACTTTGTGAATGAGTGAATGAAAACTACACACCAAGTTTTCAGACGCATGAGCACTGTGAATTCGCATGAGGTTTAGACGAATGAGCACTGTTCAGACGCATAAGCACTGTTTAGGTGCTTAGGCACTGTTCAGGCGCATGAGACTAACACTTTGAAGTCTGGTACTATTTAGGCGCATGAGCATAGTCGATACACCCAACACTTAACCAATTTTTCAGACACATGACAACTGTTTTGGCACATGAGCATAGAATGAAAGCCCAACACTTGCAAAAAATTTTGAAATTCATCATACTCCTGATTTAGACTTATGAGTACTATTCAGGCGTATGAGAAACCTTCCATGAGTCTTGACACTTGAAATTATCACACCATCCATCTGAACACTGTTTAAGCACATTAGTACTGTTCACACACAATTTTTTTCAACACGTAGTCAATCTTTTGACTATCACTCACACTTTACATTAATGACCCTTAAATTTTAGCATTTTTTTGACATTCAAACTTTTATTTTTTAATTTTTTTTACCATTTTATTTTTATTTTATTTCCAAAAATAATTTTCCGTCATTTTAATCTCTATATAACTTTTACAAAACAAATAGTCTCATTTTACTTTCAAGAAGCTTTTCCACTGAATTTGAATTCTTTTTCAGGTTCATTTTTACATAATATCAAACACACACATGTTTGAAATTGCAGCTTCATCCTTTCATCCAAAACACTTTATTTTTTATTTTCCACTTTTTGAAATTCAATTATTTTCTCTTTTTCATTTTTACTCCCGCTAAACTTTTAAGTTTACAAACTTATAAGTTTCTTTTATTTTGCAATTAGAGCAAACCAATCATTATCAACATGCCTGCACACAGAAAATTATGTAAAAATCAAAAATAAAGCAAAATAAAAATCTACTATATACATTTGAATCACATGCCTACAGTGAGATCATATCAGTTAAGATCAACACACTAAAAGAAAATAAAATGATGGATAGTCATAGACAGTGATTAAATCCTGATCACATGTGTTCCAGGTCAGTATTTCTACAGCAAAGGAGACACGAGAACTAAGGACAGAAAATGAGTGCTTTTGGCAAGATACTCAGCACACTTACTTTTTCAATTCTTGGATTGATTAAGATACGATTAGATATGACATTATGTAAGTCACACTTAGACTTAGAGAGTTCAACTCTCATCAAGATATGCAAGAAATCAGTTTTCTCAACTTGTTAACCTGACATATACTTATAACCAGATCTCATGTTTAGATTATACACATGGCATATTTTGCATGAAATGAGAATATCCAGGTCTGTAATGACTTACAACAAAGGATATCTCGTCACTTCAGGTCTATGATGACTCATAACAAAGAAGTGAATAGATGCTTT
The DNA here is from genome assembly GCA_025506505.1 of Flaveria sonorensis. Taxonomy (NCBI): domain Eukaryota; kingdom Viridiplantae; phylum Streptophyta; class Magnoliopsida; order Asterales; family Asteraceae; genus Flaveria; species Flaveria sonorensis. The sequence goes on from CM046424.1 coordinate 22,036,281, forward strand.
AAATAATTAGAGCTCAATGGTTATTCATATCGCCACCAGGTGTGAGTTTATGACTTTACAAGCAATCAATTTGAGAAATCAACACTACTCATTGGTACTAAAATGGGCGAACATGAATGCATGATTGATTTAGTTTGATCACAAGAATTTACTTTTTCAGTATAATTGAATGAGCTTACCTGCACATCATATCTGATCACATCAGACTTTAGTAGTCAGAGAAGTATGCAACTGGTCAAAACTAATGCATCTATCATTTCTCACAAATTGCAAAGACAGATTCAGTCCTAAACAATTAACTAACAAGAAAAACTCTATTTTTGTGTTTTTGTTGTATATTTTTATCTTTTGATTTTGCAACTTTCTATTTTTGTATTTGCTTTTTCATTTTCTATTGAACATGCACACACAATATATACAATCAGGCAGTTAACTTTGACAGTTTCTGTATATTCATGATTAAGCTAAGGGGAGGGTTCTTATCATTTTTATGAATCAAACAACTGATTAAACTCAAAACCAGTTTTTAAACATGATTAATAAGTCCAATTGACTCGACCAAATATTCAAACACAAAGTAATCAAACACATGCAATTACATCAAAAAAATTCATAGATTTCATTGATAGCAAATGCATAGGATACAATGTGTAAGGGTTACAGTTCGTTCATCTATGTCTGTATTCTCTAGTCTTTTGTCTTAAGTCTAAAGTCTAAAGTCTAAAGTGTAAAGTCTAAAGTCTACCATGCAGATTACATAAAATATCCTATTTATACTATCAAGAAACAAAGGAACATATATTTACAAAATAAGTCCTTATATTATGACAAAAAAAAACATAAAGGCAAAATATTAATCTTCCAAGAGCTTCAACATTATTATTAATATTATTATTAATATTATTTTAATTATTATAATTAATAAGTTTAGGGTTTAAATTGTAATTTAACTAAACTTAAGGAATTAATTAAATTAAAGTTAAGGGTACTAAGTGTAAATATGATTGTTATATATATATATATATATATATATATATATATATATATATATATATATATATATTAATTTCTCGGTAAAACCCTAATCCCCCCCGCCGTGAAACTGCCGAGGTTCTCTCCCCTGCTCGCATCGCTGAATCAACCTCTCCGTCACCGTCGGTTGTCGTCGTCTAGCCGTTTAGTCATTTCGCAAGTAACCGATCGTCGTGAACCTCGTTTCATTTTGTTTCGTTTCGTGGTTTTTGGTTCATATTATCGGTTCGGTTGTTTCAGGTTGATTTATATGTATGAATGCAAGTGTGTGTGTGTGTGTGTTCGAGTGTGTATATATATTTGTGTTTGCTCGTATGTATATATATGTGTGTGTGTGTCGATCGTATGTATATATATATGTGTGTTTCTATATGTGTTTGTAGCCGTAAGTGTGTGTGTGTGTGTGTGTCACGTGTGTTAGAAGTCGTGAAGGGTGTGTGGGTGTAGTGATTGTGTGTGTTATTGAGTGTGTGAAGGTGTGTGTAACCTGTGTGTGTGCGTAACAGTGTGTGGGTGGGTGAATGTGTGCTGTGTGTGTGTGTTTTTTGTAACAGTTTGTGTGTGTGAATGTATATAAGATATGTTTGATTATATTATTGGGTGTGTGTGTTTAGAGTTTGTTTATGTGTGTGCAGGTAGAAGGAAGCAAGGTTGTTATGTGTGTGTAATTGTAGTGTTTGTATGGGGTGTGTGTGTGTATGTGTGCGATTTGTGTGTGTAAGGTATGTGTGTAATGGTGTGTGGACATGATTGTGTGTGTATGATTGAGTATGTATGTATGATCATATATGTGGGCATGTGATTGTGTGTTGTGTATATATATAAATATACACACATGTATGATTATGTGTGGGTGGGTAAATATATACATAAGCTTGGTCGTGTTCGTGTTAGTATATATATGTAAGCGTGTGTGTGTTGGATGAACATACCTGTATATTGTGTTTTTGTGTGTTGGTTGGGATGTGTGTGTGTGTGTGTATATATATATAGGGTCTGGTTCTTTGCAGGACTTCCTTAAAAATGAGAACTGCAAAAACCATTAGTAACCATTGATTATATTAATCAATGGATGAGATTGAAAAGGGTATTAAAGTAATTAAAAAAAATATTACGTAAATGAAATGCTAAATCAAAAGGGTAAAGTCGTAAAAATGCACATTTTGCTTTTTGGAAACTGACTATAATTTAGAATAATTTGTAATCCTCTGTAATGAATATCAACTCTCCTAATACAAAGAAATAGCAAGCGGCTTTGCATACAGAAACAAAATAAAAATAATCTGTGTTATTTAATTTCTATACCTATATACCATCATTAATGGTTTAATTTAGACATTGTTTTGCCCATAAGTGAAACAAGGGATGAATAACAAAATACAAGTTGATTACGTGTCGAATGACAACATATTATTAACATAACAAATCATGCTAAATAAAATATACCTTAATGGTTATTTGAAAAATGTAACAACTGAGTCCGACTTCAAAAACTTAAATTTAAGTTGGCATTGTTTCATTTTTATTATTTTATTATATTTATATATCTTCTTTTTTCTGTGATTAATTGTTTGTGTGTTTAATTTCCTTAGATGATTCTATTAGGACTTGCCTTAGTCTAGAAACTAATTCCCGAGGCTAGAAAATGCTAATTGGCTAAACTACCCTGATAATATTACATAAAAATATAAATCCTAGTCTTCCGCATTTGTTTTTCTTAGGCGCATGACCACTGTATAGGCGTATTAACACTGTTCAGGCGCATTGGCAGTGGGCCCATTAACACTGTTCAGGTGCATGAGCACTGTGCGGGCGCATTGGCTGTGGGCGCATTAGCACTGTTCAGGCGCATTGGCAGTGGGTGCATTGGCGCTGTGCCCGAAAATTTTCTATCTTCCGAAGTCTAACACTTAACATTTTAAAATTTTATTTTCAAAAACTTTCTAGAAGACTATTTGACCGGTCTTAGCACCACCAATATCACCCAATGCATGGGATTGTCAGCCCATGCATTCGGCCGCCCCCACTCACCAACCACACTTCCCCTCGAATTCCCCAAACCCACTTACACACTCCACCCTCCCCATATTTTCTTTCTATCTTTACATAACCGCACACTCCACTCTATCTTACTCTCTCTCTCTTCCTCGAAAACTCTCTCTGCCTCTCCTGCTTTCTACGACTTCTTCACCATCTTCATCAAGTGTTCGAAGCCTTCTTCAAGCACAACATCGAATGGGAGTGAAACCGGCTAGAGGAGGAGCTAAAGTGTGCCACGACACAAGATTCTCGCTAGAACATGAAGTTACAGCTCTAACTCGCGAACCAGCAGCCTGCAAACTCTTGGAGTCAACCAAAAAACGCCTCGTCCTTAAAGTGTAAGGTTCAACTCTCCTGAATAAAACCATTCTTGTGATTTTCTCCAGTTTTCAACCTTAAGTCTCGCTTTTCTTGTTCCTAAAACAGAATCTTGCGACCATATCACTGTTTTTTTTAGACTCACGACTTCACAAAAGGTACATCCTTCTAAATGCCCGCAAATTATGAGTTGGTGCACATGATTTGAACCCGAAAACCCTCCCTTTCTCATGTATTTTAGCACACATTTGACTACTTGTCTTGAACAACCCCTCATTCTATATTAAAACCTTCTTAGAAAAACATCTTATGAATACTATAATAATCTGATCTAAGCAAGATGCTTAAATTAACGGTTTTATCGTAACCGGTAACTTGAATTTTGTGTTTTAAACCTCTCAAGTTAAAATCTGGAAATATTAAGTTTAAAAGAAGCCTAAAAGTGATATAAAAACCCCTAGGAACTAATAAGGGCCATATTGGGTCAAGAAATGAAAGAAAGCAAACTTTTGGGTCAAAATTGTAAATTTTGAAACTTGAGGGACCAAAGTGTAAATTTCATAAATATAACTATATTTCAGTAATATTATGGCTAGAAAACTCTTATTAAACTTATTATAATATAAACAAACTTATGAGAATCATATAACTTGTCATCCATATATCAAAAACCCTAACTTTCCTAAAAAGGAAACTTTTTGACACAAACTCCTAAGAAACGAAGCTACGTGAACTTATGACCATAAAATACACATGGTTACACTTCCAATAGTCTATGAACATTAGCTTATTACTTGTATCTTGATCATGGGGTGCTAGGACTTGAATCATTTCTGTGACTGAAGAACTATTGAGTTACCTAAGATGAGTTTAGTGTTCCCTTTTTACTACTATTTTGGGATGAAGCATGCTATGTTTGAACTAAAATTTATTTGTGTACTATTATGTGATGCTATTATATGTTGTGGCTAATGATAGAACCTGCACCTACTTGTATCATAATCATTAATTCTTGTGTGAACCGCTTGTTTTATATGGGTAGATCTACTTGGGGAATCCCCCACGCACAGTGCCTTCCATCATAACCCAATGAGATAATAGGAAGGGTACCGCACTGAGATCCTGCAGGGTCGTTTGTGTCATGTAACAGGTTTTATAAGATACTATGGTGTACCACTCAGCAGGTATGGTACACTGTTTGAGGCTCAGTTTCCCCTATGGGATTACCGGCATAACACAAGTTTAGAAGAGGCTAGCCGTGGCTGAGTGCAGGATTGATTGTGACCCCACAACAGTGATACTTATGTTTTTAAACTTAACTTATGGATTATAAAGAGTCCTTTTGTTTTTAAACTTTAAGCACTTGAACTCACCAACTTTATAGTTGACGCAAAAATCTTTTTGAGCATGTTTCAGGTAACCTTTGATGGAAGCTTGGATTTTAATCGAAACCCTTATGGATGGCTTAGCACCATGACTACCAATGGCATTACTTGATTTTAAAACATTATTAGACATTCGAATTATTGTGTTAATTTGGATAATTTGTTATCGGTTTTGATTTTACGTTTGGGCAAAACTTTCATAGCCCGGGTATGCTATTTAAATGTAATGCCATGTGATTTCTCTCCTTGTGTGCTCTTGAGTGGTTAGTTTCCGCTGCCATGAATTTTGCTAGCTTGCGACGTCCCACCCTCCTTGGGCCCGAGGTGTGACAAAAAATCATTACCCAACACATTCTTATATTGAGTTGAAGAATTATTAATATTTATTGAAACCATCATGTACATCTTAATTCAAATTATAAAAGTCCTTAAAACAATGGTCCATGCAAGCAAGATCTGAAAAAAAAAGTAAAGAGACATTTAAACAAATAAATGAACCCTTTTAAACATCAAAAACACATAGGAAGATATTAATTGTATATCTAGTGAAACTATGTAGGAAAACAAGGCTACTAAGATACAATCTCATAACATATTGTGATTTACGGTATTCATTTACATATGTGTAAAAATGATCTTTATCACACATAGTGCAGATAACAAACCTGAAAGTATATTGCTTGATTTATATTTAAACGCATTTACATATATATAAAACAATCCAATTTTATGAAAAACGAAATACTAAACAAATTGTTCAACATATTGCGATTTATATATATGTATATTAGTGTATGTAAGTTAAGGTATTAAATTTACATGTTATTAGAATTATACAACCAAACTGAAAACAATAACTATGATTTACATATACATTATCAAAAAAATAAACGTATACTTTACATATATGTAGAAAAGTTTACATATATGTGAACATATACGTAAATAAGATTACATACAGGTTTAGGTATATGTAAGTCTGTATACATACATATATATATATATATATATATATATAAGTGATGCAACTTTATAATTTTCAAATGTTATTAAAAGTTTCTGAATAATGAAAACTAAATCATACATCAAGAATAAAACTAAATAGGATTATCCAGTAGACAACTTTACTAACGACATCATCATCATGGTCATCTTCAAAAGGATTAGGAACAAACCTAAATAGAACACATTAAGTGTGTGTTTTAGACTCTTGAAAATCAAGGAAAAAATTGTCTGACTTTGAGTTTCTTATTCTTGTATAATTAATGATCTTGAATCTTGTCCTTATCTTGAATCTTGGTAAAATAAGAACACATAAACTTTCAAACCGTAATCTTCTACTAGGAAACATGGATTTTTCATTCATTAGTGAAACCATCGCTAACTTAAACCTTACTCAATCCACAGCATGGGGCATATGTTGTTTAGCATTTCGAACCATAATCATGAATACATCAACGTTGATGAATTCTATGGATGAAGATGAAGATCTGTGATTAATTTGGAAACTAAAATACGCATTTGACCGTGATATTCAATTTGAGTGGTTAGTTTCTGCTGCCATGAATTTTGAGTGGTTAGTTTCCGCTGCCATGAATTTTGCTAGTCTGTGATGTCCCACCCTCCTTGGGCCCGGGGTGTGACAGATTGGTATCAGAGCCATAGGTTGAGAAGTCAGGAATACCTTAGAAGACCCTAGGCTACAACCCTGATGCCCTAGGACTGTTCTTGTTTGGGAATGTGTTGGAATAAGTGGGTTGGGTAAATTGATGATTACACTTGATCAACGTAATCATGAATTTACTGGACGCGTGAATTCCAGCATGATCCCCTATGTGGTGTTAAAACCTTTCTTTCAAGTAGAAAATTTCGGAAAATATTTTTTGTGTGGTCTAAACCTTGTAAACTAATTTTCATTGCTATTGTAACCGGTATTGTTACTGATTATGGGTACTACTGCCATCACTACTACTATTATTACTATTATAAGATACTATCATCATTTTTGTCATGAGCTATGAGAAACCAAATTACTCATGATAATTTTATAGGACTCGAGAATGATGGCTGATAATGAAAAGGCTCCTGCATTCCCTGTTGACGAGACTACCCCAGTGGGAAGGCTCAGGAGGGCAACATCCCCGTCTCAATATGAGAGTACCTGCGGAGATACAGTCATCCAGGATGGATCTCAGTGACATCCGACGACACGGAACCCTCGGAGGAATCTTCACCGACATCCCAGGATAGGAATCTTCACTGTACCTACTCATTCACCTATTCCGCCTATCGGGAACAGGGGTGCGCGTTTCATTACACGACCGCGTAAGAGTACTAGACCAGGAGCTTCTGTTTCTTTCAGGATGCCGCCCCCTCCACCTCCTCCTATGATGGCTCCTGCACCAGTACCTCTGATGATGGGACCGCCCAGACGCAAACCGCATGGCGAGTATTGGATACCGCCCAGGCGCAGCCTGTATGACGGCCCGAGTGTCTTTGCTGGAGACCCCTACTCACAGTCCAACCGCCGAGCTAGTGATTTCGGTCCTTCTGATCCCACATTGAGTGATATACTTTGGACCATTCAGTGTCACGAGGTGACCCTACAGCATGCTACGCGGACCTCGCAATCCGTCCAGTTCCAGACTTTGATGGTGTCTCACGGTGTCCAACGTTTGGAGCAGGAGCAGAAGAAGAAGAGTTCGGGCTGGTTCGGGTGGCTGAAGAAGAAATGGCAGTGATGATGGGATGATATCTGATTATTTGACAGAAGTCCACTATTTTAAGAAACCATTTAACTATTTCAGATACTATAATCATTTTATGGGGGTGATGGCACCTTCCAAGTTGTGATACTATGACATTACTATTTTGTTTGGTTAGTGCTACACTTATCTATGCATGAATTTTTCTCTTATGATACTAACTATTTCTGGGTGTCCAAAATGGCAATATACAATAGTATATTCTAAGGAACTAATTTGATTGCCCCATAAAATGTTAATTAACCTCATAAAACTTGAATGAAACATCTATGTATGTCTTATAGTGTATATTGGGAACTCTCATTGTGTTTGGTGAAGTGATTTATAGGAGTCAAATCGATGTAACGAGATACTTGAAACAAATTTATGAGACACTAAATGAGCTTATCTATATTAACACTAGAATGCCGCCTAGACGAGAAATTCGTGGAGGAAGGAGGGGAGCAACCAGGGGAAGGAATGAGGATGCTGGACGCATTGGGAACCAAAGTGGAAATCGACCGCCTACTCCACCAGAAACCCCGCGTGGAGAGAATGTCAACCACGAGAATGATGAGAGGATCGCCAATCTAGTGGCCCAGTAAATCGCCAATGCTATCCCCACCATTATAGCTCAGATCAACGTAGACCGGGGAAATACAACCGGAAATGGAGGAAATGGAAATAATGAAGGTAACGCCGACGAAGCTAAGGAAATAAGAACCAGATGTTCTTACAAAACTTTCATGGCTTGTAAACCAAAGGATTTCTACAACACTAATGGTGCGATTGAGACTTACCGGTGGTTAGACTATATTGAAGCCGTATTGGACATCAGCGAGTGTAAGACCGAGCACATGGTCAGGTTTGCCTCCCAATCTCTTAAAGGACCAGCTTTGGAGTGGTGGAAGACCATCATTCAGCCTCGAGGCAGGAATGCCGCAGGCCGAATCAAATGGTCTGAATTCAGAGAGCTGATGACCAGCAAGTACTGTCCAATCAATCAACTGGAGAAATTGGAGGCCAAATTTATAGGCTTGGAAATGAAAAGCACGAATTACACCGAGTACATCAACCGGTTCTCAGCTCTGTCCCGACTGGTGCCCCACTTGGTGACACCAAAAACTAAAGGTGTAGCCCGTTTCATCTGGGGGCTGCATCCTAAAGTTAGGGGCATGGTCCGATCTGCCAGGCCTACAACCCTCCAAGTAGCAGTTTATCTTACTACTTGACGGGCGACTTGATTAGAGCTGGTTGGATGGAACATGGTAAAACTGAGGACAAGAGGAAGATGATGGGTGAGAAAAGGAAGTGGTTCGATGTTAAGAAGGCGATTGGCAACAGTGGTAGCTCGAGAAAGAAAATTAGCGAGGGTGTAAGGCGTGATGATCACGGTGCAAGGGCTCGAAAACTGTACTTAGGTACAAGCCCTTTCTGCAGCAAGTGCAAACTACACCATCAAGGGGAATGCAACCCGATGCCTTGTTTCAGGTGTAAACGGACGGGTCATTTGATTAAGCATTGTACGTATGAGCCGGTTAAGCAATGCTACTAGTGTGGGCATCCAGGACACATGAGGAACAAATGTCCCAAGTTAGCAAGGGATAAGGATGCCAGACCTAACAAACCCAAGGGAAGAGCGTTTATGATGGATACAAATGGTGCTCGTAAAGAACCTGATGTGGTTAACAGTACGTTTCTCATAAACAACCATCCTGCTACCGTTTTATTTGATACTGGAGCGACAAGTAATTTTGTTTCTACTACCTTTATGCCTTAAATTGATTTGGAAACTCGTACCCTAACCGATGCATGCACTGTAGAATTAGCTGACGGCAAGATAATAGAAATCAATGAAATCATCAAAGACTGCATGATAGAATTAAAGGGTAATCCATTTAAGATAGACTTGATGCCTGTAACGTTAGGAGGATTTGATGCGGTCGTGGGAATGGATTGGTTAGCTAAAAATAAGGCTGAAATCGTGTGCGATGAGCGTTTGCTTAAAATACCTTTAACTGACGGAAAGACACTAGTTGTCCATGGTGAAAGAAGCAATATGCTATACCCCATGATATCCCACCTAAAGGCTACCAAGAGTCTCCCCAAGGGATGCTCAGCTTTCATAGTCTACGTGATGAAAGCGAGAGAAGAAAAGAAAATTGATGATATACCGGTGGTGTCTGAGTACCTGGAAGTATTTCCTGAGGATCCACCGGGACTCCCTCCAACTAGATAGGTTGAGTTCCAAATAGATCTAGTGCCTGGTGCCACACCGGTGGCCAAGGCACCTTACCGACTCGCTCCACCCGAGTTGAAGGAACTAATGCTACAAATCCAAGAGTTGTTGGACAAAGGATTTATATGACCAAGTGTTTCTCCATGGGGTGCACCAGTACTGTTTGTTAAAAAGAAGGATAGAACCCTACGAATGTGCATTGACTATCGGGATTTGAACAAGCTTACAATAAAGAACCGTTATCCTCTTCCGAGAATCGACGACTTATTCGACCAACTACAAGGAGCCAGCTATTTCTCCAAGATAGATTTAAGATCAGGATACCATCAACTAAAGATAAGGGAAGAAGACATACCCAAGACAGCCTTTAGAATTAGGTATGGACACTATGAGTACTTAGTCATGCCCTTCGGACTGACTAATGCACCTGCAGCATTTATGGACCTCATGAACCGAGTATGTCACCCGTATCTAGACAAGTTCGTGATTGTATTTATTGATGATATTCTGATCTACTCCCGTAGAAAGGAAAAGCATGAGAAGCATCTTAGACTGATTCTTGAGTTGCTCAAGAATGAGCAATTATATGCAAAGTTCTCCAAATGTGAGTTTTGGATGCGCAAAATTCAGTTTCTAGGACATGTGGTGAACAAAGAAGGTATCCAAGTAGATCCATCAAAAATAGAAGCCATTAAAAACCAGAAAATTCCTAAACTCCTAACAAGATAAGGCAATTTCTTGGTTTGGCTGGATACTATAGGCGGTTTATTAAAGACTTCTCGCGAGTTGTACAACCAAAGAATACAGCCTTCACATAGGGAAAGGAACAGAACGAAGCATTTGAGATACTCAAAGAGAAGCTGTGCAGTGCATCTATCCTTGCCCTACCGGAAGGCGTTGAGAATTTTGTAGTTTATTGCAACGCCTCGCGTCAGGGGCTGGGGTGTGTATTAATGCAGCGAGACAAGTTGATTTCTTACACATCTAGATTGCTAAAATAAGCATGAGAGGAGCTACACTACTCACAATCTAGAACTAGATGTCATGTTGTTTGCGCTCAAAATATGGAGACACTATCTCTACGGTACCAAGTGCGTTATTTACACTGATCACAAAAGTTTACAACACATTCTGGATCAGATGATGTTAAATATGCGCCAAAGAAGGTGGGTAGAGATGTTAAGCGATTAGGAATGTGAGATTCGTTACCATCCAGGCAACGCAAATGTTGTGGCGGATGCGTTGAGTAGAAAGGAAAGGGAAAAACCCCTTCGCATCCATGCCCTGAGAATGAGCGTGTATACTAGTCTTACCGTTAGACTAAAAGAAGCGCAAAAGGAAGCCCTGGATGAGGACAAGCTAGCTGAGGAGATGCTAACGGGAATGGAAAAATGTTTAGAAGTGAGTAATGATGGGTTGTATAAGCATTAAGGAAGGACTTGGGTACCGAAACATGGAGGAATTTGGGAGATAGTCCTAGATAAAGCCCACAAATCCAGATATTCGGTTTGTTGGACCCAACAAGTGCATTAAGAATTAATGCATAAAAGTATGATGCTTGCCAAATCAAACATATATCAAACATAATGTGTTCTAACATCCAAGACAATCATTTACAAACACATTAGCATCATTATCATTCATAAAAAACACTAATATTTGGTTAAAACTCTTTTTTAGAATTGTAGATAAAAGAAATTTTGACAAGTGCCTGCAGCGGATGAAGAAAGAGACCACATCGGATGAAGATCATCAATAGGGGATGAAGAAATCTGTCTAAATGTGTGCAGCAGATGAACATCCATCCCACAGCGGATGAAGAACATACAACGGACAACAGAAAAGCAAACACATACAACTGTCCATAACGGATGAACATTCCACAACGGACAACATACAAGCAAACACACAACTGTCCACAGCGGATCAACACTCACAGCGGATGTTCATCCACAGCGGATAAACATTTCACAGCGGATAACATACAAGCAAACACACAACTGTCCACAGTGGATGTTCAATCCACAGCGGATGAATATTCCATAGTGGATGAACAAACACTGCATAGCGGATGACAAGTCTTCTCCACAGCGGATGAGATATCTTCCACAGTGGACAGCTATTCATCCACAGCGGACAGCTTATAGACTTAGGATTATTTATGTAATATTCGTTTACATAAGGGTAGTTCAGTTATTGTATATAGCTTTTGTGTATATGCTATAAATAGCACACTACCCTAATCCTTTGTAAGCTTTTGAACAATCAATCAATCAAACAGTTATTATTTTTGAGCATTCAAACACACACAAACACACACACACAAACACTGATTTCATACACTTGAATCATGGGTTTCCGCACCATGGTTCTTGTTTGTTGATTATTGAGAGATATTGAAAAGATCCTTGGGGGAATCAACATGTGTTTAAGTTGATTTCATCAGGTGGTATCAGAGCCTTGGCTCAATAATTCATTGATTTTGATCCTCTCATTCAACAACATTGATTTCAGTGGTTCATTAGCTTCAAAAACACACATCAACAAGCTGTTTAGTCTTCAAACTCATCTTCTTCTACTATCAACATACAACAAATGCAAACAAATATGATTTCTAAATCATTTTGTGCATCTTGAAGAAGTTTTGTTGATTTTTCAGCTTGAACATCTCAAACAACACAAGTTTTTGTGAAACAATACACGGGTATTGTTCATCAGTTGTTAAAACATCTTCAAACAAAAGGTTTTTAGCTTAAAACATCATTCATACATGATTTTCAAACGTGTTCATCACAAAACTCACTAAAACCTCATCGGTTATTAAGAGTTTCTAATAAACAATATACGGTTATTGTTCTATCTAGTTTTTATCAAATAAACACTGGTTGAATACTTTGAATCAGTTCATTGTATTTAAACATCACATTTGAGTTGTTTTTCACTCGAAACAGGCGATTAATCTTCATCAAACAACAAACCGATTGTTGTTTTTGTTGAAATTATCTCAGCCCCCAACAAACCCTGGGATAAACCCTAGTTTTTATTCATCCATTACCTTCATAATCTTCGATGATTGTGATTGTTCATCATACAAAAAAAGAATAACCGAAATCTTCTTTTGATTTTTTCAAAAAGTTATTTTTTGATCTTAAAAGTTAAGTTTAGAAAACAAAATATTTGTTATTAGGGTTTTTGACTTTATTTGACTGACATCATTAAAAAGTTGACATTCTCTTGACAGAATATTCCTTTTTTAACACTAAGATTTGAAAGTGACTTATCATTGGATTTTAATTAATTAATTAATTTTCTTTATTTGGTAAATCTAATTAAAAAAGGTTTATCCACAATAAACAAATACTAGAGACAATTAGGATTAATTAAAATTTTAGCACCCGACTAAAATTTAAACAAACCAATTTAGCTTAAATTTATTAAGTTTAAATCAAACAAACATGGCTGATGAAATGATGAGTTCTAACAGTGGACTAAAACCCCCAAAGTTGAAGAACAAATCAGACTTCAAGCAATGGAAAATCATGTTTAGAAATTGGATTACATATCAAGATCCAGATTTATGGACATCAATTACTGAAGGTCCTTACATCCCATTGACATTAGGACCGTATTATAACAGACAAAAACCAGTTAGTCTAAAAAGTGTAGCTGGTGATGACGTTAAGCGGGTCAAAACAGACATGAAGGCATATAGCATTTTAGCTATGACTTTGCCTTTTGAAATTTTGACACGGGTCGAAAATTTCAAAACTGCTCATGAACTATGGAAGGTTCTTCACACAATGTGTGAAGGAAGTGAGGAAATTAGTGAAATCAAAAAGGAAAAACTGAGGACCCAATATGCAACCTTCCATCACATACATGGGGAGTCAATTCCTCAACAGTTGCATAGATATGTCCAACTTGTGATTGAAATGATAGTATATGGACTCAAATATGACACTGTTGAAATCAATAAGAAAATATTGCATACATTGCCTGAGAGTTGGACTCAGTTAGTGTCACTCATGAAAGCAACATTGGACTTGGAGGCCCTATCCCTTGACTCATTAGTAGCCAAGGTTAAAGCATTTGAGATGAATGAAAAATCCAGAAACAACAACCAAATCAAACATGTCTCTGACAGTGCTTTCCTCACAAGCACTGGAGAAGATAAAGAATAAGAATTCTTGGATTCTCATGATACATCATTCTTCTCAGCACCAAAATCATCCAGCAACAAACACAAGTCTAAGAAGACTAGAGTTCATGCTTCACATGTAGTCACACCTCAAAGCAAGCATCACCCTCATAATTCTACCTCAAAAAAACAGTCAAAACCTCAAACATCAAACATACACAGACTTGAAAAACCTATGGATGCTCTTACTATCATTCTATAAAGTGAAGAGCAAAAGGCAGCTTATGCAGCCTTTTCAACCAGTTTTGAAGCTTTCTTAGGAGCAACTCTGACTCCATCGCAAATCATCCAACAGGACTTAGATGAACTTCTACCAGATATGGTAGAAGAAATGGATTTACAATGGTCCATGGCCATGATAGCATACAGGTCTAAAAGGTTTCTACAAAAAAATCGGGGATTAAACATGGACAAAAAGACAAGAATTGGTTTTGATAAAACCAAAGTTAGTTGCTACAACTGTCAGCTTTATGGGTACTTTTCAAGAGAATGTCAATAGCCCAGAGTTGACAGAAATACACATCAGGCACAACACTCAAGTGGAATTCATACAAACAGAAAAGTGCCTCCACCAATCAATATTCCAAATGCACTAACTCAACCTCAAATCACTCAATTCAGTTCAACTTAACAACCAACATCTTCTACCATGATCATCAAAAAGGATGGAGAATGTGACTGGAGCCTTTATGAGCCTGAAATTCCATCACCTTCAGATCATGCCCTTATGGCTGATATTGAAGACAAACTAACAGACATCCCGGAAGAGGTGAAATAAAACCTCTGTAGTCAAGCATGCATTGATGAGGTAAATAGGTATAGAGAGCATGCTGATAAACTGTCAAAGAAAGTCATAGAAACAAACATTTTAAATGAAAGTTTAAAATCTAAACAGAAACAATATGCAACTAAAATACTTTCATTACAAACAAATTTAGACAAATTAATGTTTGAAAAACTGACTTTGGCAGCTCAGGTTGAGCAAGTCTCTATCTCATTAACTGAGTCAAAATCATTTCAAGCTGAAACTGAAGTGAAAGTTCAGAAGGTTCAGGTTAGTAACAAGAAGTTCGAAGAACTTCTTGCTCAACAAAGGGCTTTTAAGGACCCTTCAGGTTTAGGATATAATAAGGTAAGTCCACCTTCTAATGATAATTATATTCCTTTACCCGACTCCATGACCAACAAACAGAATAAATCTCATGATTCTCAAGAAAAGACTGATGACTCTAAACAATTATCATCATCATCATCAAAATCACTTTTAAAATCAAAATCACCCTTGATAAAGTTTGTTAAAAGTTCAACACCATCATCAATCAAATCAACTGACTTTTATCAAGGAGAAAATAATGAATTTGATAATGAAACAACAGATGATGATGAGGACGATTTATTTGATGATGAGTCTGATCAGCCAATTACTGAAACTCAAAAGGTTTCAAGTGTTGCTGATACATCAAACAAACAATCGAAACAGATTCAAGGATTTGATATCTGTTCCGATGGAAGGAAAGCTGTAACTTCCATTGCCCCTCCCAAACAGGTAAATAAAGGGAAAGGCAAAACCACAATTCAGCCAAAACAACAATCAGTAACTTTTGAAGTTCCATTAAAATCTAATTTGAAATCAAAAGTTTTCAGCAAACAAACAAAATCAGAGTTACCATACTATGAATGGTGTGATCAATTCACACACATAACTGAAAAGTGTAGATATGGTAAGTACTGCAAGTACTGTAAGAGGAATAATCACAGTACAGAATCATGTCATTTTTGTAATTACAGCTCCATTTGTGAAAGAAACAATCATACAACAGCAAATTGTTTTTTCAACTAGAAAAACAAGAAACAAAACAAACAAGCTCAGATAGAGAAAAACATTGAAAACAATTAGTTGTTCAAAATAAGAGCATAATGGGAGTTCCTAAACAAACTCCTTATCAGAAAATTGTTTTAGATAATGATAAAGCTTTTTATGACAATTTTCAACACATATCAAGGAGACATAAGTCTCAGAACAGACAAAACACTGACACTAGCTCACAAAAGAGAAGAGCACAAAGCACTTCTCCTAATAGAGCTAAAACAAACCAAAGGAAATCTAGTGTGTCTAGAGTTCCAAAACCTGCAGACAATGCTGTCTTGGAAGAAATTTGCATTGTTGGAAAAGACGGAAACCCAAGACCATCTTGGCTTGGGTTGCTCCAACTAACTGATTTCTTTTGTTTTTCAGGGACATCTTAGAAGGCCTGACAACATCTGGTATGTTGACAGTGGATGCTCCCGTCATATGATAGGAAACTGTTCCCTCCTTCAGGATTTTAAGAACAAACATGGAGGCAATATAGCCTTTGGAGGAGATAAAACAGGTGGGATGATAACTGGCGAAGGAATAGTAACAAATGGGTTGATTAGCTTTGAAAATGTCAACTACTGCTCCAATCTTCAATTCAATCTTCTGAGTGTATCACAAATCTATGACAAGGGATACGCCACCTTATTTGACTCCGACAACTGCTACATCCTTAAGACGGGTTTTCAGATTCCAGAAGATTATATCCTTTTGAAAACTCCTCGTCTAAACAACACATACATTGTTGATATGATAATGTTTCAGCATCAAACCCTGAAACTTGTTTATTATCAAAAGACACAGAAGATGTATCACAATTGTGGCATAGACAATTAGGTCACACTAATTTTAACAGAATGAACAAACTTGTTAAAAATGATCTGGTGATAGGTCTTCCACAAAAGGAATTTTTCTGTACAGACCACTGCACAGCATGTCTGAAAGGCAAAACATAGAGTTTCCCATAATCATAATTGATAAACTCTAATAACACACCACTCAAATTGATTCATATGGATCCTTTTGGTCCCACAAACATCCTAAGCATAGGAAAGAAGCAATACTTGTCATAGTAGATGATTATTCCAGATTCACATGGGTTTTCTTTCTTCTACACAAGACAGAAACAGTACAAATCATTACATCCTTTATCATAAAGATTGAGAATCAACTTGATCTTAAAGTTAAATCTTTAAGAAGTGATAATGGCACTGTATTTAAGAATGACTTTATTTCTTCTTTTTGGGCAGAAAAAGGGACAAGTCATCAATTTAGCATAGCAAGAACTCCGCAGCAAAATGGAGTAGCTGAACGGAGAAACATAACATTAATAGAAGCAGCTAGAACCATGCTAGCTGACTCTCTATTGCCTATATCCTTTTGGGCTGAAGCCATAAACATAGCTTGCTACATACAAAACATAACATCAATCATTAAAGAACATTCCAAAATGCCTTATGAATTAGTGTTTAAAAGAAAACCATATATCGGATTTCTTAAGGCATTTGGATGTTCTGTTTCCATATTAAAACCCAAAGAACAATTATCCAAATTTTCTCCAAAAGCAGATGATGGATTCTTTGTTGGATATTCTGGAAGCTCAAAAGCTTACAGAGTATTCAATCCAAGGCTAAATATAGTGGAAGAGGGAACTGATGTTGTTTTCAATGAACATTCTTTCACTAAGAAAGTCATTGGATCAAACTGGCTATTTGATATTGATGCACTAACAAAATCATTTGACACAGCTTACTTTGATGTTTCAGGTTCAAAGGATAACACTGAATATCCAATGGTTCCACTAACAACCATTGATATTTCGTTGACTGCTGATCCTCCAAGGAGAACCACTAACACTCCTTCAAGCACAATTGTGTCAACACCTCCTGATCAACCAAACATCTTAAGAGAAACATCCTCAGACACTCCAGCATCTTCATCTCTTGTACCCAATCAATCACAGGAAACAAACAAACCTAAACAACATGAAGATAATGATGACTACCATTCTCTACCATACACACATCATGAAGATGAAATATTAGATTTCTTTCATGATTCCCCTCAAACATTCACTGAACCCCCTCAATCAGACAATCACACATCTCCCAATACTCTTGCTCACCAATCATCACATGATCAGACAATCACCAATCTTGATTCAACAATTCATATTGATCAAATTACAACCACAAAAGTTCACAAGGACCATCCAATAGAAAACATCATCGGTGATCTCAACACCAGATTGACTCGTAGTCAATCTGACACAGCAAACATTTGCTTGTATTCCTGTTTCTTATCCTTAACTGTACCTAAAATCATCACTGAAGCATTAAAGGACAACAGTTGAATAGAAGCTATGCAAAAGGAGCTACAACAATTCAAGAAGCAAGAAGTTTGGAAGCTGGTAGATCTACCTGAAGGTCAATATGCAATTGGCACAAGAAACAAAGCAAGGCTTATATACATATATATATATACATGTATATATACATATATATACATGTATATATACATATGTATATACATGTATATATACATATATATATACATGTATATATATATATATGTATAAATATATATATATATATATATATATATATATATATATATATATGTATATATCTATATATATATGTATATATATATATATATCTATATATATATATATATGTATGTATGTATGTATATATGTATGTATGTATGTATGTATGTATGTATGTATGTATGTATATATGTATGTATATGTATATATATATGTATGTATATATATATGTATGTATATGTATATGTATGTATATGTATATGTATATATGTATATATATATACATGTATATATATATATGTATATATATACACGTAAATAATAGTGGGTGTATATAAAATGTTAGAAATATATTAAATGTATAAATTAAGAATATAATATTAGTGTATTTGAACTAATTATATATATATACATCATTCGTGCCTAACTATACAAGTAATCAAATTATTTTATATATTTATATAAATATAAATAAATATATATCTTTAGAGCGAGTAACGCGATACACCCGAACTGACCCGTGACCGACCAAATATATCTATCCTTATTGGACACTTTTTATGATTGAATTACAATTAATTATAAGTGTTAGATCGTCGTTTGCTCTCATCCATTGAAGCCTTTTTGTTCACTTTATTTCGTCGCATTTCAAGGTAAGTTTCGCCCGTTTTCATTTCAACTATTTATAAAACTTAGGGGGAAAAGTATGCTCACTCTTTTTTTATGCTGTGAACTCATTTACATTTTGGGACTAATGTGTTTACTGTTGGTAAGTTGATATCTAGTACATGCATAAGTTTTCTGCGTGGTTCTTTATTCACAACTATTTAACTCCGGTGTTGGAGCCGACGAACAGGTATTGATAGTACTATTGGGCTGACACCCTCACCCTTGTTTGTTAGTATACTAGTTGAGACTGACAGTGGCCACAAACGGGCCATAGGGTGAAAATGTTCCGAAAAGATCTATGTGTACGTCATAGGTTTAGTTGTGCGGTTCATGTTTACATGTGACATTGCTTGCTTATAACTGTATGCACTTATGTCCTACCAAATTGTTACACAGCATCAAGTTTTGTTTATTATTTAAACCTGCGAACTCACGAACAATATGTTGATCTTTTGAGCATATCTTTTCAGGTAATAACCATCGCGAATAACTAGGGATGTTGCCTAAGTGATGAACTTAAGAAATGCATTTTAGACTTTCTTTGACATTTCTGACAATTATGTTTCTTTTTGGATTATCTTTGTTGATCATGTTTTCGTTTACTTGTTCCTGGGTTATGGGATTCATATTTATTTTGTTTGTTGACTATGTTCTATCGTGGAATTGACCAACTGGGACACAAGTCTTCGTTGTGTCGGGTGACGTTATGACACGTTGGCATACTTTCATTTAATGCATCTCTATTAATGATCAATGTGTTATGACGATCCCGTCCATTACATCCTTGTGTTTCTGCTATAAGAGGGGGTGTGACAGATTGGTATAAGAGCCATTGGTTATAGAGAATTAGGTGGATCACTCGACCTAGACTATAACTTAGGAACCTTCATGTATAATGTATACTAGGGTTTGTGTGCATCTTATATTACATGTATGTTCCTCCTATCTTGTTTATCTATTCGTTTAGTATTTGAGCTATTTCACCTGAGGAAAAGTACTTATACTTTTTCCTTATAGGATGTCTTCTGCTGGCGCTTCCATTCCTTTTACATCTCGTGTTATTCTATCTGATTCAGAGACAGAACCCAAGGAGGTTCTCTTAGATTATCTACTTCATTCGTCATCGAATACTTAGTCCGATCCAGAGGAGGTTATGTCAGAGTCATCTGGGGAGGAAGATTTGGGTGACCATGTTGTGCTGGGATTGCCTATTGTTTGAGTTGTACTGGCTCTTCTTACAGCCCCTGAGATTCCTATTGCACCGATTACTCCTGTCATTCCTGCTGCCCTTGTTGTTCCTAAGGTGCCTATAGTGCCAGCAATCTCGATGTATGCCCCCCGAATCGGTACCCTGGGTACCTAGCTACCCAAGAGGGTCGTACCGGGTGAACAACATAGGATCGTTGAGGATGATGACAGCTAGGAACAGAGTGTTCCTGACCTATCGCATTAAGATCCAGTTGTCAGCAGACGAGGCCAGTCTGTGGGGTGACTACCCTGACCGGCCCTCGAGTCCGTCTAGTTCCTCTAGCAGTGGCGACAGCCAAGGTTGATATTACACGAGCATTGATGAAGCAATGAAGACTTACTGAGATTTTATTTCTAGTTATTTCATTTTCGTATTTAGACTTTGTTGGACTATAGGTATTCGTATTTTTTGGGGATATTTTAATATTCGTTCATGTTTGGGACATTATGATTTATGGAAATGGAACTTTATATTATTATTGTGAAATTGACTGTGATTTTATCTTGTGAATTATATGGCTTGCAATGACGTGTTATTTATGTGTGGATGATTGAATTATGGTAAACCTTGATATGATTGAAGCTTATGTATTATTTGTGACTAATTAGAAAATGCCGCCCAGAAGAATCACCCGTAGTAATAGTCGTGGTGATGCTGCCCCAAGAGGCAGAGGTAGATGAAGAAGTGCTGGTGGTAGGGGTGAAGCACCTATTGGAGGAAATAAGGGTGGCCTAGCTGGTAACAACCATGGAGCGGGGAATCCTGACATAGCTGCTATGATTGCTCAGCAGTTAGTTGCGCTCATCCCGACCATAGTGGCACAAGTAAGGGATAACATCATGAACCACGACAATGGGGGTGGCAACAATGATAATGGAAATAACGGTAGGAATGGTGGTGATGAAGAAAATGGTGAGAATGGGTATGAAGGAGAGGATGGCTATAACAATTAAGATAGAGGTGGACTTGGCAATGGAAATGGCAATGGGAATGCTAATGGAAATGGTGATGGTCGGGGCAACGGAAATGGAAATGGAACGAACAATGGTAATGCTAATGGGGGTGGAAATGGGAATGGATATAGTGATAGCGCAAGACGGAGGGAATGTCCTTACAAGGAATTTTTGGCTTGTAAGCCTAAGGAGTTTAATGGAAAGGGTAGAGCAATAGCATTAACCAGGTGGATTGAAAAGATGGAAGCAATTATTGTGACATCCGGTAATTTTCCGTTACCAAACTCCGTTAGTTCCGTTAAGTCTTGCATACAAGTGTCGTGAGCACACACTAGTTGTCGTTGAACGTTGGTGACTTAATAATAATTAATAATGATAAAAAAATAATTATTTAACTAGCTATGTTGGTTATTAGTTGTGAGTACACGATTTAAATATTAATTGTGAATTTTATCGCGTAACGTGAAAACGTGTGTATTTAATTCGTGTATTGTGTGACTAGTAAAGATAATGCATATGATTATTATTGCTAGTTTATATGCTTGTTATTTTTAGTTAAAAACCTTTTTAAAAGAATTTAAAAGCTTAGTTTTTTATAAAATACAAATTACAAGGGTTTAAGTGGTAATTATAACAAATTAAATAAAAAAAAGAAAAAAACCCAACCCTAATCCTACCCATCGGCCGCGACCTGCACTCTCTCCCTCTCGCTTTGTGAAATTCGACCAACATCAACCAACAAACATCGATTTTGTGTAGTTCCAAGTGATTACAACGTGTAGCAAACTCCAATTCTTGTCCAACACACGATTTAAAGGTTAGTTTTGGGTTCTTTTCATGTGTTTCTATGTTGGCCGAGGGTTAGGGAATTGATGTGAATGTTGAATTTTTGGTTGTTTGATGATATGGGGATGTTAGTTAGATTGTATAGATGCTAGTTTACGTAGATTATGCAAGAAAGTTGCGATTTTGATGCGTTGTTCATACGTTACTAATAATAGTAACTTTAATTGCATGAATATGATGATTTGATGATGAATTTATGTTGTTAAGGTGTTTATGATGTTATGGGGATGTTAGAATGATGATGTTGATGCTAGAAACCTAAGAATGGATGATGTAGTTCATATGTTACCAAAAGTAGAAACTTTTGATTATGAATATTGATGAATTGTGATGTATTGGTGATGTAATGTGGTTGATGATGATACATGAGCATTGGATTATGATTTTGATGCAAGAAATCTATGAATTAGGTAGTCTAGTTCATATATTGCCAAAAGTGGAAACTTTAATTTATGAAATTGGGTGTTTGGGTAAATTGCAAGTGTTTGATGGTTGCTTATGATAATTATGAACTAGATGGAGTACGTTGGTGATGAATTTGTGTTGTAATGCATGAAAGGATAGATTTTGGAATGCACTTTCCCAAAAGGGAAACTTTATTTGCACAAAATCTTGAATATGATGATTTGGGCATGTTTGTGACTTTTGGATCATGTTAGCATGTTCATGGATGATTTCTAATGTGGTAGAATGCATTGTTTGGGTTGTATAAATGCTTAGTTGGTTAATTGAAAGATTTGGTCTCTTTGTGGGTATACATGATGATGGGTCATATGGGTATTGATAGGACTATTGTTCGGGTTGTAATAGATCATGGTTGCACATTTTTGGTTGATGTGGGCTCTATTGAATAATATGATGATGGTTATACACGCGTGCGAATCTGAGGCCCCTACTTAGTAGGATTGGTAGGGTTTAGGGTGTGAAGTTGTGAGTGGCTTCACATGGCATGTTGTGCATGATTTGATTCTGTATATGATGCATGGGTTATGATATAATTATGTTGAACATGATGATTATTTGAGATTCGCATGACTTGTATGAAAATCTGGTTTTATGATGATCTAGGAAGTACATGTGGTAAATGAAGTGATATATGTGAACAACTTGCATGATAATCATGTGTGATGAACCGTATGTTTGATTTAAACGGATTTTCACTTATAATGTCACCAACGGGTCAAACGGGTCAACTGGGTCAATGTGTCTTGTTTTTCCAAAACCTTTAGTTCTTTGGCTTTTAGAGAACTTAGGGTTAATGTTGGTTCTGTGTACACGTACTCATGTACTTGTGTGTTCTAGGTAACCTCTAAAGGTTGTCTGTCCTCTCTTTCAAGTTAAGCTCTTAAGTCCTTGTTGTGCGCACCAGATGAGTTCATGCCCCACTCTTTTATACACTCTCTTTTAGCGGAGATAGCATACTGACTTACAAACGCTTTATTATTATAAGATGTGTAAAGTATGATATAGTGTTGAATACCATGAAAGTCCTCACACTTTCGGATCGTTAATAATGGTAACTAGCGGGAAATCTTGGGTAGTACTACTGGGTCTGACGAGCCCCACCTGTGCGACTCGAGGTCAAACGGGTGTAATTTTGTCCTAACATAAACATTGTCATGACCTGGTAAGTCGTGATGGGAGGCAACAAACAAAATACAATAAGCTTCGATCGCGAAATCACTATGGTTATTACTTGTGAATTTAGACTAGCTATCTAATTCATGCACTCTTGAACTCACCAACCATTGTGTTGACTCTTTTAGTATGCTACTCTCAGGTTGAGATTACCATTGCCTAGGAGCACGTGCACGGGTCAGCATCATTATAGATGTCAGCATGATTGAAACTTTGTTTTGGTTTGGTTATTAAACATTTCAGTATTTGTTGGTACTACTTTGGGCGTGTGTGTTTGCGCATTTTACATTATATTGCTTTACTTTGGTCTTTCTGGTTTATTAAACGTTTCCGCATATTTTAAAGTTAAACTCTGATTTTGAATGGTTGTTCATATAGAGTCGTTCTGAGTAACTAATGACTGAGATCCTGGTATGTCATATGCCTTGGGGTAAAACCCTGCATGTGGATTTTAAGGGTGTGACAATTATTGACATTAGTGAATGCCTAGACAGTCAGAATATAAAATATGCACATGTTCACTGCAAGGAAAGGCGCTAACTTGGTGGAACACTCAGATTTAGGCAAGAGGTAGGGAGGCGGCAATGCAAATGACATGGGATGAATTTAAGGCTTTAATCACCGAGGAGTATTGCCCTAATAATGAAATGCAGAAGTTGGAGCATGAATTCTGGAATCAAACCATGGTAGGAGCGGGGCACGCAGAATACACAGACCAATTTCATGAACTGCCCAAGCTTTTTTCGGATTTGGTGACCCCAGAATCAAAAAGGATTGAGAGGTACATCTGGGGTTTGGCTGATCAAATCCGAGCAATGGTAACTGCAACCGCTCCTCCTACAATCCAAAGTGCAATTCGGAAAGTCGGTACTTTGACTGATGAAATGGTAAGGACTGGGGTATTGGGTAAAGGAGGAGAGAAGAGGAAAGATACAGGGGAAACAAGTAGACAAGGCACTAGAAAATTTGATAAACGAGTGAAGACGACAAGGAATTTTGTGGCAGTGAATCAAGGAAGAAAATAATATGTTAGGCCACACCCTAAGTGCAATAAGTGTAACTTTCATCACCCTCAAGCTGCCCCGTGTTGAGTGTGTGTGAACTGTAAATGCTCGGGATATTTCGCAAGGGATTGTAGGGTGGCACCAAACTTGGTTGCACCAGTAAATGCAGTAAATCCAACAGGGAACCTTAGGGTTTGGTATAAGTGTCGAAGCCCTCATCACTACAAAAATCTGTGCCCTAGACTAACTCGGGCACTGGGTCAACCTGGGAATAATTAAAACCAAGTCATGGCGATAGCCGGTAATCAGGGTCAAATGAATTCAGGAAATGCTACTCTCATGTCTGGTTCTGTAGTAGAGAGGGAACCTTAGGGTTTGTTATAAGTGTCAAAGCCCTGATCACTACCAAAATCTATGCCCTAGACTAAATCGGGCACTGGGTCAACCTGGGAATAATTAAAACCAAGTGATGGCTATAGCCGGTAATCAGGGTTAAATGAATCAAGGAAATGCTAAACGTGGACATGCATTTATGATTGGAGCCAATGATGCCCGTTAGGATCCAAATGTTCTAACGGGTACGTACCTTCTCAATAACAATTTAGCATCTGTATTATTTGATACCGGGGCAAACAATAGTTTTGTTTCATCCGAATTTACACCTCTGCTTGGTTTGAACCTAGTTGTTTAGAGACTAGTTACTACGTAGAAATGGCTAATGGTAAGTTTGTAGAAGCTAAGGAGAAAATTAGAGGTTGCACGATAACGTTAGAGGATCATGCCTTTGATATAGATATGATACCTTTTGAATTGGGAAGTTTTGATGTAGTAGTTAGAATGGATTAGTTATCAAAATGTGGAGCCAAAATTGTCTACCAAGAAAAAGTGGTGCAAATCCCTACGCCTAACAATGATATGCTCAGGATACAAGGAGAACGACCGGGAAGGAGCCTAAGGTTTATCTCTTGCATGAAGATGCGTCGATGTCTACAGAAGCAATGCTATGCATTCTTAGGGCACATAGTAGAGGAGAAAGAAGAGGAAAGGAAGCTGGAATATATTCCGGTGGTGCGAGACTTTCCAGAAGTGTAACCTGAAGATCAGTCCGGCTTGCCTCCCCCTTGACAACTGGAGTTCCTAATCGATTTGATTCTAGGAGCAACACCCATGGCAAAGACACCTTACTAGCTGGCACCATCAAAATTGCAGGAACTATCGAGTTAATTACAAGGATTATTGGATAAGGTTTTTATCCGACCCACCTACACACCATGGGGAGCACCGATATAATTCATCAAGAAGAAAGATGGATCGTTCCGAATGTGCATCGATTATCGTGAGCTGAATAAATTGACTATGAAAAATCAATATCCTCTCCCCAGAATAGATGACTTATTTGATCAGCTACAAGGAGCGTCATACTTCACCAAGATTGATCTTTGATCGGGCTATCATTAGTTGAGAGATCACAAGGATGACATACTAAAAATAGCATTCAAGACTTGTTACGGACATTATGAGTTTCTAGTCATGCCATTTGGGCTGACCAACGCCCCAGCGGTATTCATGGATCTGATGAATCGGGTGTGTAAGCCATACTTGGATAAGTTTGTAATAATGTTCATAGATGACATCCTCATCTATTCCTAATCAAAGGAAGATCATGAACAAAATTTAAGAGTGATATTAATATTATTGGGAGAAGAGAAACTTTATGCCAAGTTCTCTAAGTGCGAATTCCAGTTGCGCGAAGTGAAATTTTTAGGACACGTGGTGAATGAGAAGGGAATTCATGTTGATCCTAGAAAGATCAAAGCAGTTAAGAAATGGGATACACCTAAGACGCCCTCAGAGATTCGGCAATTCTTAGGGTTGGCTAGTTAATAGAGGCGATTTATTGCAAACTTTTCAAAGATAGCCCAACCGTTGACAACGCTCACGCAGAAAGACAAGAAATTTGATTGGGGTCATAAACAAGAAGAGGCCTTCCTGAAGGAAAAGTTGTGTAATGTGCCCATATTGGCACTCCCTAATGGACTTAATGATTTTGTTGTGTTTTGCAATGTATCACACCAAGGTTTGGGTTGTGTGTTAATGCCGAAGGATAAGGTAATTGCCTATGCATCACGACAACTTAAAGTCCACGAGAAGAACTATACGATGCATGATTTGGAATTGGGTGCAGTAGTGTTCACTCTTAAGATTTGGAGGCATAATTTATATGTAATGAAATGTGTTATTTATACCGATCACAAGAGTCTTCAACACATTTTTGATCAAAAGGAATTAAACATGTGTCAGCGATGATGGGTGGAACTTTTTAGTGATTACGATTGTGAGATCCGATACCATCCTGGAAAGGCGAATGTAGTGGCTGATGTTTTGTGTAGAAAAGAACATGTTAAACCCTTATGTGCATGATCCTTGGGAATGATCATACAATCGAACCCAAAGGGTCAAGTTCTAGCACCATAGACTGAAGCGTTAAAAGAAGAGAACATAGTTGGTAAGGAGTTCTATGGTCTGGATAGGCAAATGAATTATAAGGAGGATGGGGTACACTATTTTGTAGATCGCATATGGGTACCTAAGTGGGGAAATGTTTGAACCTTAGTTATGAACAAACCACACAAATCTAAGTATTCCATTCATCCTGGTGCAGACAAGATGTACCAAGATCTTAAAGAATTGTATTGGTGGCCAGGTATGAAGAAAAACATTGTGATGTATGTAAGCGGATGTTTGACTTGTTCAAAAGTCAAAGCCGAACATCAAAAACCATCAGGACTATTGCAACAATCGGAAATTCCCAAATGGAAATGGGAAAATATAGCGATGGACTTCATCACTAAGTTGCCTAGAACAAGTAGCGGGCATTATTCGATTTGGGTTATTATAGTTCGAATGATGCAATCTGCTCACTTCTTACCAATTCACGAGGATTATAAGATGGAAAAGTTGCAAGATTATATGTAAATGAGATCGTGGCTAGGCATGGAGTGCATGTGTCAATTATATCAGGTCGTGATAGTCGATTTACATCACGGTTCTGGCTGACTCTATAAAAGGCAATGGGCACTCGATTATATTTAAGTATTGCCTATCATCCACAAACGGATGGTGAAAGTGAACGTACGATACAGAGTCTCGAAGACATGCTTAGGGCATGTGTGATTGACTTTGGTGGGAGTTGGGATACTCATTTACCGTTGATTGAATTCTCTTATAACAACAGTTATCATACGAGCATTGGATGTGCTCCATTTAAGGCATTATATGGAAGGAAGTGTAGGTCCCCAGTATGTTGGACTGAGGTCAATGAAAGTCAATTGATTGGTCCAGAGATCATACAGGAAACAACTAATAAGATGTTCCAAATCAATGATAGACTTAAGGCAGCTAGAGACTGTCGTAAAAGTTACACTGATAATCGACAAAAACCTTTGGGATTTAGTATTGGTGATCGTGTCCTATTGAAAGTTTCCCCTTGGAAGGGATTCGTACGGTTCGGAAAGAAAGGAATATTAGCTCCGATGTATATTGGGCCATTCGAGATCACCGAGAGAATTGGCCCTGGTCGTGTGCGTGTTAGTATATATATGTAAGTAATTAAGAATATAATATTAGTGTATTTGAACAAATTATATATATATATATATATATATATATATATATATATATATATATATATATATTTATATTTCATTCGTGCATTATACGAGTAATCAAATTATTATATATATGTAAAGTCCTGATCAAGATCGATTCCACATATTGTTGCACTTGATAATCAAATTAAGACGGCTGTGTGCTTGTGTGATATCAACAAACATTAAACAAACTCAATCGAACATTATTAATCAAATGATTTTAATACCAAAGGAGTATACATCGTTTAAGCTCGATCCACCTGAGGGAGCTCCCCTTGGGCGGCCTATCACATAATTCTCTGCTCTCTCATCCTTAGAGTACTTTTACAAAATGAACACACATTATGAGATACAAAGGAAAAACATCTATATATACTGTCTAGATGTTCTTGCATGACAACTCCAAGTTCTCGCGTGATAAGTTCTTCATCAATCATCTTGGAGTTCTCGCATCCTTGTACTTCTCGCATGAATTGAGTTTTTGCTTTTCACTTGATATTGTAATCCATAAAGACTAGGTCCTTACAATTTCCCCCTATGGATTATGATATCAAGTTATGTTTGACTTCAATCACTCAACAAAATGAATTATTTGATCCTCGAGTATCTTTCACTCTAGTCTTCCCCCTTAGCTGTAACCTCCTCCTAATGTATAGCTTCACAAAGGATATCATGTCTGAATTAAGATTAAACAGTTCTATCTTGATTACTTACAACTTAAGATGTATTAGGCATATGACAGAGAGGTCCAACTTCCATTTTGGATTCCCGAAGAACTCGATTCTTCAATCCGATGAACTAGATCATTTAAAGTACTATTCCCCTATGTAAGATGTAATAAGCCCATATTTTTAGAGCAAGAATACCTAACAATCTTGATTCTTCACTTAATTAACCCGTTCGATCATTCTCCCCATCAGTAAGATAAGATAAGCCCGCATTGTCAAGTTTCAGTTCACGAACGACCCGAATCAAATGTTATAAATATAAAACCTTGAACTTTTTCAAACATCACAAAACCCCTGTTTAAGTACCAATCTTCAAATCATCCGGCATCCTCAAGATTTGGGCTGAAACACTTGTTCTAAACCTTCACAAACTAACAAGTTTTCGCATCTAGACAACGTTCTTGCATTTTTGGAAAGTTTTTGCAAAAATCAAGTTGATAGTAAAAGTTTTCGCACGAATGTTGAAGTTTTTTCTTGATGAAGTTTTTGCATATGAACTAGGTAGATGTTCACACGTGACAACTCCAAGTTATCGCAAGAAGCTGTTACCGATGCGAAAACTACCCAAGTTTTTGCAAGAAGCGGTTATTTGTGTGAAAACTTCTTCAAAATCGACTTTTTTGTGTTTGATTCACTGCTACGATCTCAATTCTTCACTTTTTACCATCATAACTTGAATATACTAAGCGTATTGATGCAAATAATCATTTTAGCAAGTAACAAAGTCGATTTCATGTGTGTTCACCCTCTGTTTCACCTTCTTCTCCTTCAAAACTGGTCCAAACTCGATCTAAGCCTTTTAGATCGTCAACTTCCATGTTTAACGTCTTAATACAGATGATTACAAAATGAAAATCTGTGTATCAAGAGCAACACCTTGCTCTGATACCAAATGTGAAGTCCTGATCACGATCGATTCCACATTTTGTTGCACTTGATAATCAAATTAAGATGGATGTGTGCTTGTGTGATATCAACAAACATTAAACAAACTCAATCAAATATTATTAATCAAATGATTACAATTCCAAAGGAGTATACATTGTTTAAGCTCAATCCACCTAAGGTGAGCTCCCCTCAAGCGGCCTATCACACAATTCTCTGCTCTCTCACCCGTAGAGCACTTTTACAAAATGAACACACATTATTAAATACAAAGGAAAAACATCTATATATACTATCTAGATGTTTCACGCGAGAAAATCAAATTCTCGTGCGACAACTCAAAGTTCTCGCGCGATAAGTTCATCATCAATCATCTTGGAGTTCTCGCATCCTTGTACTTCTTGCATGAATTCAGTTTTTGCTTTTCACTTGATATTGTAATCCATAAAGACTAGGTCCTTATAATATATTTATATAAATATATATATATATATATATATATATATATATATATATATATATATATATATATATATATATATATATATATCTATCTATCTTTGGAGCGAGTCGCGCTATACACCCGAACCGACCCGTGACCAACCAAATATATCTATCCTCATTGGACACGTTTTAAGATTTAATTACAATTAATTATAGGTGTTAGATCGTCGTTTGCTCTCATCCGTTGAATCCTTTTTGTTCACTTTATTTTGTCACATTTCAAGGTGAGTTTTGCGGCCCCTTTTTCATTTTAACTATTTATAAAACTTAGGGGGAAAAGTATGCTCACCCTTTTTTTATGTTGTGAACTCATTTACATATTGGGACTATTGCGTTTACTGTTGGTAAGTTGATATCTAGTACATGCATGAGTTGTTTGTGTGGTTCTTTTGTTCACAACTATTTAACTCTGGTGTTGGAGCAGACAGACAGGTATTGATAGTACTATTGGGCTGACACCCCCACCCTTGTTTGTTAGTATACTAGTTAGGAATAACAGTAGCCACGGACAGGCCCTAGGGTGAATATGTTCCGACAAGATCTATGTGTACGTCATAGGTTTAGTTGTGAGGCTCATGTTTACATGTGATATTGCTTGCTTATAACTGTGTTCACTTATGTCCTACCAAATTATTACACAGCATCAAGTTTTGTTTAGTATTTAAACCTGCGAACTCACCAACAATATGTGACCTTTTGAACATATCTTTTCACGTAACAACCATCGTGGATAACTAGGGATGTTGCCTTAGTGATGACCTTAAGAAATGCATTTTAGACTTGCTTGGACGTTTCTAACAATTATGTTTCATTTTGGATTATCTTTGTTGATCATGTTTTCGTTTACTTGTTCCCGGGTTGTGGAATTCATATTTATTTTGTTTGTTGACTATGTTCTGTCATTGAATTGACTAACTGTGACACAATTTTCTGTTGTATCGGGTGACGTCATGACACGTTGACTTACTTTCATTTAATGCATCTCTATTAACGATCAATGTGTTATGACAATCCCATCCGCTACATCCTCGTGTTTCCGCTATAAGCGGGGGTTGTGACATATGTGTTATTACAACTAGAATCTCTGTTATAATACATAGATTAGCAATATAAAACCTCTTTATACAATATAAACATAAGAAAGAAAAAAATTGAAATATGATCAGGAAGTTAAAATTAGAATTAATAAAGTTTAATTTATTTTACAAAATTTTAACTTAAAAATGTTTAAATTGAACAGGTCATGTGAAGGCAGGTGAAGTTATGGTGTTATGGAGCTTGGGAAGAAGTGCAAAATACAAAACAAATTATGTGATGGCAACTTCAACATTCCACATCAAAAAAAATAAAAGAAAAGGACCCACGAGATTACCTAATAGATTATTACTTGACTTCAAATTACAAGCCCATGTCATGAGAAGTATAGCAGCCCACTTAGGAGTATTGGGTCAATGTTTTGACAGAAGGAATTAAGGAGGGATTACAAAGAAAACCTAATGTTTTTTATATATATTCAACAGCTACCGCAGAAGAGCGACCACAGAAGATCTTACCCACAAGAAGAATAAAATTTTTGATTTTATTAATTTTAGATTCAACTTTGGGAGTTTTGAGCATGATTGGAGAGCACTCTTAAAACATAGACCAAGATCTGGGAGCAAGATTGATTCAAGCTTGAAGATCATTCGGTTTCATCTCGTTTTAGATTATTTTTCTTTGTTTCATAGATTCTCTTGTTTATGTTTATAAAGTTTGCAAGTTTATTATTGTTCTTAATGGTTTTCAACCTTACGAGTAGCTAACTTTTTAGTACTACTTAGGTTTGGTTGAAGACTAGTATGTTTTGACTAAAGTTTTGTTTTTTATCTCATATGTTCGTTTATTAATCTTAGAACTTGATTTTTTTCCTATTAATTATGGATATGTCTAATGTTTTATGCGTGAAAGTTGCTGCCATGGTTGTATATGCTTGATCTTGATTGATTGTGTGACACCTAGATTAGGTTTTATACATTATAATTAATTTATTTGTGTTTTTAATTTTAAACATTGATTTGATAGTATTTTTGGTGTGCTACCTTATCTAAAACCTAGGTGTGATAGATATTTCTTAAGACATACTACCCATTGCTTGTTAGGTTTAGATTTCATGAGAGAATGTATTGCCTTTCATTCATGGTGTTAGTGTTTTAGGGTATTCAATTGAACTTGATTAAGTTGTCCTTGTCTTAGGATTGTAGAATATAACTTAAAGATATTGTTGTAGAAAACCTAAGGGTGATCTTTCATTAGACATTTTAATAAACCTATCTAGTGTTTCACACGTGTCTTTTGTTTTCTTAGGGAATAGACCTAGTTAACCCTACTTCTGTACTTTAGAGATAGCCATACGAGTCATTGCCTTTGTGTCATTAAATGTTAATTGGATTCCTACCTAGGTAGTTATTTACATATTTGATCGTATTCAAGTTTCAAGGTTGAATTCTTAATTTGTTTATCTCAATGTCATGTTTAGATTATTTAATTTTATTTATATTATTTATTTAATTTATTAATAATTATTTGGAATTAATCTAATTAATTAGGTTAAAAGTCGAAAGAGGTTTATTGCAGAAGCCGTCAAACGTGTCTCTATGGTGGTTAGATATCTGAATTAACCTAAACTTTACTATATCGTGACCTGTACACTTGCCGTTTGTGTGAAGTTTAGTTGGGAATTTTTATTTTAAACTAATTTGTGAAAAACATTTTCTTAATAAAATAATATATTTTTTCACACATCAAAGACAATTTATTTAAAATATGTATTTAGGTTTACACAATATTTATTCGGATAATTGGAATTGATTAAACGCCATGTAGGCTATGGATCTTTGGACTTGAATTTTATAATTTCCGCTACATTATGTTAATATCAGTCAGTTACAGGAAGTCCCAGTCAATGGGGCGTGAAAAACACTAGTTTATATGGGGAATTATAGGGGTATTTGGAGTACAACTAGCAATAAACACATGTTTTGGATGTGTAAATTCGACTGCACAATGCATGCTTTTATAGCCAGTTCGTGGTCCTTTCGCGGACCGCTAAGGAGAAAAGTGGTGGTCCACCACTTGGCCATGGCAGCTGAGACCTTTTAACTAATCAAATTTTGACATGTGTCACTTACAAATCCTTGTCAGCATACAAGTGTTAAGCCAGGATGACACGTGTCATCCCCTCAGTCCTTGTCAGCGTGCCACACGTCATGTCACATCCCCCTTATAGCTAAAACACAAGGATGTAATAGACGGGATCATCATAACTCATTGATAGTTCTTAGAGATGCACTAAAATGATGAAAACCAACGTGTCATGACGTCACCCGACACAAATGGAGACTTGTGTCGTAGTTAGTCAATTCCACGACAAACATAGTCAACAAGTATAATCAATTCAAATCCCATAACCCGAGAACAAGTAAAGGCAACATGCCAATAAATAATAATTTAAATGAAACATGGATGCTTGAAACACTAGAGCAACATGAAATCCTTAGGGTCATCTGTAAGGCATCAACTCTAACTATCTGCAATTATTGTTGTTACCTGAAAAGATATGCTCAAAGGGTAACACATGGTTGGTGAGTTCGCAGGTTTAAATAATGAACAAAATGGATGTTATGTAAAAGTTGGTATGACATAAGTGTATATAGTTTTAAGCAAGCAATATCACATGTAATCATGAGTCTCACAACTAAACCTACGACTTACACACAGATCTTGTCGGAACGTATTCACCCTAGGTGCGTTCATGACCAATATCAATCCCAACTAGTAAAATAACAAGCAAGGGTGGGGGTGTCAACCCAATAGTACTATCAATACCAGTCCGCCAGCTCCGACACTAGAGTTAAACAGTTGTGAATAAAAAACAACATAGAAAACTCATGCATGTACCATATATTAACTTACAAAACAGTAAACACAACAGTCCTAAAGATTAAACGAATTCAGAGCACAAAAAGGGTGAGCATACTTTTCCCCCTAGGTTATATAAATAATTGTAATGAAAATGGGGCCGTGAAACTCACCTTGATTAGTATGAAGAAGATTGAATTTTAACCACAAACTTAACAAGCTACAAACAATAGTACATACGAGGATTACTATTTATTCAAAACTAACAGATAACCCGCCTTGTTAATACCCTCACAACCAGACATGCTACTCAGATAACCAAGATGTTGGGTTTTGTTGATTAGCATCCAAACTTCGGTCAAATGGAAATCGTTCTTGTCGTGACATTTGCTTGTTTACACTTGACGTGTAAATTTTATGTTACATGTATATTTGGTTTTATTTGATTTAAAAAGGTTATTCATTCATAAATTTTAATATCAATAAAATTCATATTTTTAATCTTCATTTTTAATTATTAGCTCATTTTAGTTGTTTATATTATTACTCTTAAATTATTAGTTTTTAGAAAATATTTCAATACACTATACTTTTTGCGTACAGATTTTGTAAAATCAGTTTAGAGATCAAAACGACTATAAAATGACGCGAGACCAATTGAATTTTAATGTTAACACATGGAATTAACTTTCTGGAGAAGATCACATTTTTTAATAAAAGTTAAGAGATATATGTGTTTCTAAAGTCGGACCAACAATCTGCCAAAACATTCAGTTTTAACCAATCCTTTTGAATCAACTATTTGGGGGCTTAAATGTAACAACCGACTCCTAGGTCCAGCTCCAGAACTCTAATGTAAATTAAGATTTGTTTATTTTCAATGTTCCATGTATTTTTATGTACTCTCTTCTTTGTAATTAACAAATTACTTGTATTAAAAATAAAATTTTGGATTCTCCATCCGCATTTCTTTGGTCTTCATCCGCATTTCTTTGGTCTTCATCCACATTTCTTTAGCCTTCATCCGCATTTCTTTGGTCTTCATCCGAATTTCTTTGAATTTTCACTTGGGCGCATCACAACTGTTTAGGCGCATTACAACTGTTTAGGCGCATTACGGCTGTTCTGACGCATTTAA
This sequence comes from Flaveria sonorensis, assembly GCA_025506505.1. Taxonomy (NCBI): domain Eukaryota; kingdom Viridiplantae; phylum Streptophyta; class Magnoliopsida; order Asterales; family Asteraceae; genus Flaveria; species Flaveria sonorensis. The sequence continues at coordinate 22,071,801 of CM046424.1, forward strand.
CACTTAGGCGTATTTGACACTTAGGCGCATGACAACTGTTTAGGCGCCCAGAAAGTGGGTGCATGAGCACTGTTCGGGCGTTTTTGCCAACACTTAGCATTTTAAAATATTCGAACCCTTCTAGAAACATTTGACCTGGTCAGTGCACCTCCAAACTGGCCAATGTATCGGCTGTTGCCATGCATTCGGCCATTCCACCACTCAACCACACCACCCCTCGGTTCTCACTAACCCGAATCCACACTCCATCTCCTCCTTCAATAACCAAAGCTCCTACTTCCTTCACCCTTTCCACACTCTGTCGAACTCTCTCTACACTCTATCTCTCTCTCTCTCTCGGCAAATCATCACAACTAGGAACCGAGAACTCCTCAAGCTTCAACCAAGCAGGGAACAAGGACTTCAAGCCTCAAACTCTCGGAACAACCATTCACGCACCTCTTGAATCACTCTAAACTTGGAACAACTTGTGAGTAAGCTTTCTTGCACCCGAACAAAACTTTTATTGTTGTCTTCTCTACCTTTCCTCCTTTGAAACCCATGTTTCTTGTTCAAAGGCAGGAACCCGCGACCAAGTTGATTGCTTTGTGTGACTTGCAGTTCTACAAGAGGTACACACTCCTTCATACATGTTTAACTTGTGTTATTGCCATGAATCAACCCGGAAACCCCTCTTTCATAGGTTTTCAGGACCATTCCACTCAATGTTCCGAATCTAACCTCCATATTGATACCTAAAAACCTATTTAAATTATCCTATAAACATTTTATGGTCTGGACCTATCGATTTCAGTATGTTAATGGGTGTTTAAAACCCGAGAATTCATGTTACACAAGTGTAAATGATGACTTATGTGCCCAACCATGACCTTGTTACCTTAGGTTGCTATGCCCATGGGTAAATCTAAATTTTCAGAATGTTTGATGATGTTCAACTGTTTTGATATTGGGATGGATATGTTGGTATGATGATTTGGACCTTAGAATGCTTGTTAGGGACCCGAATAAGTGATAGATGTAGCTTAGCATAGCCAAATTCATGACAACTTGTTAGATAAAAAATTTTCAGGTCCTATGACTATTAAATCAGTGGCTAAAACCGTACTTGGGGGAAACGTTGGGTCAACATGTTAATTCTATGCACTTATTTAGCTTAAACGAGTTTAACCGGGAGATTTTTTGAAATAAAATTTTAAAAAGATTGTAACGAGCCTTAATGCATGAAAACCATGACTTTTTAGTAAGATGAGGACCCCAAACCCATATTTTGACAAAAATATATGATGAGAATAGGTTAAAGTGTCAATTTTGGGTAAAAACGGGTTAAATATCGAAAACAAGATCTTTGTGCAAAGGACCCCAAAAATCTTTCTAAACCTGATTTAAAAGTGATATAAGGACCCCTAGAAACTTTTAAGGGCCATAATGTGTCAAAAGTTGGACAGAACCAACTTCGGGGTAAAAATTGTAGTTTTGGAAACTTGAGGGGCTAAAGTGTAAATTCTGAAAAAAATCGACCATATTTCACTAGCTATGTGACCAGAAACTATTATTGGACTTACTATTATGCAAACCAACTTATAAGAATCAAAACATGTCTTCACATGCCAAAAATCCAAACTTTCCTAAAAATGAAACTTTTTGACACAAACTTCTAAGGGATGTGGTCATATATATACCTTTTAAACACATAATACCCTTGATTACACTTCCAAGAGTCTAAGAATATATAGCTTATGCATGTGTCTTACTTTTAGGGTGCTAGGACCTGAATCTATCTGTGTTTGAAGAATCATTTATCTGCTCAAGGTGAGTTCCTAGTGTTCCCATTTTACTATTATTTTGGGACGAAGCATGCTATGTTTGAACTAAACTTATTTGAGTACTACTATGTGATGTTATTCTATGTTGTGGCTATTATTAGAACCTACACCCCTGTATCACAATCATTAATTCTATGTGAACCGCTTGTTTATATGGGTTGATCTACTTGGGGAATCCCCACGCACAGTGCCTTTCGATACAGGAAGGGTACCACACTGAGATCCTGCGGGGTCGTTGTGGCATGTGACAGGTTTTATTAGATACTATGGTGTACTAATTGGCAGGTATGGTATGCTTTCTGAGGCTCAGTTTCCCTCTATGGGATTACCGGCAACACAAGTTTAGAAGATGCTAGCCGGGGCTGACTGCAGGGTTGATTTGTGATCCCACAACTAAGATACTATGTTTTAAACTAAACTATGGATTCAATGAGTCCTTTTGTTTTTAAACTTTAAGCACTTGAACTCACCAACTTTTTAGTTGACACAATTTTTTTTGAGCATGTTTCAGGTAATCCTTGATGAGCTTGCATTTTAGGGAAGACTCCAAAGCTGGCCTTGTACTGTTACTACCCCTGGCATTACTTGAACTTCTAAAACATTTATAAACATTTAAAATTGTTGAGACTAATATGAATACTTATGTAATGGGTCATTGTTACTTTTGGGTTTGACTGTGTTAACCCAGTTAAAACTTTGTGTAACGTAATGCCATTGTGATTTCTCTCCTTGTGTGCTCTGGTGTGGTTTTGTTTCTGCTACCATGTATGTTGCTAATCTGAGACGTCCCACCCTCTTCTGGGCCTGGGATGTGACAGATTGGTATCAGAGCCATAGGTTGTAGAGAAATCGGGAATACGTTAGTGGATCCTAGGCTACAACCCTGATACCCTAGGACTGTCCTGTTTTGGAATGCGTTGGGATAAATGGGTTGGGTAAATTGATGGTTACACTTGATCAACATAATCATGAATTTACTGGACGCGTGAGTTCCGACACAATCCCCTATTTGGTGTTAAAATCTTTTTTTTTTGGTTTGGAAAATGTTTTGGTATGAATCTAAACTTTGTCTTGACTTTGCGGTAACCGTGTTTTTATTAATATGAGATACTACTACCTTCGTTACTGTTGTAACTGTTATTATGAGATACTATCGTCACTATTGCCATGAGCTATGAGAAACCAAATTACTCATGATGATTTTACAAGAACTCGAGGACTATGGCCAACAATGGAAAAGCTCCCGCACTTCCCTTGGACAAGACCGCCCCTATAGGACGGCTGAGGAGGGCGCTTTCCCCGTCTCAATATGAGGAGTACATTAGGCGGTGCAGTCACCCCGGATGGATATCTATTACATCTGATGACACCGAGCCATCCGAAGATTCATCCCCGACATCTCAGTCAAGGAGCCGGACCCACTCCAACTCACCTCATGTACCAGCACCAGCGCACTCGCCCATCCCACCTATTAGGAATAAGGGCGTGTGAGTCATCACTCGACCATGGAAGAGTACCCGACCTGGAGCTTCTGTCTCGTTTAGGATGCCGCCTCCTCCACCTCCACCTGCGAATGCTCCTGCGCCGGCGCCCCCGATGATGGGACCACCTAGACGCCTACCTTAGGATGAGTTTTGGATGCTTCCAAGGCACAGCATGTATGATGGCCCGAGCGTGTTAGCAGGGGACCACTACTCGCAGTCCAGCCGCCGTGCCAGTGACTTCGGCCGTCTGACCCTACGTTGAGTGATATACTAAGGACCATCAATCGTCACGAGTTGACGATTCAGCACGCCACACGGACCTCGCAGTCCGCCCAATTTCAAGCACTAATTGCGTCCCACGGTGTCCAGCGCTTGGAGCAAGAACAAAAGAAGAAGGGGTCAGGCTGGTTTGGGTGGTTAAAGAAGAAATGGTAATAGTAACTGGATGAAACTTGATTATTGAATGATGCTATTTTTATGAGAAACTATTTATCTCTGATACTATTTTTGGGGGTGATGGCACCTTCCAGCTTGTATTGCTATGAAACTATCGACCCTATTTGGTGCTTGTTTTACTATCTATGATTGAGCTTCTTTTATGATACTATCTTATCTATTGCTGGTTGTTTGTTTGGGTTATGTAATAGTATATTCTAGGGATCTATCTTGATTGCCTTTTTGAATTGCTAATTGATTATATGAAAATATGAGACTATGTATGACTTATTGTGTGTTATGAGAACCTTGGTGTATTGTGGAATGACCTTTGGGAGTCAATTGGTGTGTAGGATACTCGAAAAAAATTATGAGACACTAAATGAGTTTAACTATGATTGACACCAGAATGCCGCTTAGAAGGGAAACGCGCGGAGGAAGAAACAGCGGTGTTGGACGGCCCAGGGGTAGAGGTGGGAACCGATCACCCACTCCACCCAGGGCCGACCGGGAGGAGAACTCTAACCGTGAAAACGATGAAAGGATTGCCAACTTGGTGGCCCAACAAATTGCAAATGCTATTCCCACCATCATCACGCAAATAAATGCTGATCGGGGAAATACATCCCAGATTGATGGACTCGGAAACAATGCGGGAGATGCTAGGAATGTTGAAGAAGTAAGGACCGGGTGTTCTTACAAAACTTTTATGTCATGCAAGCCTAAAGACTTCTTCGGCACTGAGGGAGCAATAGACACCTACCGCTGGTTGGACGAAATGGAAGTTGTGCTGGATATAAGCGAGTGCAAGAACGAACATATGGTCAGGTTTGCCTCCCAATCTCTAAAAGGGCCAGCCTTAGAATGGTGGAAGACTATCGTTCATCCAAGGGGCAGAGATGCTGTCGGCCGCATGAAGTAGTTGGATTTCCGAGAACTGATGACCGGTAAATACTGTCCGATGAACCAACTGGAGAAACTAGAGGCAGAATTTCTGAGCCTGGAAATGAGGGGCTCAAATTACACTGAGTACATAAACCGGTTCTCTGCTCTGTCCAGACTTTTGCCTCACTTGGTAACTCCCAAATCTAAAGGCGTAGCCCGATTCATCTGGGGTCTGCATCCCAGAGTCAGAAGCATGGTCCGATCTGCTAGACCCACAACCCTCCAGTCAGTTGTCGATCTTACTAGCAGCTTAACGGATGACCTGATCAGGGATGGATGGACAGATCAGGGGAGGAACAAGGATAAGAAGAGGTTATCGGGCAAGAAGAGAAGATGGACAGACGTTAGAAGGGCCAGTGGCAGTGGTAGTAGCTCAAGCAGAAGGGCCGATGAAAGGGCAAGACGTGACGAGCAAGGGGCAAGAGGTCAAAGACTCTATGTAGGTACCAACCCTTTATGCACCAAATGCAAACTGCACCACCAAGGGGAATGCAATCCGATGCCCTGCTTTAGGTGTAAACAAACTGGCCACCTGATAAAGGATTGTACCTTCGAGCCCGGGAAGCAATGTTACGAATGTGGGGATCCGGGACACATGCGAAACAAGTGTCCTAAGCTAGCAAGAGACATGGACACTAGGCCTAACAAGCCTAAAGGAAGAGTGTTCGTAATGGACCCCAAGGGTGCTCGCAAGGATCCTGACGTGGTAAACGGTACGTTCCTTATTAATAACCACCCTGCTACTGTTTTGTTTGATCCTGGCGCAACTGGTAGTTTTGTTTCTACTACCTTTAGGCATTTAATTAATTTGGAAGCGTTTGCCCTAACTGATGCTTACGCGGTAGAATTAGCTGATGGCAAGATAATAGAAACCAATGAAATTATCAAAGATTGCATGATAGAATTAAAGGGTAAGCCGTTTAAAATAGACTTGATGCCTATTATGTTAGGGGGATTTGATGCAGTTGTGGGAATGGATTGGTTAGCAAAATATAAGGCTGTATTTGTATGTGGTGAGCGCTTGCTTAGGATACCTCTAACTGATGGAAGCATGCTAACAATCCACGCTGACAGAAACGACACGCTATACCCTATGATTTGCCACTTGAAGGCTACCAAGAGCCTCCGCAAGGGATGCCCAGCTTTCATAGTCTACGTTATGAAGGCAAAAGAGGAAAAGAAAAAAGATATACCGGTAGTGGCTGAATACCCAGATGTTTTTCCCGAGGACCTACCGGGACCACCTCCCACTAGACAAGTCGAATTCCAGATAGATCTAGTGCCTGGTGCGGCACCAGTGGCCAAGGCACCCTACCGACTCGCTCCACCCGAAATGAAGGAGCTAATGGTGCAAATCCAAGAATTGCTGGATAAGGGATTCATCCGGCCAAGTGTTTCTCCGTGCGGTGCACCGGTATTGTTCGTCAAGAAGAAGGACGGGACCCTGCGAATGTGTACTGACTATCGCGATCTTAACAAGCTTACAATCAAGAACCGCTATCCTCTCCCAAGAATCGATGACTTGTTTGATGAATTACAGGGAGCTAGCTATTTATCCAAGATAGACTTAAAATCAGGATACCATCAACTAAAGATAAGGGAAGAAGGCATACCCAAGACAGCCTTCAGGACTAGGTATGGACACTATGAGTACTTAGTCATGCCCTTTGGACCGACTAATGCACCTGCGGCATTTATGGACCTCATGAACCGAGTATGTCGCCCGTATCTAGACAACTTCGTGATTGTATTTATTGATGATATTTTGATCTACTCCCGTAGTAAGGAAGAGCATGAGAAGCACCTTAGACTGATTCTTGAGTTGCTCAAGAATGAGCAGTTATATGCAAAGTTCCCCAAATGTGAGTTTTGGATGCGCGAAATCCAGTTTCTAGGACATATGGTGAACAAAGAAGGTATCCAAGTGGATCCAACAAAAATAGAAGCCATTAAAAACTAGAAGATTTCTGAAACCCCAACAGAGATAAGGCAATTTCTTGGTCTAGCCGGATACTACTGAAGGTTCATTAAGGATTTCTCATGGATTGTACAACCATTGACTGCTCTAACCAAGAAGAGAACAACCTTCACATGGGGAACGGAGCAGAATGAAGCCTACAAATTACTCAAGGAGAAGCTGTGTAGTGCACCAATCCTCGCCCTACCTGAAGGTGTTGATGATTTTGTGGTCTATTGCGACGTGTTGTGTCAGGGGCTGGGATGCGTGTTGATGCAGCAAGATAAGGTGATTGCTTACGCATCCAGATCATTGAATGACCATGAGAGAAACTATACTACCCACGATCTGGAACTGGGTGCCATGGTGTTTGCCCTCAAGATATGGAGACACTACCTTTACGGCACCAAATGCGTCAGTTACACTGACCATAAAAGTCTGCAACATATCCTTGAACAAAAGATGCTAAATATGCGCCAACAAAGATGGGTAGAACTGCTGAGTGATTATGAATGCGAAATTCGCTACCACCCAGGAAAGGCCAATGTGGTGGCTGATGCCCTGAGTAGAAAGGAAAGGGAAAAACCCCTTCGTGTCCGTGCTCTGAGAATGAGCGTGTATACCAGTCTTACCACTAGATTGATAGAGGCACAAAAGGAAGCCTTGAGCAATAACAAACTAGCGGAAGAAATGCTAACAGGAATGGAAAAACGTTTGGAAGTGAGTAATGATGGATTGTATAAGCATGAGGGAAGGACATGGGTACCGAAACACGGAGGAATTAGAGAGATAGTCCTAGATGAAGCACACAAATCTAGATACTCAGTTCATCCGGGGAGCGACAAAATGTATCAGGACGTAAAGGCTCTTTTCTGGTGGTCCGGAATGAAGAAATCCATTGCTACCTATGTAGGGAAATGCCTGACGTGTGCAATGGTAAAGGCATAGAACCAAAAGCCATCAGGAACCTTACAACAGCCCGAAATTCCCGAGTGGAAATGGGATAACATTACGATGGACTTCGTTACAAAGTTGCCAAGAACTTCTCGTGGACATGATGCAATCTGGGTAATAGTGGATAGGCTGACCAAATCAGCTCACTTCCTACCGATACGAGAAGACTACGACTTACCAAAACTAGCACAACTATACATCAATGAGATTGTAACAAGGCATGGAGTGCCCCTATCGATTATCTCAGACCGTGATAGTCGTTTCACATCATGATTCTGGAGGTCTCTCAAACAGGCTTTGGGGACACGACTTGATTTAAGCACCGCATACCATCCTCAAACTGATGGGCAAAATGAAAGAACCATTCCGACACTAGAAGAGATGTTGAGAGCTTGTGTGATCGATTTCGGGGGAAGTTGGGATAATCACCTTCCTCTGGTGGAGTTTTCCTACAACAATAGTTATCACGCAAGTATAAAAGCAGCGCCATACGAAGCTTTATATGGTAGAAAATGCCGATCATCGTTAAGCTGGAATGAGATTGGTGATAGCCAGATAATGGGGCCTGATATCGTAATGGAAACCACGGACAAAGTGTTCAAGATTAAGGAACGATTAAGAGCAGCCCGAGATCGTCAAAAGAAGTACGCCGATAGGAGGCGGAAGCCCCTAGAATTTCAAGAGGGCGATAGAGTGATGCTAAAAGTAGCACCGTGGAAAGGCATGGTGAGATTCGGCAAGAAGGGCAAGCTGAGCCCAAGATACATTGGACCATTCGATAGTTTATCAAGAGTTGGTCTGGTAGCATACCAGTTAAGGCTACCCCAAGTGCTGAGCTACGTACATGACACTCTTCACGTGTCCAACTTAAAGAAGTGTTTCGTTGATAAGACCTTGGAACTCCTATTGAAAGATGCCAAACTCACCAAAGAGCTAAAGTTTGTGGAAGAACCCATAGAGATTACTGATCGACTAGTCCAGAAACTCAGACGAAGTCGGATACCCGAAGTGAAAGTAAGATGGAACTCTAGGCAAGGACCCGAATTCACATGGGAACGAGAAGATATGATGAGGAAGAAGTATCCACACCTCTTTAAACCCACTCGTCCAGAATCTAATCGAAGATAAATTTCGGGACGAAATTTCCCAAACGGTGGGTGAATGTAACAACCGACTCCTAGGTCCAGCTCCAGAACTCTAATGTAAATTAAGATTTGTTTATTTTCAATGTTCCATGTATTTTTATGTACTCTCTTCTTTGTAATTAACAAATTACTTGTATTAAAAATAAAATTTTGGATTCTTCATCCGCATTTCTTTGGTCTTCATCCACATTTCTTTGGTCTTCATCCGTATTTCTTTGAATTTTCACTTGGGCACATCACAACTGTTTAGGCGCATTACAACTGTTTAGGCGCATTACGGCTGTTCTGGCGCATTTAACACTTAGGCGTATTTGACACTTAGGAGCATGACAACTGTTCAGGCACCCAGAAAGTGGGTGCATGAGCACTATTTGGGCGTTTTTGCCAAAACTTAGCATTTTAAAATATTCAAACCCTTCTAGAAACATTTGACCAGGTCAGTGCACCTCCAAACTGGCCAATGCATGGGCTGTTGCCATGCATTCGGCCATTCCACCACTCAACCACACCACCCCTCAGTTCTTACTAACTCGAATCCACACTCCATTTCCTCCTTAAAAAACCAAAGCTCCTACTTCCTTCACCCTTTCCACACTCTGTCGAACTCTCTCTACACTTTATCTCTCTCTCTCTCTCTCTCTTGGCAAATCATCACAACTAGGAACCGAGAACTCCTCAAGCTTCAACCAAGCAGGGAACAAGGACTTCAAGCCTCAAACTCTTTGAAAAACCATTCACGCACCTCTTGAATCACTCTAAACTCGGAACAACTTGTGAGTAAGCTTTCTTGCACCCGAACAAAACTTTTATTGTTGTCTTCTCTACCTTCCCTCCTTTGAACCCATCTTTCTTGTTCAAAGGAAGGAACCCATGACCAAGTTGATTGCATTGTGTGACTTGCAGTTCTACAAGAGGTACACACTCCTTCATACATGTTTACCATGTGTCATTGCCATGAATCAACCCGGAAACCCCTCTTTCATAGGTTTTCAGGACCATTCCACTCACTGTTCTGAATCTAACCTCCATATTGATACCTAAAAACCTATTTAAATTATCCTATAAACATTTTATGGTCTGGACCTATCGATTTCAGTATGTTAATGGGTGTTTAAAAACCAGAGAATTCATGTTACACATGTGTAAATGATGACTTATGTGGCCAACCATGACCTTGTTACCTTAGGTTGCTATGCCCTTGGGTAAATCTGAATTTTCAGAATGTTTGATGATGTTCAACAGTTTTGATATTGGGATGGTTATGTTGGTATGATGATTTGGACCTTAGAATGCTTGTTAGGGACTCGAATATGTGAGAGATGTAGCTTAACATAGCCAAATTCATGACAACTTGTTAGATACAAAATTTTCAGGTCCTATGACTATTAAATTAGTGGCTAAAACCATACTTGGGAGAAACGTTGGGTCAACATGTTAATTCTATGCATTTATTTAGCTTAAACGAGCCTAACCGGGAGATTTTTTGGAATAAAATTTTAAAAATATTTTAACGAGCATTAATCCATGAAAACCATGACTTTTCAGTAAGACGAGGACCCCAAACCCATATTTTGACAAAAATATTTGACGAGAATAGGTTAAAGTGTCAATTTTGGGTAAAAACGGGTTTTAACGGGTTAAATGTCGGAAACAAGATCTTTGTGCAAAGGACCCCAAAACTCTTTCTAAAACTGATTTAAAAGTGATATAAGGACCCCTAGAAACTTTTAAGGGCCATAATGTGTCAAAAGTTGGACAGAACCAACTTCGGGGTAAAAATTGTAATTTTGGAAACTTGAGGGGCTAAAGTGTAAATTCTGAAAAAAATCGACCATATTTCACTAGCTATGTGACCAGAAACTATTATTGGACTTACTATTATGCAAACCAACTTATAAGAATCAAAACATGTCTTCACATGCCAAAAATCCAAACTTTCCTAAAAATGAAACTTTTTGACACAAACTTCTAAGGGATGTGGTCATATATATACCTTTTAAACACATAATACCCTTGATTACACTTTCAAGAGCCTAAGAATATGTAGCTTATGCATGTGTCTTGCTCTTAGGGTGCTAGGACCTGAATCTATCTGTGTTTGAAGAATCATTTATCTGCTCAAGGTGAGTTCCTAGTGTTCCCATTTTACTATTATTTTGAGATGAAGCATGCTCTGTTTGAACTAAACTTATTTGAGTACTACTATGTGATGCTATTGTATGTTGTGGCTATTGTTAGAACCTACACCCATTGTATCACAATCATTAATTCTATGTGAACCGCTTGTTTATATGGGTAGATCTACTTGGGGAATCCCCCACGCACAGTGCCTTCCAATACAGGAAGGGTACCACACTGAGATCCTGCGGGGTCGATGTGGCATGTGACAGGTTTTATAAGATACTATGTTGTACCAATCGGCAGGTATGGTACGCTTTCTGAGGCTCAGTTTCCCTCTATGGGATTACCGGCAACACAAGTTTAGAAGAGGCTAGCCGGGGCTGAGTGCAGGGTTTATTTGTGATCCCACAACTGAGATACTATGTTTTAAACTAAACTATGGATTCAATGAGTCCTTTTGTTTTTAAACTTTAAGCACTTGAACTCACCAACTTTTTAGTTGACACAATTTCTTTTTGAGCATGTTTCAGGTAATCCTTGATGAGCTTGGATTTTAGGGAAGGCTCCAAAGCTAGCCTAGTACTGTGACTACCCCTAGCATTACTTGAACTTCTAAAACATTTATAAACATTTGAAATTGTTGAGACTAATATGAATACTTATGTAATGGGTCATTGTTACTTTTGGGTTTGACTGTGTTAACCCGGTTAAAACTTTGTGTAATGTAATGCCATTGTGATTTCTCTCCTTGTGTGCTCTCATATGGTTTTGTTTCCACTGCCATGTATGTTGCTAATCTAAGACATCCCACCCTCTTCTGGGCCCGGGGTGTGTCATTAAACATCATGGTTTTTGATGAGACTAATTGGGTTCGAAAGTAGACTCTTTGAATTTAGTTTTAGACTTCAAATTCATCCATTTTTAACTTTGTATGACCAAGTTATCACTTGTATAAAATGACCCAATTTTCTGACAGTAAGCCATCTAAAATACAACAATTACCCTTTGCTCCAAATCCCACAATTCTTGACAATAGTTGACCCGAGTAACCAACTGACACTTATTTTATGTTCCATTGAAATAATCACAAACACATGTATATATATATATATATATATATATATATATATATATATATATATATATATATATATATAACTCACTCACTATAAGGCCCTGATCCCAGGAAACCTTACAGTTGGTCATTCACAGCAAAAACATAGATTTAAAACATTCTCTTAGATAAACATTACAGCGGAAAAGTACATTAAGTTTTAATCCATTACGACATAACTCAAATAAAACATTAATATTGTCTTTAAAACATCAAATAGTCTTTAAAGTCTTCTTAGTAATCTTCTTAATCAAGGATGCCGGCCCTCAGATGCCAAGTAGCTTCTAGAATCCATGCCCACATTCACTCAAGTCCAACAGCTCACGTGTCAAACTAATATGCATACAAAAGTCAGCTTCGCTGATTGAATTCTAGGTTTACTTTATCAAATAACTTTTTAGTAAGATATATTAACTTATCATTCGAATGTAGTTATCACATATCCGAACATTACTATACCAGACTATTCCTTTATTACCAATACTTTCATTTATTTGATATCTATGTCTCTTCATTATCTGTCAATTCCCAGTCACTATTGGTGCCTATGATGAATAAGGGACTTTACCGACATGCCAATCTAGGCCTTATAGTTGTACCCACACAGGCCATTATTGTCATGCCAATCCTGGCCTTACTGACCTACCTATCCGGGTCTTTACAATACTGACATGCCAATCTAGGCCTTACTGTCATGAGGGCATAACAAATGCAAACCTCCACTGTCATTTTATTACAAGGCTTTACTTTACAAAGGTACACGTTATGGGCCCAATAACATTTCTTTAGGTTTCACTTTCATCTTTAGGTTATATATAATATAACACAACATATTCCAAGACATATCATCATTACCAAGATCATATCACAATAAGAAAAGCACGATATGAATTCACTAGAAAACCCCATTTCCTATATAAGATAGTGCATAAAACTTTGCTTTAAAAGAACTGGTCATTTAGTATGCCTATCGCCCCAAAACGTTTAAAACATGTATGAATCAGGGGATCTAGAACTCACCTAATGAGTATATTGCTATCAGTCTTAGACGAATTCAGGTCAACAAATAAGTCGCACAATCTGCCTGGAAATTACCACACGAATCTATCATTTTCTATGAAATACAGCTAGTTTCACAGCTAGTTTGCACGCAATTTCGCACACAGTTTCGCATGCAGTTTCTCACACAGTTTCGCATGCAGTTTCTCATGCAGTTTCGCATGAGATCTCTGCCAAACATTGTTTCGCAGCTAGTTTGGCATGCAGTTTCGCATGCAGTTTCTCACGCAGTTTCTCACGCAGTTTCTCACACAGTTTCGCATGATAAGACTGCAGTTTCGCTGGACAAGTTTTTTAACTCGTTTTTCATCAAAAATCTTCATTGTTCAACCAAAATCTATACTTTTTACATCCAAACCTTTAGTTTATCATTTCTAAGGCTAGATCTAAGCTTTTTACACCATTTGATATGTACAAATATGATCTTTTTTGAAATCTTTCTCAAAACCATAAAAACCCAAAACTCAAGAATCAAACCCAGATCTACAGAGATGTTTAGATGGTGATTCTAACCTGGATTTCTTGCTCTTTTCTTGTTGATTTGATGTTCAAACACCAGATCTTTAATCCTTCAATCAATAAAACTCCAAATCTTCAAGTTTCTTCACTTTCTCTCACTACTTCTCTCTCTAAGTTGTTAGTGGCTTGAGTTGAAAGAAATGGAGAATGTGGCTGAGTATGGGTGTTTAATGGGTGTTTAGGCCCTTAAACCCATCAAACCCTTAGCCCATAAGGTAATTTTTCCCATAATCATTTTCTTTCTTTTTTTTTTACATAACCCTAACTTAACCATTATTACTAAGTTGCTCGCTTCAATATTCCGGGGTGTTACAAGTCTCCCCCCTTATTTAGGTTTCGTCCTCGAAACCTATCTAGTCGTTAAAAAGATCGGGGTATTGCTCTCTCATTTTTTTCTCGGATTCCCAAGTGACATCCGACCCCTTTTGGTGTTCCCATTGTACCTTGACTTGCTTGATCACTTTGTTTCTTATTTCTTTCACTTTTTTATCTACAATGGCAACTGGCTGCTCCAAATAATTCAACTTTTCCTCCACTTCAATATCATCAAGAGGCACAACCATCTCATCATCGACCAAACACTTTCGCAGATGCGACACATGAAAGGTGGGGTGAATCCTATTTAACTCTCCTGGGAGGTCCAGCCTGTAAGCTACATCTCCAACTCACGCCAATATCTTAAATGGCCCAATAAACCTGGGACTTAGCTTTCCCCTCTTCCTAAACTGGATAATTCCCTTCCATGCACCTTTAACGTTACTCTGTCACCCACCCTAAATTCTATTGGTCTCCTCTTTTTATTAGCGTATGACTTTTGTCTATCCTTGGCAGCTTTCATATAAGCCTTAATTTTCTCTAACTTTTCCCTCGTGGCTTCTACAACCTCTAAGCTTCCCAACTCTTTTTGCCCAATGTAATGCCCCAAATTTTCGATTGAAGGCGAAGTTCTCACGTGAGAGTGAGTTCTCGCGCTAGTGATAAAGTTCTTACGTGGAGGCAGTTTTCGTGCGAATAGAAGTTCTTGTGCGAGAACAGCTATGAGGAGAGAGAGAGACACTATAGATAGGCCCATGCACCCAATCTTCTCTACTTCATGCAAAAAGTACTCCTGTTGTGCTTGTGAAGACAGGAGTTGGTGCAAGGTGGTGTCTAGGGTATGTATTCGTCAATATTCGATGTATTTATGCATGTATGAACCGTATGTAATGATATTGCACATGATTATGTAGCTTTTGGATTGAAACACTCTCGGTTTTGTGTTGTTCGTGTGCAAAGATATTGTAAGGTGAGTTCTAGTCCCCTATTTTATGTGCTTTATCATGTTTTGGGGCTATTATGCATACCTAAACGAATGTTTTGTAAAAGAATGATGTTTATAACAGTTGTTGCATGTTGTGGGTGTTAAAGTTGTTAAGGAGTGATAACTTGTGGACAAAGTTGTGTACAACAGAAAAGTTATCGCGCGAGAGGCGAGTTCTCGGGCTAAAAGTAGTTTTCTCGGTTAACGGTTACTTTTTGAAAGTTCTCGCGCGAATGATGATGTTCTCGTGTGAATGATGAAGTTCTCGTGCAAATGATGATGTTCTCGCACGAATGATGATATTCTCGCGTGAATGATGATGTTCTCGCGCGAAGTGAGAAGTTCTCGCGCGAATGTGAGTTCTCACGCAAAACTTTGGATTGTTACGTGTTATGTTACCCCGTACGCATGCGTTAATAATGACTTAATGATGAACTTAATGCTAAAGAATTAAAGTACGTATGTAGATATTATATATATATATATATATATATATATATATATATATATATATCATGATAGTTAAAGGCTAAAGAACGATGTTAATTCACATGTGAAATGCGAAAGAATAGTTACCCTGTTACCCTGTATGGCACAGCTATGAAAACGTTAAAGCGTTAAAGAAGTCTTGCAAGCACTTGATAGGAGATATGCTTCATGCATTCTCACCCAATAGGAGTTACACTTCAGTGTGCTCACCTGATTGGAGATATACTTCATGCATTCTCACCTGATAGGAGTTACACTTCTGTGTGCTCACCTGATAGGAGATATGCTTCGTGCATTCTCACCCGATAGGAGTTACACTTCGGTGTGCTCATCCGATAGAAGTTATGCTTCGTGCATTCTCACCCGATAGGAGTTACACTTCGGTGTGCTCACCTGATAGGAGATATGCTTCGTGCATTCTCACCCGATAGGAGTTACACTTCGGTGTGCTCACCTGATAGGAGATATGCTTCGTGCATTTTCACCCGATAGGAGTTACACTTTGGTGTGCTCACCTGATAGGAGATATGCTTCGTGCATTCTCACCTGATAGGAGTTACACTTCGGTGTGCTCATTTGATAGGAGATATGCTTCGTGCATTCTCACCCGATAGGAGTTACACTTTGGTGTGCTCATCTGATAGGAGATATGCTTCGTGCATTCTCACCTGATAGGAGTTACACTTTGGTGTGCTCACCTTATAGGAGATATGCTTCGTGCATTCTCACCCGATAGGAGTTACACTTCGGTATGCTCACCGGATAGGAGATATGCTTCATGCATTCACACCCGATAGGAGGTACACTTCGGTGTGCTCATCTGATAGGAGATAAGCTTTGTGCATTCTCACCCGATAGGAGTTACACTTCAGTGTGCTCACCTGATAGGAGCTACACTTTGGTGTGCTCAGCTGATAGTAGATATGCTTCGTGCATTCTCACCCGATAGGAGTTACACTTAGGTGTGCTCACCTGATAGGAGATATGCTTCATGCATTCTCACCTGATAGGAGTTACACTTCGGTGTGCTCATCTGATAGGGGATATGCCTCGTGCATTCTCACCCGGTAATAACTAAGCTTCGTGCTAAGTTCAAATGATGAGGTAAAGTGAATGGTAAAGTAATGTATGGGTAACGTAACGGTAAAGTGAATGGTAAAGTAAAAGTTATGGTTTGGTTATCGAATGAGTTTGATAACGATGTTGATGATGAACGAGGTTAAAGTTTTTATGATGTTAATGCATGAGACAGTTTTGTTAAAGTAAACCTAGAGCTCACTCAGCGTCGCTGACTTTTGTATGCATATTAGATTGACAGGTATGCTATACATCTTTTGGGGGTGAGCTTGGCATGGATGGGAGAGAGCTACTTGGCACATGTTCGAGACTGGCATCCCGATAAAGAGCTTTAGTTGATAGCTAAAGTGATCTTTTGATGTATTTGCTTAATGATAGAAATTTTTTTACGTTCCGCTGCGTATATTAATGAAATTTGATGTTCGAGAACTTGTGTTTCTGATGTTCAAATCCAACTATGGGGCTTCCCGAAACAAGGACTTACACCCGACATCACCCCAACAGACTGGAGTTCTACATCATCTCCCGTACAACATTTCATATGGAGGCATCTTGATACTAGCATGATAGCTATTGTTGTAAGAAAAATCTGCTAATGGTAGATGACTATCCCAATTACCATGAAAGTCCATAACACATGCTCGTAACATGTCTTCCAATGTCCGTATCGTTCTTTCTGATTGACTATCTGTCTGCGGGTGGTATGCCGTACTGATATGCAACCTTGTCCCCATCTCTTCGTTAAGCCTTCTCCAGAATTTAGATGTAAATCGTGTGCCTCTATCTGACACAATTGATACAGGCATGCCATGTCATGCAACTATTTCTCTAATGAATAACTTCGCGAGCTTCTCTAAACTGATTGTTTCCTTGATAGGTAATAAATGAACACTCTTGGTTAATCTGTCTACTATTACCCAGATTGCATCATTGCCCTTGGTTGTACGTGGTAACTTAGTAATAAAATCCATGGTAATATGTTCCCACTTCCATTCTGGCATCTCCAACGGTTGAACATACCCATAGGACCTTTGATGCTCGACCTTCACTTGCAGGAATGTTAGGCATTTATTTACATACGCAACTACCTCTCTCTTCATCCCGGGCCACCGATAATCTTTCTTCAAATCATGGTACGTCTTATTTGCTCCTGTGTGTATTGAGTAGCGAGTCTTATGTGCTTCATCAAAAATTTTCACTAGCAAATTCCCATACCTCGGAACCCATATCCTACCATAAATGATCTTCACACCCAATGTGTTATCAACTAGGTCATCGAATTTTCCCACAATCCTTTCTTTCATAATTTGGGGTTCCTTCAAGGCTTCCACATGAGCTTCGCTTATTAATCTCATAATATCCGGGGTCACTACCAGCTGACAAGCCTTCACTTGAATTGGTTCATATCCTTTTTTTTCGGCTCAGGGCATCGGCTACCATATATGCCCTACCCGGGTGATAATGGATTTCACAATCATAATCCTTTATTAACTCCAACCATCTTCTCTGTCTCATATTCAAGTATTTTTGCTTGAAGAAATATTTCAAACATTTGTGATTGGTGAATATAGTGCACTTAATGCCATACAAATAATGTCTCCATATCTTCAAGGCGAACAATATTGCTGCTAGTTCCAAATCATGAACAGTGTAATTGACCTCTGTGTCCTTCAGCTATCTGGACGCGTAAGCTATAACCTTTCCTCTTTGCATCAATACACAGCCTAACCCATAGGAAGAGGCATCAGAGTATACCGCCAAGTCTTCATCTCCTTCTAGTAAGGCTAGTACTGGTGCCTTGGTTAATCTATCCTTCAATTCTTGAAATGCTTCCTCCCGATCCTTTCCCCAGTCGAACACCATGTTCTTCCTTGTTAACCTTGTTAATAGGGAGGCTATCTTGGAAAAGTCCATGATGAACCTTCTATAATAACCTGCCAATCCTAAGAAACTACCGATTTTGGATGGTGTCTTTAGAGATTTCCATTGCATAACTGCTTGAACTTTTGCTGGGTTGACAATAATCCCTTCCAAATTAATGACGTGTCCTAAGAGCTACACCTCACATAGCCAAAATGCACATTTTGAGAACTTTGCATACGATTTCTCCTTTCGTAATGTTTCTAACACCTCCTTGATATGCCAAGTGTGGTCTCATTCATTCTTTGAGTAGACTAAGATGTCGTCGATGAATACTATTACTGATCTGTCCAACATCGGTCGACACACATGATTCATTAAGTCCATAAATACTGCTGGAGCATTGGTTAGCCCGAATGACATAACTAGAAACTCATAGTGTTCGTAACGCGTTTGGAAAGCTGTCTTTGGAATATCTTGCTCCCTTACTTTCAGCTGATGATCCCCGGATCTGAGATCTATTCTGGAAAACCAACTTGCACCTTGCAAGTGATCAAACAAATCATCTATTCTTGGTAAAGGGTATTGATTCTTCATGGTCAGCTTATTCAATTCTCTGTAATCTCTACACATCCTCATGCTACCATCCTTCTTCTTTACAAACAACACTGGAGCACCCCACGAAGATATGCTGGGCCTAATGAATCCCTTACCAAGAAGTTCTTGCAGTTTTGACATGAGCTCTTTCATCTCGTACGGGGCTAGACGATATGGTGCTTTGGCAATGGGTTGGGCTCCTGGAAGTAGATCAATTTGAAATTATATCTCTCTATCAGGTGATACACCACCGGTACATCTGACAACTCTTTTTCTTTATCTTTAACGTCCTTGACATACGCTAGGTACGTCCCGCACCCTCGTCTCATAAATTTCTCTGCCTTAATCATGGAAGTAACCCTTGGCACTTTGCAGACATTATCGCCGTAAATTGTAACTGGACTACCATCGGGAGCCGTTAATTGAATTATCTTTTGCTGGCATATTATGTTGGCATCATAAGCAGCTAACCAGTCCATTCCTAGTACGACATTAAAACCACCTAAGGTCATGGCAAACAATCGCGCAGGAAAACAGTGACCTCCTAGTATTATAGGGCAATCATCTAACACCCTAGCTATTCTAATAGATTTACCATAAACCGTTTCTACTTCAAAAGCATCATCTATTTCCCTAGTTTGAATACCTAGGGTAGCACAGAAAGATGCAGATACAAAGCTCCTATTAGCACCACTATCAAATAATACAGAGGCACAAACATCATTGACGAGAAACATACCTGACACCACATCTGGGTCCTTCCTTGCCTCTTTCTTGTTCATGGTGAAAGCCCCTGCCTTGGACTTGGGCTTTCCATCATCCCCCTTGTCATCCTTCCCTCTTGTTCCTGAGCTCCCCGACTTAGTTTTCTTGCAATCCCTGCTATGGTGCCCTGACTCGTCACAGTTGAAGCACCTTTTTAATTTCGGGCACTCTCTAGCTATGTGACCAGTTTTCCCACACCTGTAGCATCCATAGCTACTCATTCAACATTCTCCCAGATGCCTCCTTCCACACTTCCCACAGTCCCTGATTTCATCAATCCCTTTCACAATAGCCTACTTTGCATCCACCCTTGCTTTCTTGTTTCCCGGTTGATAATTACCATTTTCGTACCTCTTCCCATTGTTTTTCCAAACCTTCCTTGGTTCACCCCCTGTTACCGACCTCCGATGATCATACAACCTTCCACTGAGATCCACTCCCAACCATGTCCCTACGGATGTCCAGAGGTAACCCTTGATGTACCTTTTAATCCTTTTTGATTTAGGAGTCACCAAGTCAGGCACCATACGTGCCATTTCATTGAATTTTGAGGTGTATTCTTGGTGTGTCATGTTGGCAACTTCCAAGCTTGTGAATTCTTGTTCAATCTTATCAAGTTCCCTTTCCAGGTAGTACTCCTCTATCACCAATCTCCTCATTTTAGGCCAATTCATCCTCTTAATAGCCTTTTCCCCAAGGGCGTCAAAAATGTTATCCCACCAACACAGTATTGGGTCCTAAAGTGAATGGGAAGCAAACTTCACTTTCTAGTCTTCCCGACACTCACTGATTCTCAACACTACCTCCATTTCCCTAATCCAATGATAAGCAACAGCAGCATTACCAGTACCATCAAAAGTTGGGGGCTTACACCTTTGAAAAGCCCTATAACTACACCCATTTTCCACTTCTTCAACCTCGGAGTCATCATCTTTATCCTCATCATCACTTTCCTCAGTCTTAACCACCTTCTTCTTATCAACCTTTTTCTAAACCGTATCTTTATTATCGTCACCCTTGACTTGTTCCATAACCTCCACAAACAAAGTGGGCATCACATTAGTCAGAATTTGGTGCACCTCTTGGGCAATAGCTTCTTTCACTATTTCCTTCAGCTTTGCTTGTTTAGAAGTAGGCTCCTCAACTTCCGTTTCTAACTCAATTTTCTCCTCAACCGATTTCTCAACTGGTTTCCTGGTTGACTTTCCTGCGGGTCTTGCAGCCTTGCTTGCTGCTTCCTTAGCCTTAGTAGGGGGGCTTCCCCTAGTACTCCTCCAAGTAGCCATAGCTGGAACTGCTTTCTTTGGTGCCATTTCTCAACTTCCTATAAGATTCAAGGTATCAATATGGTCCTTCAAGGCAAGTTTGGATTATGACAAGTTTTGTAAATTTTTAATAACAGTGGTCAGTTGTGATTAACTACTTACAGAACTTCTCATGTTCTAAAATTCCCTATCTTGAGCTATACTAGCACTTGAACCTACTATTCATATTCTAAGCATGTATAGATCACACAAATTTAGGTAGGCACAACAGATTAATGATATATTACTCTATCCTCAGGTCTAACCTTAGTAATAAGGTACTACATAATCAACTAATATTTACAACATATGTCATTACCTTGAGGCATGGAGCTACTTGGACTGGCATCCTCACTTTGGTCCCATTTTCAGTTTAAGTTTAGTTTTTTCTTTTGAAAATAGTTTACCCATTTCTCTTAAACTTTGATTCTGATACCAACTTGTAAGGCCCTGATCCCAGGAAACCTTACAGTTGGTCATTCATAGCAAAAACATAGATTCCAAGCATTCTTTTAGATAAACATTGCAGCGGAATAGTACATTAAGTTTCAATCCATTACGATATAATTCAAATAAAACATTAATATTGTCTTTAAAACATCAAATAGTCTTTAAAAGTCTTCTTAGTAATCTTCTTAATTAGGGATGCCGGCCTTCAGATGCCAAGTAGCTTCTAGAATCTATGCCCACATTCACTCAAGTCCAACAGCTCACCTGTCAAACTAATATGCATACAAAAGTCAGCTTCGCGGAGTGAATTCTAGGTTTACTTTATCAAATAACTTTTTAGTAAGATATATTAACTTATCATTCGAAAGTAGTTATCTCATATCCAAACATTACTATACCAGACTATTGCTTTATCATCAATACTTTTATTTGTTTGATATCTATGTCTCTTCATTATTTGTCAATTCCTAGTAACTATTGGTGCGTATGATGAACACAGGACTTTACCGACATGCCAATCTAGGCCTTACAGTTGTACCCATACAGGCCATTATTGTCATGCCAATCCAGGCCTTACTGACCTGCCTGTCCGGTTCTTTACTTTACTCATATGACAATCCAGGCCTTACTGTCATCAGGGCACAAAAAATGCAACCCTGCTCTGTCATTTTCTTGCAGGGCTTTACTTTACAAAGGTACATGTTATGGGCCCAATAACATTTCTTTAGGTTCCACTTTCATCTTTAGGTTATATTTAATATAACACACATATTCCAAGACATATCATCATTACTAAGGTCATATCACAATAAGAAAAGCACGATATGAATTCACTAGAAAACCCCATTTCCTATATAATATAGTGCATAAAACTTTGCTTTAAAAGAACTAGTCAATTAGTATGCATATCGCCCTAAAACGTTTAAAACATGTATGAAATAGGGGATCTAGAACTCATCTGATGAGTAGATTGCCATCAGTCTAAGAGGAATTCATGTCAACAAAGAAGTCCCACAATCTACATGGAAATTACCACATAAATCTATCATTTTCAATGAAATACAGCTAGTTTCCCAGCTAGTTTCGCACGCAGTTTTGCACGCAGTTTCGCAGGCAGTTTCTCACGTAGTTTCGCATGCAGTTTCTCAAGCAGTTTTGCATGCAGTTTCTCACATAGTTTCGCATGAGATCTCTGCCCAACTTTGTTTCGAAGGTAGTTTCGCAACCAGTTTCTCACGTAGTTTCTCACGTAGTTTCGCATGATGAAACTGCAGTGTCGCTGGACGAGTTTTTCAGCTCGTTTTTCATCAAAAATCTTCATTTTTCAACCAAAATCTATACTTTTTACGTCCAAACCTTTAGTTTATCAATCCTAAGGCTAGATCTAAGCTTTTTACATCATTTCATACGTAAAAATGTGATCTTTTTTTAAATCTTTCTCAAAACCCTAAAAACCCAAAACTCAAGAATCAAACCCAGATCTACAGAGATGTTTAGATGGTGATTCTTACTCGGATTTCTTGCTCTTTTCTTGTTGATTTGATGCTCAAACACTAGATCTTTAATCCTTCAATCAATAAAACTCCAAATCTTCAAGTTTCTTCACTTTTTCTCACTACTTTCTCTCACTAAGTTGTTAGTGGCTTGAGTTGCAAGAAATGGAGAATGTGGCTGAGTATGGGTGTTTCATGGGTGGTTAGGCCCTTAAACCCATCAAACCCTAAGCCTATAAGGTAATATGGCCCATAATCATTTTCTTTCTTTTTTTTACATTACCCGAACTCAACCATTATTACTAAGTTGTTCGCTTCAACATTCCGTGGCGTTACACACACACTATATATATATATATATATATATATATATATATATATATATATATATATATATACTAACACACACACGCAACTTCCACTATACATACATAATTAACTTCATACTTAAAACACACAAATTCATACATACACACACTAGCATATATATATACATATATATACATACTAACACCCACACACATATGTAACTTTCTACATACACACACATAAATCCATACATACACACACTAGCGCACACACACCTATATATACTAATACACACACAAAACGCACACAGCAGCAGCTGCAGCTGTGTGGTGTTCTCCGAATCCACACACAATGCACACACTCACACAAGCATCACCACACCACCGCACCCCGCCATACAAGCACACACGCATCATCGCGCACTCAAAAGATATTGAACTAGAGCGAAATAACTACACAAAACGGAATAAGACAAGAAGGAAGGATTACCTGCGGATTGGCCACGAGAACCGATAAAATCGTACGAGAAAATGGTGGATAACTTCACCAGAGAGAGTTTGCAGGAGGGGGGTTGCAACCGGTTAGGGTTTTCAGGTGGTGGCTGTGAGTTTGTGTGCTTATGTATATGTATACACACACACACACACACACACACACACATATATATATATATATATATATATATATATATATACATATATATATATATATGTATACATATTTATGTATATATATATGTATGTATACATATGTATATATATATGTATGTATACATATGTATGTGTGTATATATATATATATGTATGTATATATATGTATGTATGTATATATATGTATGTATATATATGTACGTATATATATGTATGTATATATATATATATACGTATGTATATATATTTATGTGTATATATATATATATATATATATATATATGTATACATATATACATATATATGTATATGTATATATATGTATAGAGGATGGTTACGGTACAAATCTTGTGCTACCTAAAAATAGTGAGAACATATCTTGATTGTTGATGTATTGATCATGTGGCTATAATTGATTACACCTTATCACTTAACAAATACATTACTATTTAATAAGATATAGGGGTAATTTAGTAATTGATATTATTTATTTATAAAAGAAATCCTCCATCTCGTTAGTGTTCACAAAAAAAGGAAAGAGTCTTTCAATTTTGACTTTTTTCAATAAATACTAATTCCATTATGTTTCTAAAACTAAAATAGCTTTTATATACATTTGATTATTTTTTTAAATTATACCATAAAATCAAGCACTTTTTTCCTTTAATATGCATATAATATTTCTATATGTTTCAAAAAAAATAATAATATTTCTATAAAAGTTTCAAAAGTAGCGCTTAATAAACACATATGATGCTACTTTCATAAAACTTTACTACTGTGCTATTATCGAGTTTTATAAAAACTATTAAACAACAAGTAAAAACAAACAATTAACAGAAAAGTATTAAAAATAGCACTGCGAATACCAATGCAACGGTAAAAACTTTTTTAAAAGTAGCCCTTAACAAAATATACATTGTGCTACTTTCGTATAAGTAGCACTTAATATAAATAACACTTCATAATATTAAAACGAAACTTAATAACATCAAATAAACACTTAACAAAAGAAAGTAGTACTTCAATATATTTTTTTAGAACAACATTCTTCTAACAATAAAAAACATCAAAATTTACCTAAAATCAGCATATACAGCTAAAATAGCACATAAACATAAACTAGCACGGTCGACCAAAAGAATGTTATTGCAGTAGCGATTTGAATGTGAATGCACATGAAGATGAATTAATGAATGAATATAAAATTGTAATTTGTGATGATTAACTATGTTTGAATTAGAAAATTAATTTAGTATAAGGAGTTACTAAAACAAACTTAAATTGTTATGACAAAATTACCCCTCATTCCTACTAAGCAAACAGTCCACGTGGCGAACTAATATATATATATATATACATATATATATGTGTATATATATATATATATAGGGGAAGGATCCCTTAAAAACCATATTATAAATGAAAACCAAGAAAACCAAGGATTACATATATGTAAGTACGTACATGTATGGGTTATGTATATGTAAGTACGTGTTAGCAAGTGTACAACTAATAGTTACGTACATGTAGCTTCTACAAGTTACGTATATGTAAGTCGTTTCGTCATCATCAACGTTCTTTGGAGTTTATATGAAAATATATATAATAAAATTGAAAAATAAGGTTAAAGTTTACTTAAATATACTTTAAACAATTAAAACGTTATATCAATTATAAATTATATGGTTGGGTAGTGATGGTTTTCACGGTTTTCAATTATAAATAAGGTTTTCATTTATATATATATATATATATATATATATATATATATATATATATATATATATATATATATATATATATATATGCGTGTATGTATATATATATGTATATATATTTATGTATGTATATATATATGTATATATATATATGTATATATATATATATATGTATGTTTATATATATGTATATATATATGTATGTATATATATATACATATATATATATATATGTATGTATATATATATATGTATATATATAAATATATGTATATATATATATACATATATATATATATAAATGTATGTATATATATGTATGTATATATGATACCATACAACGCATGATCCTTAATATGGGAAAAGAGAGAAAACCCAAAACCAGGACAAGGTCAAAAGATTAAGAGAAACGCTGGAACTTTGGTGATTTTACACAGCCGTTGTCCAGGATGCTAATATGTGATCAGTGAAGGTTAGACCCTTAACGCCCCACGCCTTCTTGGCTTTATGGCTTAAACGGGTCCCCAGAGTTCGACAACCACATTAACATCTTAGATGGGCTGTAACCCTATCCCACGAATCTCTTCAAATTTTTTACTCTTGTCAAGATTTTAGATCTCTTTTTATTATTTCCATATTTTGAAATTGTGAAATTATTTGATAAATATTCTCTTCTTCTTCTGAAGTATTATTACAGCAATTGTTTTTGCAACAGTTTTTTTCTTCAAAGGAAGAGTATAAACTTGCATTTTCTAAAATATTTAAATCTTCATTAGGAGATTGATCAGATTCAGAATCTGATTCTAATAGTATTTTTGATATTTGATTTCTTACATCTTCATCTTCTAGCTTATTAAGCTTTTTCCTTACCCAGCAAGTTTTTGCCTTGTGACCTATTTTTCCACATTTTGTACAAATTAATTTTGACCTATACCTAAAACCGGGACAAGGTCAAAAGATTAAGAGAAACGCTGGAACTTTGGTGATTTTACACAATCGTTGTCCAGGATGCTAATATGTGATCAGTGAAGGTCAGACCCAACACGCCCCACGCCTTCTTGGCTTTATGTCTTAAACGGGTCCCCAGAGTTCGACAACCACATTAACATCTTAGATGGGTTGTAACCCTATCCCACGAATCCTCTTCAAATTTTTACTCTTGTCAAGATTTTAGATCTCTTTTTATTATGATAATATGTTGAGCATGGTGATGTTTCAACACTTAATGGTTTGCTTAGGATTTTTCCTTAGTCTATCATATAGTAAAGCAGTATCTTTTGCTAGATTTTTATAATAAGGAAGAATGTAATTTAAGCTTCCAAGAAATCTTTGCAATTGAGTTTTGTCCAGAATTTCATCTGGAAATTTTGATGCAAATTCAATACTTCTATTAATTAGAATTATATTTCCTTGGTTGATGTTATGACCTAAAAATCGAATTTTTGTTTGGAATAGTAACATCTTTGGCCTAGATATAACTAAACCATTTCTTAAAATTATATTTTTAAATATTTCTAAATGTTTAAAATGGGTTTCAATATCCTTTGAAAATACAAGGATATCAACAATATAAACAATAATAAATTCACTATAGGGTATAATATGTAAGGCCCCGTTTCCGGAACGCTTATAACTGGACCGTCATCGCATAAAATATTTAAAATATACATTACCGTTGCAGCGGAATTTAAAACTTTCATTAATAATCAAAATCATATCATTTCAATACATTACATTAGTTTAAATTACAATGATATGTCAAAATATGGATGCCAATCTTCAAAACACTCCCAGTAGCGTATGCAAGCATCAACAAAATACCTGCCAACTATTATGCATAAAAAGTCAGCGACGCTGAGTGAGTTCTAGTTTTATAAACAAAATACTTTACTTTCTTTAAATCATAACCTTCGTAATCGTATGCGATCACACAACATACGTACACATAGATAATAATTATTCATTTATCTTTCTCAACGTACATCATCCATCATTTCTCATTCGTTCATTTCGTACATTTCGAACTTCATTATTATTATCTTTCATTTCTATCTAGATCCTGTCTCATGCAATACCCCCGACTCATGTCCGAAGACTGATACTGTGCCGGGGCCTGTAAACAAACCCCCGACTCATGTTCGAAGACTGACACAGTACCGGAGTACGCGACAAGGATCCCGTTTTGTTTTGCAACACACCCGACTCATGTCCGTAGACTGATACTGTGTCAGGGCCTGTAAACAAACCCCCATGTCATGTCCGAAGACCAACACAGTACCAGGGTGAGCATCACGACATCATTCGGGTCAACCTCAAGGATTAGACACCCATCGAGTTTATATCAAGGATAGACTCCCCGTGTGCATCCTTCGGGTTAGCTAAACCGCACACAGTTGAGCTGACGACAACATGGTCGTGCACCTCCATTCATCACTTGCAAGACTTTCATTCGTTCTTTACATTCCACTTTTCATTATCATTATCTTTCACTTCATTACATAATACTTTACGTACATAATCATACATCATACTACGTAAAGTCACAACATAAACATAGCATGGAACAACATCGTCATGGCAGCACACAAAGCAAACGCAACATAAATGAGCATAAACCGCCTAGAAACATCATTTCTTAGCACTAAGTTCTGCTTCCTAAAATTCCAAAAAAAGAAACCTAAGTCCCCAAAGAAATGCAAATGAGCAAGAACAAATATGGATGAAAGTCTTCAGAAAATACTCTTCAGAAAATATTCTAAGTATCCAAAGAAATGCTGATAGAACAAATGCGGATGACACTATAGAAAATGCGAATGGGACTGTAGCAAATGCGGATGACACTGTAGCAAGTGTGGATGACACTGTAGCAAGTGTGGATGACACTGCAGCAAATGCGGATGGAACTGTAGCAAATGCGGATGAATAATGCGGATGAAAGTCTTCAGAAAATATCCAAGTGTCCAAAGAAATGCTGATAGAACAAATGCGGATGACACTGTAGCAAATGCGGATGGAACTGTAGCAAATGCGGATGACACTGTAGCAAGTGCGGATGGAACAAAAGAAATATGGATGAACAAATGTAAATGCGGGTGAACAAAACACTTAAGCAATTATCACAGTGTAAATGCGGATGAAAACTTCAAATACGGAGGAACACTGTAGAAAATGCTTATGAACAAAACACTTATGCAAATTTCACAGTTTAAATGCGGATGAACTATCTAACTTGCAACGTAACTTATGCTATATCCAGCTCCCAATCATCATCCTAACACATCCTTGGCATAGATCTATCAAACTACACACTTAGAACAAACTAAACATCATACACATCTTAGGAAAAAATCTAAAAACATACATCAATAGAACACAATCGAACATCATGCTGAAACTCACGATTTGGTTTAGAAACCTTCTGCCCGGTATGCATGACAGCCCCAAACACTTAGAAAACCAGTAAAAAAAAGGGATCTAGAAACTCACCTTGAAGCAGCTCTTCAAACCAAACACCTCCACTTGCGATTTCAGCCTCAAAAATCCTGAGAACAACCTTCTAAAACACTAAGAACTTTGGTTACAAGCTGTAAACTAAGCTAAAACCGAACATAAACCCAAGAAACTAACCTTTTGCAGCTTTTCCTTCCTTCTTCTTCTCTAAAACCGGCACCCCTTTCTTCTTCTTCTTCTTGACCGAGAACAGAAAGCAGATATGCTTTAAAGTAGGTGGCCATACCCATTTTATTAATATATATTAAAGTTTTATACTTTGTACACTTTACCCCTTCAGCTTGTATCCTTTATCTTTTCCTTCTAGATACTTTTCCTTTCGTCTTCTTTTAAATAGAATTTCGGGATGTTACAAAATATATCATTCATAATATTTTGAAATTTTGATGGGGCATTTTTTAATTCAAATGGCATAACATTACATTTGAAATGCCCAACAGGTACTGTAAAGGCAGTTTTATACCTGTCTTTTTCTTTAATTTGAATTTGCCAATACCCTGATTTTAAATCAAATTTAGAAAATATATTTGACTCGTATAATTTTTCTAATAAATCTTTCTTATTAGGTATAGGATACCTAATCCATTTAAAACTTTATTTAAAGGTTTGTAGTTAATTACTAACCTTGGTACACCTCTTTCCTGTTCAAAATGCTTATTAACATAAAAGTTTGTACACGACCATGGAGACTTTGAATTTATTATTAAATTCTTATTTAAAAGGGATTTTATCTCTTGTTTACATAATTCCATATATTGAGAATTCATTTGACAAGGACGCGCTTTGGTCGGAATCTGACTTTCATTAAAGTTTTCTTCGTAAGGAAGTGAAACAATATGTTTCTTTCTATCCCAGAAATCATTAGGATGATCATTACATATTTGTAAACTAAATTGGTGTTCTACTATTTTAATCTTCTCTTGTAGTTTTAGAATATTTAATCTTTCTTGAATGTTTAAAGAAGATATTTCCTCTTGTAAAAATTTAATTTGATTTATTTTTGCTTTCAGCAATTCTTCTTTTAAATTATTTAATGTTCTTGTTATCGGATTAGAAATAAATATAAAAAAAAATTCTTTTCCTTCATACGTACCAATTATTCTAGTACGATCTACGTTTTTTAATGGAAAGATTTTATCAAAGAAAGGGCTTCCAAGTATAACTTTGTTTCCAGAATTTTTTACTAGTACAAAGCTTGTACTAATACAAGTATTATCTTGACAAATAAAAGCTTGAGGAATTTTATTACCTCTAATTTGCCTTTTCCAGCATGACTAAGACTATGAGTAGTCTTATAATAGTATTTTGTAGGAATTAATCCTTCCTGTATGCAATTTAAGTCTGTACCACTATCATAAAGTGCAATTACTTCTATCAAAAAATCATTTGCTATTAATAGTTTGATTTTCCCATGCCATTTTTGAGAAGTAATAATTTCTCTTATATTTTTCAGATATAATTCTGATTCTTCTATTTGTTGTATATTTAGCTTATTTTTTTCTAGACATATTATTCTATGATCTAATTCTTTATTATTCTGTTGTAAAATTTTTATTTCTGATTTTAGATTATCAATTTCTTTCTTTAATTGTTGTATATCAACAGGTTTTTTATCTTTATTTCTCTGATTTAATTGAATTTTTAATTCAGCTAGAGAAAATAGTTTCTGATCTTTAAAATTTGAACAAGAAAGACCTTCTTGTTTTTCCATATATGAAGAGATTATTTTCTCTTTAATCTATGGATCATCTACCACTTTTAATAATTCTATTATTTCACTTGTTAATACATTTATTTCCATATTTTGAAATTGTAAAATTATTTGATAAATATTCTCTTCTTCTTCTTCTGAAGTATTATTACAACAATTGTTTTTGTAACAGTTTTCTTCTTCAAAGGAAGAGTATAAACTTTCATTTTCTAAAATATTTAAATCTTCATTAGAAGATTGATCAGATTCAGAATCAGATTCTAATAGTATTTTTGATATTTGATTTCTTAAATCTTCATCTTCTAGCTTATTAAGTTTTTTTCTTACCTAGCAAGTTTTTGCCTAGTGACCTATTTTTCCATATTTTTTACAAATTAATTTTGACCTATATGTCTTATATGAAGGTTTATGTTCTTCATATTTTTGAATTTTTTTATTTTTTCTACCCTTTTTCTTTTTCTTTTTTGATGTTGGTAAGAATTTGATTTCTTAATTTTCTTGGAATTACTTGGGGCTTTTTCTATACCAAATTGGCTACAGAATTCACCTAATTACTTCTTCTTATTTAAAGAATGTTTTTTAATTTGTTGATTTAATTTAATTTCATTACATAAATTTAAACCTTCTTGAATACAAGTTCCTATTAACTTGCCATAGGTATAATCATCATAATTTATACTTATTCCTCCTTTTCTGAGGTTATTCCTAACTCTCTCTGCAAATAGATGTGGGAGACCATCTACGAATTTTGATTTCCAATGTGAGCTATTAGACTCAGGGAGTTCCATTACTCTGCTTAGGAAAGTATCTTTATACCACCTAAAAGATGTTAGAGTTCTACACTT
This sequence comes from Flaveria sonorensis, assembly GCA_025506505.1. NCBI lineage: Eukaryota > Viridiplantae > Streptophyta > Magnoliopsida > Asterales > Asteraceae > Flaveria > Flaveria sonorensis. The sequence continues at coordinate 22,103,438 of CM046424.1, forward strand.
GAGATTTTGCAGGAGAGTCCTAATATTCTCCAAATTATCAGACCATCTGCCTGTAAAATGCTCTATAATATTAACTATCAAAGTATAAACTGAGTTGTTTTCAACAACACCATTATCCTCCTTCGTACTATTAAGGATTTCTTCTTTATATGATTCTGACAAATAATTATCCCACCAACCTTTAAGTTGGCCTGTAAATCCTGATATAATCATATGAGCTATTGTCTTAGTTGTATTCCTATTATTTTGACAAATAGTGCTATACATAAGCATCCTATGGACAGTATTATAAATCTGCCCTTCAGTTTGACCATCTATATTCCATTCATAAATTATTTTTCCACTATATGAATTATTTACTATATATTCTTGTTCTTCTATTAGAACATCCTGTGGGGTTGGCCTAGGATAATAATACATCCTTTGAGTTGGCTTATTAGCAAACTTAGATAATTTCATAATCTCATAATTAATTTTTTGCTTATAATCTTCTTCTTTTAGACTCTTCAAAATTTGTTAATGTATTGTTGGACCCTGAAAGGATCATACATGCCAATTCAAGTGGTGGATTGATAGTTGTTCTGCTGAAATCTCCCCAAGTCCAAGATCTAATACGGATGAAGAATCAGCATCAACAATAGAAAACAAGTGTCGGCTACCCGCATTTGTATATGCGGATGACCATAGAACAAATGCGCTTAAGTGTTTGTTCTTCCGCATTAACAAATGCGGATGTTCAGCAACAAATGCATAGTGTTTGTTCATCCGCATTTGTCAATGCTGATGACCAAACACCAATGCTGATGAACAACTCAACATCCGCATTTGTCAATGCGGATGACCAAGAAGAAATGCTGACGAGATTATAACATCCGCATTAGTCAATGCGGATGTACAGAAGAAATTCTGATGAAGACTTTTGTACTTAGACTAGTTCTGATGTATAGGTTAGGGTTAGTTTAGCCTTTTGTTCAGGCATGTGTCAGCCTATAAATAGAATAGAAAACCTCGTATGAGAGGTGACCGAGACTGACTGTTGTTAGACATTAGACAATCAGAATATTTTGCTTTGTAATATGTTCAAGGTGTACTGTTACTGTTCATGCTGAAAACCCTAGCATTCAATGTAACTGTTTTTCACCTTCTTTAATACAAAGAGCATTTATGAGTATTATTCAGCATTCAATGTTCTGTGATTGTTTGATTCCGCCTTACAATCATTGACTCAATCATCATATTCGGTCCTTGTTGATTCACATCAACAGAGAATATCATTCTCAAACCCAGTCAATTGGTATCAGAGCTTTGGCTCTCGGTTCTTCTTCAGATCTGCTCAGATTTGAGCTGAACTCGATAGATCTTGTGATTGAGTTGCTGATAGAGTGTTCGACTACCTCTATTCAGTATACAAACTGAATATCTGCTGAAACTCATCGACAGTCACTGTTCATCCGTATTCTCCATCTAAAAACTAATCTGTGAACAGTTTCTCATCCATAAAATCAGACCTGTAACATAAACAGATCTATCTACATAAGCCTGTTTTGGACTATTTGGACTACTTGGACTTGTTGAACATAATAATCAATTTAATCCATATTTAAACCAGTTAAAAACAGCTTATTAACATTGATTCACATAATTTTTCTGAACTTGGTCACACTCCTAAACCCCCTATGCTTAAACACAAATCTAAGTTTAAGCAATGGAAAATTAGGTTCATGAATTACATTACAGGTGTAGATCCGGACTATTGGATATCCATATGTAAAGGGCCTCACATCCCAGTGACACTCTCTGCTGATCAGGCTGCACTGTACAAAACCTCAAGAATACCTATTGAGGATCTCACTCTTGATGATGATGACTACAAGAAGATCAAAATTGATCTCAAAGCTTATTCCATTCTAACACAAGCATTGAAGATGGATGTGCCGAAAAGACTTGAGAAGTATGGAACAGCTAAAGCTGTATGGGATGCACTGTTAATAATGTGTGAAGGATGCAGTGAAGTAGCTGAAATTAACAAGGATAAGCTTGTTAATCAATATGAAACCTTTCATCACTCTAAGGGGGAGTCAATCTCTAAACAATTGCATAGATTTGTGCAACTCATGAATGATTTAGAGATTATGGGGGTTACATATAAAGTCAAAGAACTGAACAAAAAGATGCTTCACAGTCTTCCAGAAAGTTGGAAACAAAATGTAACCATGCTGAAAAACACTCTTGATTTGGAGAGCACCACCTTGGATATTATGATTGCTAAAATTGAAGCTCTTGAACTTGATGAAAAGAGCAGAAATCTAGGTGGACCTAAAGTCATTGAGGCATACAAATTTCTATCAGAAACTCATTCTGTGTAAAATGCATTCATCACTGAAGATGATGACTTCCTCTCATCAAGAGATCAATTAAAAACAACAGGATTCATTGCCACACCCTCAACAACCAAGCCATCTCCTTCAATTCGGTCAACTAGATTTGCTGCCACTCCTACAAGTATATCTGAAGATAAGAGAACTGAAGAGCAAAAGGCTACTTACAATGCCTTTGTTGCAAGTTTTAAAGCTTATCTTAGAGGAAGACTCACTTCTGCTCATTTGATTCAAGAAGACTTGGAAGAAATGGATCCAGATGATGTGGAAGAAATGGATATGCAGTGGCAAATGGCTATGATTGCAATGAGAGCCAAGAACTTTTTCAGAAAAGGGAGAAAGCTGAGTCTGAATGAAAATACAAAACTTGGATACGATAAATCCAAAGTCAACTGTTTCAATTATGGTACGACTGGCCACTTCTCAAGGGAATGTAATGCTCCAAAAAGGAACAACCACAGTATTCAAAGAAATTCACAGGGCCAATCATCCTCACAACCAAGCGCAAGCTACCTCTCCAGCAATCATCAACAACAGCATCACTATCAACAACCCTATCAAAGTCAGTCACAACTGACTAACCAAGCTCATGGAAGTAGCCAAACTACTTCAAATGCACTTGTCATCAGACAAGATGGAGTATGTGATTGGAGCCTATATGCTGAAGAAGTAAAGCCTCAATTTCAGAATCATGCTCTTATGGCTCACATCAATGATGGCCCAAATCCAATGCCATCTGAGGTAAAATCTAATCCTTGTAGTGATAAATGCATAGCTGAACTGCAAGGATATTATGAGCACAATCACAAATTGGCTAATAAAATCAAAGAAGAAAAGGTAAAATCTGAGATGCTTAAAAGAGAAATCAAAAGTTTTAAAATAAAAATCAAATCTCTCATTTCTGATATTGAAAAACTACATGGTGAAAAGTACACTCTTTCAGCTGAGAATGAAGAGTTAACTGAAAAATTAGCGCAATCCAGAGCTGAGCAATCAGTTACTGAAGTGAAACTTGGAAAGTTTCAACTGTCTTCAGCTAAGCTGCGAGAGATGCTTGATTCACAGAAGGAGCACAATGATTTGACTAGGATTGGATACAATTCATGTCCTCCACCATATAATGACAATTACACTGTCATGCCTGAATCTGTCACTTTGTCTGATAAAATTGAACCTAAAACTAATGAAGCTAAAACAATAATAACACAAATCACTAATCCTCAAAATAAACCAAATGTTTACATTGAAACAAATGAGGAGAAAATTAAGTTAGGTCATCCTATCAAAATCAAAGAGTACTCAGACAAGACAGTGAATGTCATTAAACCAAGAAGCCCTATCAAAGCCATACTGCCTTTTGTGAAATTTGTTCCTGCAATTTCAAAAGAAAAGTAGAAAGCTGAGATTTCAATGAAACCTTCTGCTGAAAGCAGTTCTGATTGTGAGATCAAATCTCCAAACAATTCAGTCAAATCAGACACAGTTTCACTTCCAAAGAACACCAAAACTGCAAAAGCATCAAAAACCAAAATCAAGGCTGATCCTCAATCGTCAAAACCAAAGCAAGGAGTTGGTTTTGATATTTTTAATAAAGAACATGTAGATCAATTTCAAAGGGAATTGAAGCAAATGGTAAGAAAGAAGAAACAATCTAGGAAGAACAAACCTAGTAGAGTTATGAAACAAACTACTAAAAAGGCTGATTCTGCTTCCTCACCAAAATCAAAGGTTGAAACTCAGTCAAAAACTGGTAAATCTACTGAGGTTTCAACATCAAGATCAGCTTCAAGAGACAAACACATGTATTGTGATGTGTGTGAAATGTCTAATCATAGTACAGATAAATGCTTTTTCAATCAATATTGCTCAATCTGTGACATGAACAATCATTCCACCAAAAACTGCTATTTTAATAAATATTGTTCAGTCTGTGATATGACCAACCATAATACATCTGATTGTTTCTTCAAACAAAAAGAGTTGAGAATTCCTCAACACAAGCCCATCTCACCAATCTCATCTGTGAAACCCAAAATCAGAAATCACTGTCATAATACTCAATTCAAGACTGCCATTTCTGATCGTGATAGGGGTAACATAAAAGAGTCAAGGAAAATTCAAAGAAACAAATATCATAACATCAACCAAACACATGATCTTCATAATTCAAAAATGATGTTTGATAATCAAAAACGGGTCAGGTTTCTTAAAAGAAACAGGGATCAAAGGTTTCATTATTCTTCTGACTCTTCAACTGAAATTGATAAGATGAAACATGCAAAATATCACCAAAAATCTACCAGAACACCTCATTCAAAGTCACTATTTAGGGAAAAGTACCAAGAAGTTACTATCATGGATAGGAATGGGAAACCCAAGACCATCATGGCTTGGGTTCCACATTCTAACTAGTTCTGTTATGCTTGCAGGGTCATCCATACAGGTCCAATAGTTTATGGTACGTGGACAGTGGATGCTCCCGACACATGACTGGAGATCGTTCCCTCCTTCATGATTTCAAGCATATTCAAGGTACTTCTGTGGCATTCGGTGGAGATTCACTAGGTGGAAGAATCACTGGTGAAGGATCTGTGACAAATGGGATGTTGAGCTTTGATCGAGTGAACTACTGTGAACAACTGAATTTCAATCTGCTCAGCGTGTCTCAGATCTGTGACAAGAAATATTCTACTCACTTTACTAACACTCATTGCTATATTCTGAAACTAGGATTTCAAGTTCCTGAAGAATGGGTTGTCTTAAAAAACCCAAGGAAGAATAACACCTATGTCTTAAACCTCAATTCTGCTACACCAAAAGAAGAAACATGTCTTCTGTCTAAAGCATCCTTTGATGAGTCATAGCTTTGGCACAGACGGTTGGGACACACAAATTTCAAAAACATGAACAGATTAGTCAAGGAAAACCACGTCATTGGTTTACCTCAAAAAGAATTCCATTTTATTGATCGTTGTTCAGCGTGTCTCAAAGGGAAACAACATAAGTCTTCCCACAAGCCAAAACTGATGAACACAAACAACTCTCTATTGAAGCTGCTTCATATGGATCTTTTTGGACCAACTCATGTTATGAGTATTGGAAAGAAATAGTATTGTTTGGTGATCATTGATGACTTTTCCAGATTTACATGGGTCTTCTTCCTACTTCATAAAAACGAAGCGTCCTAATTGATAAAAGATTTTATCACAAAAATTGAAAACCAACTTGATCATAAGGTCAAAACAATTAGAAGTGATAATGGGACTGAAATAAAGAATGAAGATCTGAGTTCATTTTGTACAACCAAAGGCATTGCTCATCAATTTAGTGCAGCTAGAACTCCTTAACAAAATGGGGTAGCTGAAAGAAGAAATAGAACACTGATTGATGCAGCACGAACCATGCTAGCTGATGCTAAACTGCCAATCACCTTTTGGGCAGAAACAGTTAATACATCATGCTTTGTGCAAAATCGAACTTTGATTGTAAAAGAAACCAACAAGACGCCTTATGAACTTCTCTTTCACAGAAAACCATTTATTGGATTTTTAAAGTCATTTGGTTGTCCTGTCTTGATATTAAACACCCGAGACTATTTGGGAAAATTTTCATCTAAGTCTGATGAAGGATTCTTTATAGGTTATTCTTTTGTTTCAAAGGCTTACAGAGTATTTAATCCTAGATTAAATATTATTGATGAATCAACAAATGTTCAATTCAAGGAACATTCATTTCCCAAATCTACAAATGGTCCTGACTGGTTGTTTGATATTGACTCCTTTACAAAATCTTTTGATCAATTTCATTTGTCTGATGCAGGAAATCTACATTCAGCAGAACCCTCTTCAGGAGTAGAAAGAAGAGATGAATTTCCAATGATTCCTCCAACTTCTACTGATCAACTAACTGAAGATGTTCCACTACAAGCTAATCCTGTCAGACAACCATCTCAAAATCAATGTGTTTCAACTGAAGCTGGTCCTAGCACACTACCATTTCCTTCAGAAAATCCTTCAACTGAAGTCAGAGATCAAAATCAAGCTACTCCTCCAGTTGAAACTGAAAGAACCTCAAATGATGGAAGTAATCAAAGTGCTGCTGATGTTGAAGCAGGAACTGAAACCGGTTTTGATTATTTTCACAACTATCCCACAGTTCAAGATGAATTGGTCTCTCACCAAGATGATCTGAATGTCTCCAATCTTGATGTAACCATTGCTGGTGAATCAATTCCAACCACCAGAACACACAAGAATCATCCAGTTGAAAGCATCATTGGTGATCTCAATGAACGAGTGACAAGAAGCAAGTCAAGCATAGCAAACATCTGTTTGTTCTCTTGCTTTCTTTGTCAAACAGTACCCAAAAACATCAAAGAGGCTCTTCAAGACAATAGTTGGATTGAGGCAATGCAGGAAGAGTTGCTACAATTCAAGAAACAAGAAGTATGGCAACTGGTAGACCTTCCCAAGGACAATATCCTATAGGTACCAGGTGGTTATACAGAAACAAGACTGATGACAGTGGAATCATCATCAGAAATGAAGCAAGATTAGTGGCTCAGGGGTATACACAAGAAGAAGGAATTGATTATGATGAGGTGTTTGCTCCTGTAGCAAGATTAGAAGCAATAAGACTCTTTCTAGCATATTCGACATCCATGAATTTTACTGTTTATCAAATGGATGTAAAATGTGCTTTTCTGTATGGCAAAATTGCAGAAGAAGTCTATGTGAGTCAGCCTCCTGGATTTTAAGACCCTGATTAGCCGCACAGAATATACAAGCTCAACAAAGCCTTGTATGGTCTTCATCAAGCACCAAGGAAGTGGTACGAGACTCTATCATCTTTTCTCCTTGAAAGCGGGTATGAAAGAGGAAAGATTGATTAGACTTTATTCAGAAAGAGAAAAGGCAAAGACATGCTGCTGATTCAGATATATGTGGATGATATCATTTTTGGCTCAACAAACAAACAACTCTGCAAAGACTTTGAAGACCTTATGCATTCAAAATTCCAAATGAGTGCTATGGGGGAACTCACATTCTTTCTAGGGGTACAAGTCCAACAGACAGCAGATGGTATCTTCATCAATCAATCCAAATATATGGAATCAATGTTGAAGAAATTCAAGTTTGCTGATTGTCAGTCCATCAGAACTCCTGTTGACACTAAAGTGAAGATTGGTCTAGATCCAGAAGGCAAATCAGTGGATCAGACTCTCTATCGATCTATGATAGGTTCACTTATGTATCTAACAGCCAGTAGGCCTGACATCATGTTTGATGTTTGTGTGTGTGCCAGGTATCAAGCTGATCCCAAAGAGTCACATGTAAACGCTATCAAGAGGATATTCAGATATCTTAAGGGCAAACCTACTCTTGGATTGTGGTATCCTAAGGAAGGAGATTTCAATCTCTATGCCTACACTGATAGTGATTATGGGGATGCAACTTCAATCGAAAGTCCACTTCTTGCGGTTGTCAATTTCTTGGTCCCAGACTGGTCTCCTGGCAGTGCAAGAAGCAGACAAATGTGTCTATCTGAACAGCAGAAGCTGAGTATATAGCAGCATCAGCTTGTTGCTCTCAAGTCCTCTAGATTCAAAACTAGATGCTTGACTATGGTTTTAACTTCCTGCACACCCCAATTCACATTGACAACACAGCTGTAATGTTTATTACTAATAATCCAGTTCAACACTAAAAAACAATACACATTGAAATTAGATATCACTTTTTGAGAGATTGTGCTGAAACAGGGTTAATCAAGTTGATTCAAGTTCATACTGACAATCAATTGCCTGATCTATTTACCAAGGCATTTGAACCCAATAGGTTTGAATTCCTAGTTCAATCAATTGGCACGATTAACCAAGAGTAAAAATAAAAAAAATAAAAAAAATTTATAAAAACATTCAGAAATTATCAAAAATCACAAAAAGAAGTCTTTTTCTTAAAGTTTGTGTCTTATACTTTTGGGAAATGATATAATTACAGTTGTTATATCATTCACTGTGCTTAATTCAAAATTTAAAAGACTATCATGACTTGGAAAGGAAGATACATGCTGTGATGAACTAAATAATCATATTCAACTGTGAAACACTCATCTCAGGGTACTGGTAAGTATCAGCTTATTCAAGTGTATGTGTGTAGCAACTTAAACACACCAGGTAATGATTAACTATGAATCTCATTCACCTACATCAGTTTCTTGTTTGTTTTGCTGAGCAAAGACCTGAAGAAACAAGCACATAGTGCTAATGTCATGATCCAAAAGATTCCCAATGTGGAACACATTCACCTTGGATGAATTAACAAAAGAGAATGCAAAAAGAATCCCATTATGGATCACCTTCCAAAGTGAAGTGCAAAAGAATCCTAATGTGGATCAAAATATCAAAAGGATCAAAGTAAAAGAATCCCAATGAGGATCAGTGAAATTAAGATCTCATATTTTAAGTAACCTGGTCATGTAAGATGTGAAAGTAGTCTACCATGTATTACATGAGGATGGTTGATCAAACCATGTTTCTGTGTGTGAGGTACATGTTGAATATTCAAATCAATCAAAACATGATAAATGTCACATGCAGTATAATATTTACCAAGTATGAGTTTAAGAGGACAAACATACCTTCAATCAATAAGTTCATAAACATGTCTATTTTACAATCAAAAGATTGCACTTGTGTAATGTAGGATTGATATGATCCCAACAAAAGTATACTTCCTTCATGAAAAATTGAGAAAAAAAAATTCAAAGAGATTTTATCCAAATTTTTAAATCCTTAAAGTTTCTATCTAAATAAGGATATAAACTTTAGGGGGTTTAAAATTTTGATCAGTTTGTACAGGTAGTTTATTTCTTAATTTTTATAAAATCAAAACAAAAAGAATCTGACTGTGTTGGTGCAGAAGTTATACTATAGTATCTCAGCTTATGCAGATATTTGGATGCACAAAATACCCAACATCAGTCAAAACTTCATAAGAAACAAGTGAAAAGCAAAGACAATTCTTCATAACAGCCATCAGTTCATCAGAAAACAGAAAAGAATTCAATCTACAAAAACATTAATTTTTTATTTAAGTTCAAATATTAATGCGAGTAAGTGCATTGGTTAATGTGGGTGAAGGTAACCCATGCATATGACGAATGCGGGTAATTGTTTTCATACCAGTTAAAAAAAAGTGAAACTAATGCTGACAAGTTAACTCTACCGCCTTTGTGTCAAAGAAGTGTACACAAAGTTTAAATGTCAAAAACCTATGCTGACAAAAGTGTTCAACCGCATTTGTCTATGCGGGTAAACTTTTGTTTTACCGTATTTCTTTTTTTACTCATCCGCATTTCCTGAATGTGGTTGAATTTAACACTAAAAACAATCTTGCGTATCAAAATGATCAAATCATGTGCTTAATCTCTTCTATGATGATGATGGATGCAAGTCAAGAAATGCGAATAAACTTCTGGTCTACCGCATTTGTTGAAGTTGTGAGGTAAGAAATTTACTCTTCCGCATTTGCAACAGTACACTAATGCAGATGAACAAATTCTTATCCGCATTTGCTACAGTTTTTTTCAAAGGTCATTCGCATTTGTTTTCAACACTCGTAATATTTGTAAAAGTCATTAAATCATCTATTTAAACCCGAATTTAAAAGGTCATTTAATACTTTTCAAATTGAGAGACTTTACAGTGCGACGAGCGGTCTTCACATTTGTTCATCCATCATCATCCCTATCATCTAAAATTCATCACCTGTGATCTAAGACTCATTCACCACAAAAACTCCTCATCTTCGATTCATTACAACAGTATTATCGAAGAAAAGGTGAATTTCTTCAAAGTTCTTAACCTAAAACATCGAACAGTCAAAAACTAATTTTGAACATAGAACTCTAGGTTAAGAATCAATCACCAAAAGTAACATCAAAACAAGGTTTAAATGACATTTTCGAAGGCAATGTTAATTAAAACAAGAATTTAACCTCCTACAATCGGGTTACAAAACCTAGTTCATGTCAAGAACAGGGGACAATCAATTCTGAAAAAGTGAATGTCAAAACCTGATGTTAATGATTAAAAGATGTTAAAACCATATGAATAATCTATATAAACTTGCAAAACATATAAGAGTGATTATTCATGACAAAATCAAGTTGTGTATGGTTTCTATGAAACAGTACACATGTTCACTCAATTTGACCATTAAAAGTCAAACTGAGAACACACCACTTGATTTATGTATTACAATCTGTCAATTACAGTTGCATCTTCTAATTCATATGCCTCTAATGCAGGTTTCAATGGCTAATCTTACATGGAGCAAGCTCCATAATGTTAGTGGCTATCTTGATCTTGATGTTACTGAGGCAGAGGGTTTGAGAGACATGATCAGATTCATCTTAACTACCAGAGTTGCTCATGCTATTACAGTTAGGCCTATCATCTATGAGAGATTCATAAGGTCATTTGGAGCACTACTGAGGTGATATATAGATGGTGTAAGGACTCTGTCTGGAAGAATAACTCCTGATCATACTTTGGCCATTACTGAATAGACTGTGAGTCAGTGTCTGCTGTTTGGTGATGATGCCAATTCTCCTCTGGAATTAGAAGATGATGAAATCATAACTTTCTTTGCAAACATTGGTTATGAGGGAGGTTATGAAGGAAAGCACATCGTCAAGGGGTTGGTTGACTTGCAATGGAGATTCCTCATTCATCTCTACCAACATTGCCTGTCAAAGAGAAAGACTGGATGGAATGATATATCAGTGACCACCTCTTCTGCTATATGTGCTCTGTGCACAAACAGGCCATTCAACATGTCTGCTTATGTGTTTAATAGTCTGGTGTCAAACATTCAGGAGGGTAGAAGATACATGTTCCTTATGTATCCTAGATTTCTGCAGTGTCTCATCAATGAAGCTTTCCCTGAGATTATACCTGAAGGACCAGTGATGGATATTCCTCACTACAATGCAAAGTCCTATCAGTACATGAAGAAGAGAGACCCTAGGAATTTCTACAGTGGCACATTTGCTCCTCTATTACCCTGGATGCTGGAACAGATCAACCAAGATGAGCATATTGTGGAACAAGCTCAAGAGGTTCCTGATGCTGAGCCTGTTCATGAAGAAGAGCAAGCTGCTCCTAGTCAACTCAATGTTGATGAGCAAGCTGATGTAGCTGAAGAAGGACAAAGGCCAGTGTCACCACAGGTTGATGTAGGTGGTGATCCTCACACTGGGCCTTCTGTTCATGCAGCTGAGATATCCTCTCCATCCACTCCATATCCCATCCCCTCACCACAAAGATCACCAATTCCCTTTCCACAAACACAGCCCATCATCTCTTCACACATATCACCCATACTCTCACCCCATATTTCACCAATTCATCATTCTCCTACATCTCCTGTTCATGCATCCCCAGTCTCTACTGAGCCTGTTGAGTTTGGTGATTTTGCCAGCTCTTCAGAGGAATCCAAATCATCATCTGATGAGGAGGATCATCGAATGAAGATGCCTATGAGGCAAGTTACTTCTGAGGCTGCTCCCTCTGAGAGTTATGTTGAGTCAGAGGCAATCAGGCCTGATGCAAAAGATGAGATGATATTAGAACTGTTGCAAAAAGTAGCCAAAATGGAGAAACTCCTAAATAGAAGATCTGGTATTATTCAAGACAGACTTCTAGAGTTAGATGAAAAGGAAAAAGAGTTAAAAGATATGAAAGAGAAGTATGAGACTAAAAAGAAAGAGAAAGATAAGGAGATAGAAAGCCTAAAGGCTGCTCTTCAACATTCAAGGGATGAAGTCAGTGGTCATGTGGACACTTTGACCATCCAAACCATTGCAATGGAGGAACAAGAAAGCCTACTGGAAGAGCAAACTGATATAATCATGACTATGCAAAAACAGATAGAAACTTTGAACAAAAGAGTTTCTGAGTTGGAGCTGATAATCATGATAAATCAAGAGGTTGAAAAGAAAAGAAAGGATGATGAAGGTGATAAAGATGAGGGTGACAAGAAGAAAGATGATGACAAAAAAGAAGGAGGTGAAAGTTCCTCAGGAGAGAGTGATGATGACTCTCCTCCTGCTAAGAAAATAACATCTTCTGAGCCTGAAAAAAAGCTGAATCAAGTAGAACCAAGCCACAAGAACAAAGTTTGGCTATGGTACTATACACCAGCAAAGATCATGAAGAAACACACACTGAAGAATCAGAGTTCAGAGATATGATCGAGGCTCTTGATAGCTTCACTGTTGAAGATTTCATCATTGATGATGAATTCTGGGAATTTATTGGAGATCAAGGTCAAGTTTCTGAGCCCATTGTAGTGATATCTCAATCTCATGTCCCTCTTGAGAAGGAATTGAGCCTTCAGCTTGTACCTGTTGTGTCTCTCACTGAGGAGCAAAAAGATTTGTTCAAAAAGCTTTATGAAGACCAACAACAAAAGAAAGAATCAAAACTAGAGTCAATAGAGAAAATCCCATCAGCTGCTGAAGAAAAAGAAACTGAAAAATTGTCTAAATAAGCTAAAATAGCTGAACCCTCTTCTGGTCCAAGAGTACAAACATATACCAGAAAGAGAAAATACTTGTCTGAAAAGGAAAAGGGTAAAAGGCCTATAGAAGAAGATCCACCAAAGAAAAAGCAACAAAATGATCCATGGAGCCTAGCAGCTATTGCTCAATTTTTAGAAGAACATGAAAAGGCTAAGGAACAACTGAAAATGAGGTCAGTGGGCATAGACCTCGAAGAAGGAGAGATAGAGGGTGGATATGTGATTAATGAACACATAGTCAGAGAAAGCCCTGAAAACCTGAACCCTCTGTCCAAGAAATGGTGGATAAAGCCCAAACAGATGATTTGATGACCAAAGCCTTGTTTCTCATCAATCATGGCTGTGATCCAGATGAAGTCTTTGGGATGACATATGAGGGGATGATAGCAGAAGAAGAAAAGCTAAACAAACTGCTGCACCCTACTGTTGAAACTGAGTATGAAAAGACTCATTCTCCCAAAACTCAAGCTGATAAACCCACTTCAAAGGCCAAGCAGACTGAAGCTTCTCAATCATTATATCTTGATCCCTATTCCATGACTGACAGGGAAATGAAGGATTATCTGTCTGCTCAAGGGTATACTAAAAGAAAATTGGCCAATATGAAGACTAATTCCCTAAGGGCTGCCATCCTTAGGATGATAAATGAAAAGAAAGAAAGGCTGAAGAAAATGGAAGAAGAGATCATCAAAAAGCCTAGAACAAGATTATCTTCACAAGATATCCAGCTCACCCATAGAGATCATGACTCTTTGGCACCTGTTCTACACAGAAATCCAGAGTGGTTTGCTGAGCCTTCCCAGTTAACACTTCAAGAGGGGCTCACCACTAGTGAGATGATCAAAGGTGTATCTACTCCACATGGCAAGACTGATCTGAAAATTATTGCCTGGAAGTATGATAGTGACTGGAATATGTTTATGGTCAAACGGATCTCAGGGTTAGTTCAATTCTTCACTGAGTATACTGCTTTAGTGAACTCCTTGTAGATTCATGATCTGAAAGAACTAGCCGAACTGGAGCTCATCAATCATACGGCTATGTTCAGGGGTTTTGAGTTTGAAGACATTCTGAGAATGTTCAAAAGAACAACAACTTCAAATCTCTCAAGGCTATCTGTATGAGGAAAGATAGATCCTTTGTTAACCCTCTAGAGAAGAAAAAGACAAATCCAGCTGAAGAGGTTGTGTTTCCTGAGCTCAAGGTGAAGCCAACTGAATCTTTAAAGAGAAAGATGGTAGCTGGAACTCATTCCTCCAAACCAATCTCAAATGTCTATTATGATGAAAAGATATATGAGTTGGTTATTGAAAGAAAATGGGGAGGAAAAGAAGGTGCAGAAATTAGATTGTTTAGTGGATATGAAGTGAGATTGCTAGATGAATCTTATATCCACTACATATTCATAAGGCACTTCAGAGAGTTAAACAATAAGCTGGGTGAGGAAGACATGTACTTTTTCATAAAATGCATAAAGATTCTGAAGATGGCCTTTGACAGAATCAAAGCTAAAAGAGAGCAGAGAAGAAAGAAGAAGACTCCCTTGCAATTGGGGAACATAGTGAAGCTAGAAGTGGATGTTGATGGATCTTTGTTGATCCATAGAGATGGGCTGTCCATTGTGTCAATATGGGAACCCATTTCTTTGAATAAGCTGCCTATGGAAGCCATCTACACAATAAGCCAAATGAAGATCCATGTGCTAAACAGAGAAAAGATGACTGAAGCCAATGACTTTGTCAACATGATAAAGTCAATTTTGGATCCCTCACAAGCAGAACCACTCATCCCTCCTCAAGCTGCTCAAGACCCAGCAGAATCCTCACAACCTCATCCTCCATCAAAACCTTGAAGTACATAGGTTGTATAATCCTTAGGGGGAGTATTGTTGGACCCTGAAAGGATCATACATGCCAATTCAAGTGGTGGATTGATAGTTGTTCTGCTGAAATCTCCCCAAGTCCAAGATCTAATACGGATGAAGAATCAGCATCAACAATAGAAAACAAGTGTCGGCTACCCGCATTTGTATATGCGGATGACCATAGAACAAATGCGCCTAAGTGTTTGTTCTTCCGCATTAACAAATACGGATGTTCAGCAACAAATACGTAGTGTTTGTTCATCCGCATTTGTCAATGTTGATGACCAAACACCAATGCTGATGAACAACTCAACATCCACATTTGTCAATGCGGATGACCAAGAAGAAATGCTGACGAGATTATAACATCCGCATTAGTCAATGCGGATGTACAGAAGAAATGCTGATCAAGACTTTTGTACTTAGACTAGTTCTGATGTATAGGTCAGGGTTAGTTTAGTCTTTTGTTCAGGCATGTGTCAGCCTATAAATAGAATAGAAAACCTCGTATGAGAGGTGATCGAGACTGACTGTTGTTAGACATTAGACAATCAGATTATTTTGCTTTGTAATATGTTCAAGGGGTACTATTACTGTTCATGCTGAAAACCCTAGCATTCATTGTAACCGTTTTTCACCTTCTTTAATACAAAGAGCATTTATGAGTATTATTCAGCATTCAATGTTCTGTGATTGTTTGATTCCGCCTTACAATCATTGACTCAATCATCATATTCGATTCTTGTTGATTCACATCAACAGAGAATATCATTCTCAAACCCAGTCATGTATTTATTTTTAGATTTTTTAAAATATTAATTGAATCATTTAATGTTTGTATTAAATTTTCTTCATATTTTGTTTTGAAATCTGTTACCTTAGGAGGTAATTGAATGCTAGAAGTAGCAATAGATTCTTTTTCTTTTAACTGATCATTTATTATGATGTTTTGTTTTTCTTTGAAATGGCATAATATTTTATCCATCTTTTTTGAAATATCTTGGAGTTGTTCTCCAATTATTATTAAATAGAGATTTGAATAATTTTGTTGTTTTATTAACCCATTCATATGAGAAAACGTTATTTGTAAGGTTTCACCTTCTAATAAGTGAGGGATTTGGTCATGAGTGAGGCACACAAGTCTAAGTACTCCATACATCCTGGATCTGACAAGATGTATCATGACCTGAAGGCGTACTATTGGTGGCCTAACATGAAAGCGAATGTAGCTACATATGTGAGTAAGTGTCTGACCTGCTCGAAGGTAAAAGTGGATATCAGAAACTATCTGGACTATTACAACAACCCGAGATCCCTATGTGGAAGTGGGAGCAAATCTCAATGGCTTTCATTACCAAACTACCACGGACTCCTACCGGTTGTGACACGATATGGGTTATCGTAGACCGATTAACGAAGTCCGCTCATTTCTTGGCGATAAAGGAAATGTACAAAATGGAGAAGTTAACACGACTCTATCTGAAGGAAATAGTTTCGAGACATGGTGTACCAGTCTCAATTATTTTTGACCGTGATGCTCGTTTTACATCGCACTTCTGACAGTCATTACAGAAATCTTTAGGTACGCGATTAGACATGAGTACTGCTTATCATCCACAAACTAATGGTCAAAGTGAGCGTACTATACAGACACTAGAAGACATGCTACGTGCATGTGTGATTGACTTTGGGAATGACTGGGAAGTTCAACTACCATTGGTGGAATTTTCTTACAACAATAGTTATCACACCAGCATAAAGGAAGCACCTTTCGAAGCTTTGTATGGGCAAAAATGTAGATCACCAGTTTGCTAGGCTGAAATTGGTGATAGTCAGCTAACGGGTCCCGAGCTAGTGCACGAGACCATTGAGAAGATTGTACAAATAAGGTACTGTATGGCTGCAGCACGCTACAGACAGAAAAGTTATGTTGATAAGCAACAAAAACCTCTAGAGTTCCAGGTTTGTGACAAAGTCTTATTGAAAGTCTCACCTTGGAAAGGCATGATTCGGTTTGGTAAAGAGGAAAGCTAATCCGAGATACGTTGGACCATTTGAGATATTAGAAAGAATAGGTCCAATGGCCTATCGACTAGCCCTACCTGATTCATTGAGTGAAATCAATGACGTATTCCATGTTTCAAATCTAAAGAAGCGTTTAATGGATGAAACGATGATCGTACTGCTTGAGGAAGTCCAAGTAGATGAACAATTACGCTTCATTGAGGAACCAGTCGAGGTGATGGATCGTGAGGTAAAGACACTTAAGCAAAGCAAGATACCCATAGTCAAGGTTCGTTGGAACTCGAGACATGGACTGGAATTCATGTGGGAATATGAGGACCAGATGAAGCTTAAGTATCTCAACTATTTGAAAAGACGATGCCAGCTGGCGAAGGTATTGATTTAAATTTAGGGATAAAATTTCTTTCAACATGGGGATGATGTGACAACTCACCCGAAACTCACTCGATTACTTTGTGCCAATGCAGTAGACCAGTGATGGAGCACATACCATGTAACGCAATTTTCGGGAAGAAAATTCTTTCAACATGGGGATAATGTGACATCCGGTAATTTTCCGTTACCAAACTTCGTTAGTTCCGTTAAGTCTTGCATACACGTGGCGTGAGCACACACTAGTTGTTGTTGAACGTTGGTGACTTAATAATAATTAATAATGATAAACAGATAATCATTTAACTAATAATGTTGGTTATTAGTTGTGCTTATGCGATTTAAGTATTATTTGTGGATTTCATTGTGTAACGTGCCAACGTGTGTATTTAACTCGTGTAATTTGTGACTAGTGAAAATAATGCATATGATTATTCTTGTTAATTAATAATATTTATAATAGTAAGTTAAAACCTTTTAAAAAGTAATTAAAAGCTTAGTTTTAATAAAATGTAAAACTATAGGGGTTAAGTGGTAATATTGATAAATTAAATAAATAAAAACTAACCCTAGCCCCCACCCATACCCATTCGGCCGCGATCATCATCTACACACACACACACTTCGAAATTTAAGCAAGAACAAGCAATTGGTGGTCGATTTTGGTTGATTCCAAGCAATACAACACGTTAGAAGTATCAATCCTCGTCCAATACGTTATTAAAGGTTAGTTTTTGTGGTTTTTCCATGGTTTTTATGTTTTGGCCGAACCCTAGTCGACTTTGATGCTTGGATGTCTTTTTTTGATTAGTTTGATGAATGTATGATGTTGGTTAGATAGTATTGTTGATGGTTTACGTGGATTATACAAGAAGTTCATGATTTTGATGCGTTGTTCATACATTACTATGGATAGAAACTTTATTGCATGAAATTGATGAATGGATGATGAATTGATGATGTTAGTATGTTAATGATGTTATATGAATGTTGGGATGATGATAGTTATGCTAGAAATCCAAGAATTGATCTTGTAGTTCATGTCTTGCCTTAAGTAGAAACTTTTTGATTATGGGAATTGTGAATTATGATGATTTGGTGGTGTTGAACATATCTAGATGATAGCATGGACTTGATTAGGCATAATGTTAATGAATTCATGGAGGTATTGGTTGTTAGATAGATTTTGGGATGTACTTTCCTAAAAGGGAAACTTTAATTGTATAGAATCTTGGATATGTTGAATTGGGCATATTTGTAATGTTAGGATCATGTTAGTATGTTCATTGATGATGTTGAATGTGATGGAATGTGTTAAATTAGACATATGGATGCTTGGTTGATCATGTGGGAATGTGGACTCTTAGTGGTTATATATGTAATGATGGATTATGTTCGGAGATTATAGGATCATGTTTGGGAATTGTAATAGATCATTGTTGGATAGGTTGATTGGCATGAATCTTGTTGAGTAATGTGATAATGATCGTCATACACGCGTGCGAATCTGAGGCCCCTACTTAGTAGGATTGGCAAGGTTTAGGGTGTGAAGTCGTGAATGGCTTCACATGGCATGTGGTGCATGATTGGACTCTATGTATAATGCATTAGTTATGATGTAATTTTGTTGAGCATGATGATTACTTGAGATTCGCATGAGTTATATGATAATCTAGTTGTATGATGATCTAGGTAGAACAAGTGGTTGTTGAAGTGACATACATGAACAACTTGTATGATAACCATGTATGATGAACTATTATGCTTTATTAAATGGGATGTCAATGATAATGTCACCAACGGGTCAAACGGGTCAACTGGGTCAATGTGTTTTGTTTTTCCAAAACCTTGAGTCAATGTGTTTATAGAGCACTTAGGGTTGATGATGATTCTGTGTACACTTACTCATGTACTTGCAGGTTCTAGGTAACCTCTGAAGGTTGTCTTTGCTCTCTCTTTCAAGTTAGCTTTTATATCATTCGTGTGCATACCAGGTGAGTTCATGCCCCACTCTTTTTCATACTCTCTTTTGGGGGAGATAGCATACTGGTTTTACAAACACTTTATTAATATGAGTTGTGTATAGTATGATATAGTGCTGAATACCATGAAAGTCCTCATACTTTCGGATTGTTAATAATGTTAATTAGCGGGAAAACTTGGGTAGTACTACTGGGTCTGACGAGCCCCACCTGTGCGACTCGAAGTCAAACGGGTGCAATTTTGTCCTAATACAAACATCGTCACGACCTGGTAAGTCGTGACGGGAGGCAAAAAACGAAACACAGTCAGCTTCAATCGTGAAATCACTAGCTAACTAAAACCCCGCACGTCCAGGATGCTAATATGTGATCAGTGAAGGTCAGACCCTTAACGCCCCACGCCTTCTTGGCTTTATGGCTTAAACGGGTCCCTAGAGTTCGACCACCACATTAACATCTTAGATGGGCTGTAACCCTATCCCACGAATCCTTTTCAAATTTTTACTCTTGTCAAGATTTTAGATCTCTTTTTATTATGATAATCTGTTGAGCATGGTGATGTTCCAACACTTAGCGATTTAGCCCCTAATTAAGGCTATCATATGATAAATAATTAAAGATAAGAAAGAAAAGATTACCAGAGATTGATTCTTTAAACTTTAAAACTTCAAATATTATTGCAGAAAGATTTTTACAAGAAAGGAGAGATGTGATTTTTCAAACCGGTACCTTCTTCTAAACACTAAGTCCTTTTACATAGGGGATTTGGTACTGAATATTACAGCGAATATTCGCTCATAATTGCATATGACGTGTTTTGTATTACAAGTCAAAAAGTAAATAGTAAAAGCTACAATAATGTAACATGCAGACAAAAATGTTTGTCGGTCAATTATGAGAATGAATTATTGATTCTTCTTTTCCGCTTTGTGGGGCCTATTGTGTCCTCTTGTCTTTTGTTTTTTCTGGTGTATTAACCAAACCAAATTCTTCATCTAATTCTACCATCATTCTGGCATAAGCCTCATCATCCATATGCTCGTTCTCATCTTGACTATCCTGGTATAACTGGGAGTCTTCTTCTTCCATTTGTGAAGAGCTAGATTCTTTTCTTCTTGAAGATGATTCATCTTTTCTTTTGAAGTTCTTGGCTATATTCTTCTTAACTTCTTCTAGATAATATTCATCATCTCTTGGTCACTTATATCATCCGTGCCTTTAATCATTTTAATTTTTCTAACAATGTGTTGGAATGGGCTCGAAGATTCCCTCTGCTGCTTTATATGCTGTTGTTTTTCATATAGATCAATTGTTTTCTGGATTTGATCCAGAGTGTCTTGGCTTATTATGCCATCTTTTTCTTTATCCATCATTTTTTTCAGAACTTAGTCGTATAAGCTCTTTTTAAACAGAAAATGTTTTCACTAGTATAACCAGTTTCTGGAATCCATTTCCATATCCAAGGGATACTGAACTGGACAAAATAATGGACAAAATAATGCCTCTATTAAGCCTGGAGAAAGTTCTACCCATTGGGTATATAAATTTTTAAATTTTTTAGATTCATTTATAAAAATATCAATAGATGGACTGTATGACTGCCACCATTGATAAAACCATGCTGGTATTTCTGATTCATAATTTGTATGACAAATTTTTATAAACCATGAATGTTTATAATTAGGGTTTTCATATAAGAATGCCCATTGAAAAGCTTTAACATAATCCCAATAGTTATATCTAATGGGAGTTTTTGTTTTAGGGTGTAAAATTTCCCTGTCTTTTAGAGGTGATGTCCCCCAAGTTTCCACAGATATAATCTGTTTAATAATAATTTTACTAAAGCTATGATCTTTATTATTCCTAGTATAATGGGTAATTTCACAGGATTCTGCTTTTAATATTTCTTCATAATATATTCGAGACTTATATGTCTCGTTGGGATAGTATCCCTGATCAAAATATCTCTTGACTATGAGCCAAGGTTGATCTTTCCATTTTGATCTTTATGATCCAAAAGAAATATGACTTCTTTGTTGGGTGTATTAACCCATCCTTCATCCTCACTTTCATTTATGAAGGTTTTAGCATATGATGCTACTTCTTCGAGGTTATGTCCCTGAGAAGCTTTAAAGGCTAGAAATTCCTTTATTGTTTCTTCATCAAGTATATTTGATAAAGTTGATGCATTCATTGATGCATTGTTAAAAGCTATAAGCTTTTTGTTACCCATTTGATGGATAACTCTGGCTGCTCCTCTTCCCCTATAAGAGGAATATCTTCCACGACCTCTTCCCCTTTTGTGACATCCGGTAATTTTCCGTTACCAAATTCCGTTAGTTTCGTTAAGTCTTGCATACACGTGTCGGGAGCACACACTAGTTGTCATTGAACGTTGGTGACTGAATAATAATTAATAATGTTAAACAATAATTTCTATGTTGATTATTAGTTGTGATTATGTGATTTAAATGTTTATCGTGAATTTTATCGCGTAACGTGGAAACGTGTATATTTATTTCGTGTGTTTTGTGGCAAATGGAAATTATGCATGATTATTATTTGTGACTAATGATAATTGTGTTTAGTAGTTAAAAATTATTTAAAAACTATTCAAGAGTCTAATTTTATAAAATACAAAATGCAAGGGTTTAAAGGGTAATTATGCAAAATTATATTGTTTAAAACACAAAACACAACCCTAATAGCCCCCCATCGGCCGCGATCGACCTCCCCTCTCCCTCTCCTCTTCGAATTCAGCCCATGAACAAGCAATTACCTTCGAATTTGGATCGATTTCAAGGCATACAACAAGTTAGAACCTTCAATTGCAAACTATTACACATTTAAAGGTTCGATTTTTACATGTTTTTGATGATTCTTCATGTTGGCCGAAAGTTCCATGCGAAATCTGCAATTGATGGTCGATTGATGCTTAGTTGTTGATGTTAATGTGTTTACTAGATAGATTACATGTTAATTAACGTCAAGTATGCAATAAAGTTTGGATTTTGGTTGTTTGTTCATATGATTATCTTTGGCCGAGAGTTTGAGGTGATTTTGGATCAAATTGGATGTTGAATGTTGGTTGTTTGATGTTGTAACGATGCTAGTTAGGTTGTATGCATATTGGTTAACGTCGATTTTGCAAGAAAGCCTCAATTTTGATTCATGGTTCATAGGTTACTAAGAATAGTAACTTTATTTTGCATGAATTGATGATTTGATGATGTATGAATGTTATGGATGTGTTTGTGATGATGATTAGATGCTCAGTTGATGATATGAACAATTGAAAATCAAGAAGATGTTTTATAGTTCATACATTGCTAAAAATAGTAACTTTTGGTGTTGAATGTTGATGAATCATGATGATTAGGTGTTGTTGATCATGTTTAGATGTTGTCATGGACTTGAATTGGTATGTAAATGATGAATCCATGAATGTCTTGGGTGTTTGATGAAATTGGGATGTACTTTCCCAAAAGGGAAACTTTATTTGTGCAAATTCTTGAATTGGATGATTTGAGCATGTTTGGGATATTAGGACCATGCTAGTGTATTCATGGATGGTTTCTAAGGTGATTAAATGTGTTGTTTAGGTTATATGAATGTTGATTTGGTTTGTTACCTGTTTTGGCCTGTTTGTGGAAAAATCCTGGTATGAGTCATATAGGTAACCTAGGACTTTTGTGGATTGATGGTTGATTAAGAATGAACATTTTAGATGTATGAGCATAATAATAGTTGAGGTTCGCATGACTTGTATGATATCTAGTTGTATGATGATCTAGGTAGTACATGTGGTTAATGAAGTGCTAAATGTAATCAAGTTGTATGTTGATCATGTATGATATGCTGTTGTGTTAGTATTAACGAATTATCACCAATAATGTCACCAACGAGTCAAACGGGTCAAACGGGTCAAATGTGTCTTGTCTTTCTAAAACCTTGAGTTCTTTGGTTTGTAGAGCACTTAGGGTTTCATGTTGATTCTGTGTGCACGTGCTTATGTACTCTTGTATTCTAGGTAACCTTTGAAGGGTTGTCTTTGCACCTATCACCAGTTCTCTTTAGTCATTATCTTTACACACCAGGTGAGTTCTTGCCCCACTCTTTTTACATAATCTCTTTTGGGGGAGATAGCATACTGTTGATCACAAAAGCTTTTATATATGAGTGTGTATAATATTGATATAGTGTTGTTTACCATGGAAAGTCCTCACACTTTCGGATTGTTAATATTGACTAGCGGGGAAATGTTGGGTAGTACTACTGGGTCTGAATAGCCCCACCTATGTGACTCGAGGTCATACGGGTGCAATTTTGTCCTTACATATATTCGTCACGACCTGGTAAGTCGTGACGGGAGGCACAAACTATCACAGTCAGCTTCAATCGCGAAATCACTATGATTAATATTTTTATGTTAACAGACTAGCTATCTATTGCAATACACTACTTATGATTTGAAAACTGTTTATTGGTTTACCCATTAACGCAAACTCTTGAACTCACCAACCATGTGTTGACTTGTTTAGTATGCTATTCTCAGGTTAAGGTCGCCAGTTTCCTAGGAGCACGCACGTCAGCATTGTTGAGTTGTCTACATTTGCCTTGTTTACAAATTTGGGATTATTTTCATATTAAACAATTGTGATTGGGGCGCGTATGTTTTGCGCATTCTCTTTACATACTACTTGTCTTGGGTTTTCTGGTTTTAAAAACGCTTCCGCAGTATTTTAAACGTTAACTCTGGTTTTGTTTATTAATCATATAGAGTCGTTCTTGGTAACTAATGACTGAGATCCTGGTATGTCACGCGTCTCGCGGTAAAACCCCGCACGCGGATTTTGAGGGTGTGACATATTGGTATCAGAGCCATTGGTTATAGGGAACTAGGTTGCATACACACACTAGACTATAACCGCACAGTTGTTAGTTACTTATCGCTTACTCTCCTTACTGTATACTCATTGGCATATGCAACACGTACTTCGCAGCATGGCATCGTCGTCCAGGAATTTAGGCAAGAGACCTGCACGATTTGAGTCACCTCCTACGTCACCCGTACCTGATAGGGGATTTAACTGGCCTCGACATCCTTATCCTCCTGGCGAGATAGACTTGGATCAGCCTTTCATACCTCCTGAGCTCGATCCTCCGCGGAACTAGGATTTCTACCCCACCTACGTAAACTGTATGGCATATAGAGAGCGCGTACCACCAGTAGCACCTACACGACCTAGGACTAGGTCATCGATCGCCTCTACTTTGCCTACACTTCCTACCTTGAGCATCCCTCTGGAGCAGGCATTTGCAGCCCTAGTAGCCACACTAGACATAGAGCGACAGCGGATTAGAGGACTCACTGATGAGAACTCTGCATTATGATTTGAGATGCTTCAGCTGCGTTTCCAGGTAGAGACGCTTCAGGAGCGACTTTCGATGGCCATTGGTGGACATCATACTCTGGCAGGCAACGTGGTAGCACTTAGTGGGCGCATGGACGCACAGGATCACCATAACATAGTGATCGATGATAGGTTTGCTGATTTAGAGGCACAACTAGCAGCACTTCAGGTTGTTGAAGCCCCTGCACCTTTGGTGGACCCTGATGAGGAAGAACCAAAAGAGGAACCCGAGGAAGCCCCCAAAGAAGAACCAGTAGAGATGGATGAGGACAGTGACGGATCTGACGTACAGGACTGATTCCACTTTTAAATGACTTAGACTATATAGTGTTTCTTTTCTTTGACTAGCCCACAAACTTACTGATCAAGCGGTAGAGCAAGGCAAACTACCCAAGCGGGGCGTTGTGGCAAGCGTGCCCGACAATAAACGCAAGTGGGACGGCCCAGGCAATAAGGGATCGTCATCCTCCAACAACCAGCAACAACAATAGCAACACTACGTTTAGAAGCATCAACCTCACCAACAGGAAAGAAAGTTTGATAACAATCGTAACTATAATCAGTCATCCTCGGCATCACAGGGAAAAGGAGGCTATGTTGGGAAAAAGTCCCAAGTGCAATCGATGCAACTACCATCACACCGGCAGGTGTGACAACTTCCGATGCCAATGCTGTGGTAAAGTTGGGCATGCAGCGAAGGACTGCCGGGGTGAACTGATGAGGAAGCCTCAACAATCACAAGAAACTCCGAAAGGTTGTTTCGAGTGCGGAAAAGAAGGTCATTACAGACGCAATTGCCCATAACTTAGGAGAAATGGAAATGGCGGAACAACACTGGCAATAACAAAAACGACAACAACAATAACAACAACAATGGTAATGGCAACAACAATGGAGGCAATAACAACAATAGAGCCAAAGGAAGAGCCTTCGTCATTGGCTTAGGTGAGGCTCTAAATGATCCTACAACAGTAACTAGTAAATTTTTGGTTAATGGTCGTTTTGCTACTGTATTATTCGATACCAGAGCCGATAGAAGTTTCGTGTCCACTAGATTCTATAGTCTTTTAAGTGATATGCCCTCAACCTTAGAATCTAAATACACCGTAGAGTTAGCTGACAGTACACAGATTCACGTAACGCATATTCTTAGAGACTGCAAGATAGAGCTTGCTGGTCATACATTCACCATAGATCTCATGCCTGTTACGTTAGGAAGCTTTGATGTGGTAGTAGGCATGGATTGGCTTTCCGATAAACAAGCGGAAGTCATATGCCACGAGAAGATCATACGGATTCCCATTGGTGAAGAAGTCCTTACGGTCAGAGGTGATAGGAGTGGTGCGGTGATAGGCATCATCTCGTTTATAAAGGCACAGAAGTTGTTACGAAAGGGTCGACTAGCCATATTGGCACTCGTCACAGATAAATAGGTCGAGGAAAAGAAGATAGAGGATATCCCCGTAGTTCGTGAGTTTCCCGAGGTGTTTCCGGAAGACCTGCCTGGATTACCGCCTCATCGTCAAGTTGAATTCCAGATTGAGTTGACTCCAGGAGCCGCTCCAATTGCAAGAGCACCGTACCGGTTAGCTCCAAACGAACTGCAGGAATTATCTGCTCAACTCCAAGAACTGTTGGATAAAGGGTTTATCCGATCGAGTTCGTCGCCCTGGGGAGCGCCAGTTCTATTTGTGAAGAAGAAGGATGGTACATTTCGAATGTGCATTGACTATAGGGAACTGAACAAGGTTACTATCAAGAATAGATATCCCTTACCTGGTATCGATGATTTGTTTGATCAACTGCAAGGATCAAGCTATTACTCTAAGATTGATCTGAGGTCTGGGTATCATCAGCTGAGAGTTCGAGAAGAGGACATCTCGAAGACTGCCTTCCGTACACGATATGGTCACTATGAATTTTTGGTCATGCCATTTGGGTTGACGAATGCACCAAAAGTATTCATAGACCTCATGAATCGCGTGTGCAAACCCTATCTTGATCAGTTTGTTATCGTCTTTATTGATGATATACTAATATACTCAAGGACCGAGGAAGAACATGGAGAGCACTTACGTTTGATCTTGGAATTACTTAGAGAGGAACAACTATATGCAAAGTTTTCTAAGTGTGATTTCTGGATACGTGAGGTACAATTCTTGGGTCATATTGTCAACGAGAAGGGAATACATGTTGATCCTGCTAAGATTGAAGCGATAAAGAATTGGTCTGTTCCTAAGACACCGAGTGAGATACGACAATTCCTTGGATTAGCGGGATATTATCGACGATTCATCGAAGGATTCTCTAAGATTGCACAACCTCTCACAGCCTTGACTCATAAGGGAACAACATACAAATAGGGTGAGAATCAGGAATCTGCTTTCCAGTTGCTGAAACAGAAACTGTGTAGCGCACCAATATTAGCGTTACCGGATGGTAGTGATGACTTCGTAGTCTACTGCGATGCGTTTATTCAAGGACTTGGATGCGTCTTGATGTAGCGGGATAAGGTGATAGCTTACGCCTCTAGACAGTTGAAGATTCATGAGAAGAACTATACCACCCATGACTTGGAACTGGGTGCGGTAGTTTTTGCCTTAATGATCTGGAGACATTACTTGTACGGTACCAAATGCACTATTTACACTGATCACAAGAGTCTCCAGCACATCTTTGAGCAAAAGGAATTGAACATGAGGCAAAGGCGTTGGGTAGAGTTATTGAATGACTATGATTGTGCTATCAAGTATCATCCAGGAAAAGCAAATGTAGTTGCTGACGCACTGAGTAGAAAAGAGACTGCTAAACCTCGACGAGTGCGAGCTCTGCAACTAACGATTAGTACGCAATTACCTGAACAAATCTGAGAGGCTTAGACGGAAGCTCTGAAAGCAGAAAACATTGGGTCTGAATCGTTAAGGGGGATGGAAAAACAATTGGAAGTAAAAGCGGATGGAATTCGTTACTTCATGGATAGACTATGGGTACCTCTACACAGAGACCTGAGAGACTTGGTGATGAGTGAGGCTAACAAGTCCAAGTATTCTATACATCCTGGATCTGACAAGATGCACCACGATTTGAAGGCGCACTATTGGTGGCCTAACATAAAAGCAGATGTAGCTACTTATATGAGCAAGTGTCTGACCTGCTCAAAGGTGAAAGTGGAGTATCAGAAACCATCTGGACTACTACAACAACCCGAGATCCCTATGTGGAAGTGGGATCAGATATCAATGGATTTTATTACTAAGTTACCTCGTACTTCTACCGGTTGCGACACAATATGGGTTATCGTGGATCGATTGACAAAATCTGCTCATTTCCTAGCAATAAAGGAAATGGATAAGTTGGAGAAGTTAACCCAACTTTATCTGAAGGAGATCGTTTCGAGGCATGGAGTACCGACCTCAATCATTTCTGATCGCGATTCTCGTTTCACATCACACTTCTGGCAATCACTGCAGAAATCTTTGGGTACGCGATTGGATATGAGTACTGCTTATCATCCACAGACTGATGGTCAAAGTGAACGTACTATACAGACTTTGGAGGACATGTTACGTGCTTGTGTGATTGACTTCAGGAATAACTGGGAAGTTCACCTACCATTGGTGGAATTTTCTTACAACAACAGTTATCACACTAGCATAAAGGCAGCACCTTTTGAAGCTTTGTATGGGAGAAAGTGTAGATCACCAGTTTGCTGGGCTGAAATTGGTGATAGTCAATTAACGGGTCCTGAGTTGGTACACGAGACAACTGAGAAAATTGTCCAGATAAGAAACCGCATGGCTGCAGCGTGAGACAGAGAGAAAAGCTATGCTGACAAGCGACGGAAACCCTTAGAGTTTCAGATAGGTGACAAGGTTTTATTAAAAGTCTCACCATGGAAAGGCGTAGTTCGGTTTGGTAAGCGAGGAAAGCTAAATCCGAGATACGTTGGACCATTTGAGATAGTGGAAAGAATTGGTCCAGTGGCCTATCGACTAGCCTTACCTGATTCATTGAGTGGAATCCATGATGTATTCCATGTTTCAAATCTAAAGAAATGTTTAACGGATGAAACGATGGTTGTACCACTGGAAGAAGTTCAAGTAGACGAACAGTTACGCTTCATTGAGGAACCTGTCGAAGTGATGGATCGTGAGGTGAAGACACTTAAGCAAAGCAAGATACCCATTGTCAAAGTTCGATGGAACTCGAGACGTAGACCAGAATTCACGTGGGAACATGAAGACCAAATGAAGTCTAAGTACCCTCAGCTATTCGAAAGGACGATGCCAGCCGGCGAAGGTACTGATTAAATTTCGGGATGAAATTTCTTTCAACATGGGGATGATGTGACAACTCATCCAAAACTCACTTGATTTCGATTACTTTGTGCCAATGTAGTAGACCAGTGATGGATCACTCACCATGTAACGCAATTTTCGGGACGAAAATTCTTTCAACATGGGGATAATGTGACATCCGGTAATTTTCCGTTACCAAACTCCGTTAGTTTCGTTAAGTCTTGCATACACGTGTCGGGAGCACACACTAGTTGTCGTTGAACGTTGGTGACTGAATAATAATTAATAATGTTAAACAATAATTTCTATGTTGATTATTAGTTGTGATTATGTGATTTAAATGTTTATTGTGAATTTTTTCGCGTAACGTGGAAACGTGTATATTTATTTCGTGTGTTTTGTGGCAAATGGAAATTATGCATGATTATTATTTGTGACTAATGATAATTGTGTTTAGTAGTTAAAAATTATTTAAAAACTATTCAAAGAGTCTAATTTTTATAAAATACAAAATGCAAGGGTTTAAAGGGTAATTATGCAAAATTATATTGTTTAAAACACAAAACCCAACCCTAATAGCCCCCATCGGCCGCGATCGACCTCCCCTCTCCCTCTCCTCTTCAAATTCAGCCCAAGAACAAGCAATCACCTTCGAATTTGGATCGATTTCAAGGCATACAACAAGTTAGAACCTTTAATTGCAAACTATTACACATTTAAAGGTTAGATTTTTACATGTTTTTGATGATTCTTCATGTTGGCCGAAAGTTCCATGCGAAATCTGCAATTGATGGTCGATTGATGCTTAGTTGTTGATGTTAATATGTTTACTAGATAGATTACATGTTAATTAACGTCAAGTATGCAATAAAGTTTGGATTTTGGTTGTTTGTTAATATGATTATCTTTGGCTGAGAGTTTGAGGTGATTTTGGATCAATATGGATGTTGAATGTTGGTTGTGTGATGTTGTAACGATGCTAGTTAGGTTGTATGCATATTGGTTAACGTCGATTTTGCAAGAAAGCCTCGATTTTGATTCATGGTTCATAGGTTACTAATAATAGTAACTTTATTTTGCATGAATTGATGATTTGATGATGTATGAATGTTATGGATTGTTTGTGATGATGATTAGATGCTCAGTTGATGATATGGACAATTGAAAATCAAGAAGATGTTTTATAGTTCATACATTGCTAAAAATAGTAACTTTTGGTGTTGAATGTTGATGAATCATGATGATTAGGTGTTGTTGATCATGTTTAGATGTTGTCATGGACTTGAATTGGTATGTAAATGATGAATCCATGAATGTCTTGGGTGTTTGATGAAATTGGGATTTACTTTCCCAAAAGGGAAACTTTATTTGTGCAAATTCTTGAATTGGATGATTTGAGCATGTTTGGGATATTAGGACCATGCTAGTGTATTCATGGATGGTTTCTAAGGTGATTAAATGTGTTGTTTAGGTTATATGAATGTTGATTTGGTTTGTTACCTGTTTTGGCCTGTTTGTGGAAAAATCCTGGTATGAGTCATATAGGTAAGCTAGGACTTTTGTGGATTGATGGTTGATTAAGAATGAACATTTTAGATGTATGAGCATAATAATAGTTGAGGTTCGCATGACTTGTATGATATCTAGTTGTATGATGATCTAGGTAGTACATGTGGTTAATGAAGTGCTAAATGTAATCAAGTTGTATGTTGATCATGTATGATATGCTATTATGTTAGTATTAACGAATTATCACCTATAATGTCACCAACGGGTCAAACGGGTCAAACGGGTCAAATGTGTCTTGTCTTTCTAAAACCTTGAGTTCTTTGGTTTGTAGAGCACTTAGGGTTTCATGTTGATTCTGTGTGCACGTGCTTATGTACTCTTGTATTCTAGGTAACCTTTGAGGGGTTGTCTTTGCACCTATCACCAGTTCTCTTTAGTCATTATCTTTACACACCAGGTGAGTTCTTGCCCCACTCTTTTTACATAATCTCTTTTGGGGGAGATAGCATACTGTTGATCACAAAAGCTTTTATATATGAGTGTGTATAATATTGATATAGTGCTGTTTACCATGGAAAGTCCTCACACTTTCGGATTGTTAATATTGACTAGCGGGAAAATTTTGGGTAGTACTACTGGGTCTGACGAGCCCCACGTGTGTGACTCGAGGTCATACGGGTGCAATTTTGTCCTAATATATATTCGTCACGACCTGGTAAGTCGTGACGGGAGGCACAAACTATCACAGTTAGCTTCAATCGCGAAATCACTATGATTAATATTTTTATGTTAATAGACTAGCTATCTATTGCAATACACTACTTATGATTTGAAAACTGTTTATTGGTTTACCCATTAACGCAAACTTTTGAACTCACCAACCATGTGTTGACTTGTTTAGTATGCTATTCTCAGGTTTAGGTCGCCAGTTGCCTAGGAGCACGCACGTCAGCATTGTTGAGTTGTCTACATTTGCCTTGTTTACAAATTTGGGATTATTTTCATATTAAACAATTGTGATTGGGGCGCGTATGTTTTGCGCATTCTCTTTACATACTACTTGTTTTGGGTTTTTTGGTTTTAAAAACGCTTCCGCAGTATTTTAAACGTTAACTCTGGTTTTGTTTATTAATCATATAGAGTCGTTCTTGGTAACTAATGACTGAGATCCTGGTATGTCACACGTCTCGCGGTAAAACCCCGCACGTGGATTTTGAGGGTGTGACACCTTTCCCAGGGGATCATTCCTGAAAACTTAAACATAAGGAATTAAACATAAGAAAGTATTATTTCTTTTTCAACAAGATGTTTATATCTTCTCCTTAAACTATTTAATCTTAGTTTAAGAATTTTCATATTATGACTATTCATAAATTCGTGATTTGAATTTATGATCTGATCCATTCTTATCTGGATTGTTCTAATTTCAAACATAGTTTGTGCCTTTTCTTCGGCTATATTTAATAATGCTTTCTTGATTGGACCTTTAGAATGTGTCATATTAATTTAAATATTCTCGTGTAAGGAAATCAGGCAAGCTGTTATTAGTGCCTCTTTTGTAAATTATTTCAAAATCAAATGGTGCAAGATGAGATTGCCATCTGGCAAACATCTGTTTGGAAACATCATGTTTAAAATCTTTTGAAAACATATACTTCAGTGCATTGTAGTTAGTTTTAATTATAATTTTTTTATTGTATAAATCATCCTGAAATTTTAAAACACATTTAACTATTGCAAGAATCTCTTTGGCAATAGTTGCATAATTCTTTTGACTTTCATTCCATTTTCCAGAATGAAACCTAACAAGATATTCTTGTTTATTAATTGGAGATATTTGTTTTAATATACCTCTGTACCCTATATCTGAGGCATCAGTTTCAACAATTTTTTCCCACTCTGGGTTTGCAATCATTAAACAGGGAAGGTTTTGAACCTTTTGTATAATTTTTTGGACTGCTTTAGTATGATTGATAGACCATGGAATATGTATGTGTATATATATATATATATATATATATATATATATATATATATATATATATATATATATATATATTATATATATATATATATATATATATATATATATGTAGTGATACATTCTAATGAAAACCAATTTTTAGGAAAAAAACCAAAGGAACCAATCCTAGCCTTTGATATATAGAATCAATGGCTTAGATTTAAAGGGTAATTTCATAATTTACTCTTTGTTAAAATAGGCGGAAGGTAAAATACCAATGGCAGTAATGGTATTTCCCCTCAACCCTTTCCCTAACTGCCTGCGAGATATTCTCGGGGAATCAAACTTTGAAAGTAATCCCAAACCCATCTCCTTAATTGATTCTCGCATTCAACATTCGAACCAATCTGTATGCCAAAATTAATCACAATCTGTTGTTGCATTGGATATTTTCATAGTTGCGACTAAATACTACCCATAAACAACTCAAATTTTCCTTGAAGATTAGAAGTTTTTGATGCTATAAAACCCCCATTGTCAGAACCAAATCCCTTCATCGTCACTGACGCCATTGAGTCGTTTCTTCAACTTAGTCTGAGGTATGAAACTAGCTTTGCCTCCCAAATATCAATTTTAGTGAATGTTCTTATGAAATCTAGCACATACATTGTATTCGCCCCCCAAGAAATTGTCGAATTTGTATCTGTAATTGCTTCGGTTTTATTGTTATTTGTGTTAAAAGTTATATGTCGTATTTCATAATAGCAGATGTATGAATATAAATTGTCTTTCTCCTTGGCTTTTATAATGTTTTGTTAATGGTGTCCTGGGTATGAAGGTTTAATTTATAAATATCCATGGTTGTTTTTAGTTTATCATTTTTGATAGCATGTACTTATTAAACAGTAATATAGCTATCAACCTGTAATGGTGATAATGTCATTATTCTTATCTTGTCTACATTATCATTTATATCTATTTAACCCTTTAATATGAACTTTGGTCCATTGTAATCCAATGTTTTTCAGCCCCCTTTTACAGCCTTGTTGCTTCTTTGTTCATCTATGCACAATGAAAGTTGGTTGTTCGTATTAAATTTCTTAAAAGCCTACTAATTTTGGTGGAAAACTTGATGATCGTATTACATAAATTCTTATTTAATATTATATATTTAATTTTAGGCATCTTCTGTATTTCACTCTATCCTAAACATAATATTTATTGTTTTTTGATACATGATGATCAGTATCTGTCTTCTTTGATTATTTTGTTGTTTGATGTCTCCTAATCCTATTGTTCATTGTTAATTGGATAAATATATGCAACTTATTTTATCTGATCTAAGTTTATTCATCCGGTTGAAGCAATCATATCAATATATTCTTGGAAGGAGAAGCTATTTTAGACGGAATCATGAGCGCAGGTAGTTTAGTTTTTTAATCCCCCCTCTAATCTATTTATGTTTGATGACTTTAACATGTCCCTTTTATTTTCTTCACCAGAGCGTAAAAGCGCTAGGATCGCTTCCAAAGTAAGAGCCCTAACTAAGACACCAAATGGAGATCCAAATAGTCCGATAATTATCTTTGATAATTCCAAAGGTTCCATTAGGCATGTTCATGATGCTAGTCCTGCCCAAAAAGGCCATCAACATCCTCATCATCCATTAATTTGTTATTTGTATTACTTTTTCAAAGCTTATAATGATATTCCCTATAGTTTCATTCAATAAGGATTTATTATTCCCTAACATTGTCTTATCTAACACTATTAAAAACAGGGTGCCCTGATCCAGCTTCAATTATTATTCCGGATTCATCTCAACCTAAATGATACACCAAAAAAATGATCGTTAATTTCTCCATTTTATCCGAAGAGGTAAACATATAGTATACTATAGATGCATAGCTTTAAATTATATTAAACATTTATAAGGCAGCTGAAGAGGTGTTGGGAAAGATTAAGCAGCATGAAAAATATCCTCTTGAGCCTGTATATTCTCCTAAGTTAAGTAAACAGTGTTCTAAAGATATATCCAAATTAAGAAGAGACTCCAATGCACCCTCAGGTTATTATTTCTCCATCTAATCTCATTTAACACGGATACCCGAGCACTTGTTTCATATATTTTATTGCATTTCTATTTCGGTTATTAGATTATAGCAGGGCTTGATTTATTCTTTCTTTTTTTGTATCAAATTTATTCTTATAATAATGTTTTGTACCCTAGTATGATATTTTAGCATAGTCTCATGATTTTACACGGTATTGTGCCGGATGATACAATTACCAATTGTCAATCTATTATAGAAGTAAACCATATCATCTAAGGGAATTAGTCTCTCCCCTTATCATTCAAGAAAAACTTTTATGAGCTTATATATGATTACCCAGATTCTGTTTTCAAGGATGTAATTTATAGTATGTCTGCTCAATTTAGCATTTAATCATTTCTTATTATAATGTTTTTAAATCAGGCCCCATTCTATCATCTCCTATAATAATTTCGGATAATACTAATACAAGACGTTATACGAAGTCAATGATTGGTAATATAATCTTGATGTTGCATCTGATTCATACAACTTATATTGTTTGTAATTATTATTTTTTTTTACGATGTCAATTTAGCCAAAGAGGTTCTAGGAAAGGGGGCTAACCATGAAGGCCAGCTCCTGAGATCATGACACTATCTGATTCTACTAAAAAGAAGGTTGTTAATGTTAACAAGAGAAAAAGGAAGATGCATGATAATCCAGGTAGCCAATTTTCTGGTATTTTATTATAATTGTTTACAAGCTCTGATTGGTGTTAAATTCTTTGAATATATAATTTTATTGGGTTATATGTTTAGTTAAGTGCATGTTTAATCTATATTATTCATGGGCACGCTATAAATTCTTAGCTTATGTTTTAAGTTAGCAAGTGTGTATCTTTTTCGGTACATAACGTAATGAGTTTTTATATGATATTAATTGTTTAGTATATTACAGTGTCTAAGTCAATGGGTTTAGTATGGTTTGGTAGAAGGTGCCACTGCATCACTAGTTGATGTTAAATAAACTCTTTGTTTTAAGGGCATGGTACAGCTGGGGATCATGTTATTCCTTAGTAAATGTGCATCCAAGCATATATAAAATTATAATGTTTTTTCAAGAGCATTGCACGTTTGACTGTCACAGATTATGTCCTTCTAATTTTCTGTCTATTTCATATTTTGTTATGTTTCTTATTTGAGGATGTTTAAAAAATAATGTGCTGATCCTGAACACCATATTTGTATCATAAAATCCTCATTATTTCTCATATTTGAATATAAGTCAATGTAGCCAAAGAGGTTCTCCCAAAGAGGGATTATGACGAAGTCTAAGCACATGAGGTATTGTCATTATCTGATTCATGTAAGAAGAACGGCTTTGATGTTAAAAAGAGGAAGAGAAAGGTGCCTGCTATTAAAGGTATATATTTTTTTTCCTATTTGATTTTGATTGTTTTGTAGATCTCCTTAGTTTTATTTTGACTGAATAAATGACGTTTATATGATTATATTGTTACTTAAGTGCACGTGTAATCTATATACTTCATGGGCATTCTTTATATTTTCTATTTTTGTTTACGTTATAGACTGTGTATATTTATCACTATTCAATTATATTGATTTCAAATAAGTTTTTTATCATATTTATTGTTTATTATATTGGGATGTCAAAGTTGATGGCAAAGATGATGGTAAATTTCAAGTGTCCTTTAAGTGTTTGTCTTAGTATTTGTTCCTGGTTTTACGTAGTAAATGTGCAGTTATGCATATTAATTTTTTCTGATTTTTCAAGAGGAATGAATGTATTCATAACATAGATTATGTCTTGCTTCTTTTTTGTTTCTCCCATCTATAATTACGATTGTTACTGATGTTGTTTGAAAAATAATCTGATTATGATCAAGATCATGTTTGTATGCATAATTGTTAAACCTTGTCATATTTTTTTATGCTGATGTTTGATTTATTTGTAAATTTGTTGCTAATAATATCTGCTTCATTGCTTTTTGAAGATTTACCAAATTCCAAAAAAGGTAAAGGATGTTTGGGTGGTGAGGGCAGTAATAAGAGTAATGATCACTCTGTAAGGTGTAAAGGTAGTCATTCGAAAAAAGTGAAAGGTGTTAAAATTTCTGAATCCCGAAGAAACCAAAGGTTGGTTCCCAAAAACTGCTTTCCCTTTATGTACGTACGAGTCCACGACCGCTTTGTCAAGCTGTTAAGAATATCAGCCCTTTTCAAGAGGATAGCCTATATGAGATCAGTTCTGAGCGTTTGAGGTATTTTAACGTGGTTGGGATTTACGACTAGGTTTGCATATTTTGTAGTTGAAGCTTTTGATCCTGTATCGATGTCCATTCGGCTTCCTCATGGCCAAATTCTAGTCACCGTCAACACCATTCATGATGTTAGTGGGTTACCTTTGGGAGGTAGAGACATTACTGCCGCTGAAGAACCCGAATCGTCTCATGATGTTATTGATATGGCTGTAACAACCTAACCATGAACGATATTATGGAAAATATTTTCAGAAATGGAACCGCCGACCGTTAATTCCAGCTCGATATGATTATGTTGTTTTGTAAAACTATGATTGAGTGCACGAAATCTCGCCGCATCAACATAAAGCTTTTAAAAAGCCTTAAGTTAGGATCTGGTCTGGGTCAACTTGATTGGTGTGGCTTCATATTAAATAAACTGAAGTCATGTAAAAAGAAATGGGACATCAACAAGGGCCGTCCGTTCACTGGTCCTGTGACTGTTTTGACGGTACAATAAATCTCTATGTCTTTGTAGTTGCATAAAATTTCCAAATTTTTTAAGTTATATTATCAAATAACTAATTACGTCCATTCTCATAGTTAATTTACTTGGACGGACTTGAGATTGAAGGTTTGTAGCGAAATATTCGTCTTTTGCCAAGTAGTACCTGGACATTGGAAAATATGCGGGTTCATGAAGAAGTTGAGATCAGCAACGAAGGGTTTGGAAGGGGGAGGTTGGTTGATGGTATGGGAGAAGGTCATACCATATCTAAACAGGTATCAATGTCTAATGCAAGTACAATGATACTTGTATATTATAATGCGAAGATTTTATTAAGTCTTGGGATTTTAAGCTAAAATGTCGACCTTATCATATAACTAAAGTGCCATATCATATCATTATATTGTTTTTATTATTCAGATGTTTGATTATACATGAAGTTTTATTTTTTTAATCAATTCTATGCCCTGATGTTGTACTGGTTGTAGTGTTACATGTTTTATTTTCCATTAAGATAAATGGATATGATACGTGGGTTTGGTGGATTGTAAAGCTGAATATAGTCTTCTACTATATCTAATTTCCTAACTTCTTTTATGGTGGTTTAGACCATGTAGTTTTTATCATCTGGTAAATTGATATCGCATTATATCTGATCTATTATCAAAGGATTTTATCATATATATTGTATATCAATATGCATCTATGATCTCTTTGTATGTAGCATGTGTAAGGTAGATAGTAATGATGCATTAATGCACATATTACAAGTCACATTTCAGTTGATGTTAATTCCTATATTTTTTGATTATGCAGCAGTACAAGGACACCCTGGACACATACCTTAAGAGGATGCTTGCGTATAGGGCATGATATGGTGGCACATTGAGGGATGCAATTATAGATTTCCCCGGAGACAGGATTGAATGGAGTATGAACAAAAGTTTAAAGATCTCTTCATATTTGTTACATCAAAAGGTGATCTTTTCAAACCACCTCAAGTCCCTGACCCAACGGATAACTTGTCTTCCAAAACCCCTCAAAAGCATCCTCATGAGGAGGAGAATTATACTAAAGAACAAGCAAAAATGGTAAATAAGACATCCTCAGATGAAGCTTTCTGGTCTGATCCTGTGGTTACTGCTCAAATTATTGACCAAATGGATAAAATAGAGAAAAAGAAAGAGGATAAAATAGGTAGCACCCAAATGGATTATCCATCATTCAGCTTGGGTCTAACCCAATTATTTGATGATGTTGCAACAACACATGATGTAGATGAATTAGACAATGTTGCCCTAGCCGACTGCCTCAAGGAAATGAAATCCAAATCTCCTTTGGTTCGTTAGAAAAGGAAAATCACAAAGGAAGTTGTTTCCAAATCTCCTTATGTTAATCATATTGTTGATGTGTCACAAAGAACAACGACTTTAGAGGAGAAGATTTGGCGATTTCTGTTTGGCCCAGTCGATTCGCACAAGTAAGCTAATTTCTTTTCTTTGTACTTTATGTCTTAAATAGCTTAGTTTCTTATTTATTTATTTGTACCTGTTATGTACCTTATGTATGCCAACTTAACATATATGCATTTATTCTCACAGTTTATTTATGGTCATTACCATACCTCAAAAGGTAACCGTTGAATCGAATTATAAAGTTGAAATTGTACATTCGGCCTAATTAATAAACAATTAAATTTTATTTTGAATACCAATCTGTGTTTTTAGGATATACATTCCAGGTCTGGTTTAAGTCATGTGTATTAGCTAAGCGTTTGACAATTCTGTTTTCTTTTCTTTTTGTAGTAAAATCATTTTTGGTACAAAAGAAGGTTATTCAAAATATTTTGAATGTTTTGAGTCACTGGAGCCTGATACGTGGTTGTTTAATGGTGTTATTGACCGTTGGGCTATTGTGTTGAACCATGAGGAGTCATACAGATCTGTTGAATCCCTTACATCCTGTTCTGCACGACGGATGTAATAGTAAGTGTCTGTTGAATTTTTTGTAATATTTGAATCTGTTAATTCTTATATATATGAATACTGAAAATTATTTTTGATGTACACCCAAGGAATGCTCCAGGTGGGGAAGAATGTTAGAAGTATTCAGGCAAAACATGATACGGATTCTTGACACCAATGTTGAGAAGTTAAACCTTTCGGAATATGATTTCGTATTCTTCCCTGTCCATGATGTTCACCACTTTTTCCTTATATGTTTTGACCTCTCGAGCCCATCTCTTATTGTGATTGATAACATATCTCCCGACAGTTCTAAGGCTGAATTCCCAGATGGATCTATCGCCTCTGTGGTTGAAAACCGTGATGGGAGCATTTTCACGATTATTAAGAACGACACAGACACTACTGTTAAATATGTAAGTCTATTTCTAAACCTGGTTTTTTGTTTTAATTTATTGTTTACACCCGTTAAATTGAAAGTTTTTATATAAATATTTTAAATCTTTGTAGCGTGAAATTTTCACGAACTTTCTGGAGTCTGTTGGACATCCATCAAGTGTTAAGATGAAAGATTCCCAGATAATTAAGTCGGTGCTTCCTTGGGGGACAAAAAAGAACTTCAATAACTGCTGGATCTTCTTGATGAGGCACATGGAATCATTCAAAGGGATTTTAAGGGATTGGATCAATGTTTTAGAGGAGGAGGGGCAGAAGCAGAAACGCAGATTAGAAGGCTGCGATGCAAGTATGCTGCTAAGATTCTTCTCTCTGAGGTTAATATATATAGGCATAAAGTGATGAAGGCTGCTGATTGAATTCGGGAAGAAACTCAAGCTATGAAGGCGTCTGCTAAAAACATTAAAGATTCATCTTCCAAGTCGATTGTAACACGTAAGAAAGTAAAGGCTATTGTGAAGCCAAAGAAATGAAAATACTCTAACTCATGGTGATTTGGGTGTTTTGTGCTTTGTCATATCCGTAGCTAGCTCAATATCATTGACTAAACTTATGTTATCAATCGCATCCTTTTGATAATTCCAATTGTTTTTATTTCTTTTTGCAAAAATCAATGAATGTGCTTTGGTTATTTTTCATGAACAAGTTAACGATTTGGTATACTTGTTTCTCTTAACGTATTCTAACTCATGCTATATTCCATTGGTATATAAATATTATGTTTATTTGATTTTTAGTTGGTTATGGATATAAGAGTATATTATTAATTTTGTTCTTAGTCATATCATATTTGTTTGCATGATATTTTTATTGCAGTAATGCATAATATGTGATTGTGCCCCATACCTCATAACATGTGCGGTAATACACAATATGCATAACAACTTTTTCATATCTTCTAGAGATTCCTTACTATTATCGATGATAAAAGCAGTAGTGTACAATAAATTATTATTGGGATAGAATATGTTACTTTTCTTGTTCTTTTATTTTTTAAATTGCTTATGAATAATTACGATACCACTAACATGAGTTAGTGCTGCCATAATTATATAATGGAATAACAACTTATCTAACTCTTTCTTGATAATGCAAAAATTATACTTATTCAATAACACTTTTCACATTTACAATTCATTAGTGATCATAATATCTTTATCGCCATATGAATAATCAACATTTCATCAACGCATATACGTTAATAACCCAATCAAACTGAGTAGTAATATCACATCCAACTTATCAACATTAAAATTAAACATGACATTAAGTAAGCTGTGGCTTCCCCCATCATTCACGCATTTCTTCCCAAAATTTTAGTTCATTCAATGCTTCAATAACATAAATCTTGCAATCTTTTCCAACCATTCTATGTTTTCCTACAGGGGCCTCCCGCGTTTCTGTTTTCTGATGTCTTCTTTTTTCTTGATGTTCTTTGGATTTAAGTCACAATTCCGTGTATCATGATACACATACCCGTCGCACATATTGCAACGCCTTAAGTTTTTTTTTTGTTTTGTTGACTGCTTTCTCTCCGGGCCCAATCATTCGTTTGTTTGTACCACAACCCTTATTGCGTGCCCCTTGTGGTGGTATAACAGACACTTTGTCCAGTGACTCTGCATCAAAAAACATCTTGAATACTTCCTTGTTGCTGTTTCTACTGGTTCATCTAGAATCTTGTTTTCTATTTCCTCTTCCATCCTTTTTAGCCTATCCACAAATAATCTCATCTCAACAACATCCCTCCTTAACCTTGCAGCACACGTCTCCACAATACTGACCGCCTAACAAAATAATTCTTCACGTTCATCCTTTGCCCCTTCGTTAGATGCTTGCATCACTGCATAATATTCAGAAAGTGGATCGTATCTCCATCGCCTTAGAACATATCGATCTGGTATGTTATCAACATCCAGATACTTTAACACATAGAATACGTGTCTGCACAAGTACCCAATCTTTCCAAAATTTAGGCAGGAGCAGTCCATCTCTTGGGCCTTGCTATTTATAGTAACCTGTTCAACGAAATAAAAAGTTTTCCATTAAGTTTTCAATGGCGGTATAATGTATCATAATATTATTGGAATAATAAATATAAGATACATTTTTTATGACTACCTTACAATCTTCCATGTAATTCAATATCTTGTCCTTATATCTAACTATGAATAGATCATTGCCATCTTCAGTGGTGAAATTTTTAATAGCACATGACACATCACCCTTCCAAATTTCCTTTTTGACTTCTAAAAATACTTCACGTGTATATACCTTAGCCGCGTATCGCTCCAATTTTAGGTTTGTCTTAAAAGAAGGTGTGTTATCCTTTGTCGCATGATCAAGTTTTTTCTGGTTGTATCGTTAGTCATCTATAGCAGCCTCAAAACTTACCATGAATTGTAGAAAGGTGTTTTCTGGATTAGCATATCTCCTAAAAAATGCGTTTGCACTCTCTGATCTTGATGTTGCTTTCATCAAACAACACATGGGGAGATCCCTGAAAAATCCCGGAATCCACCGTTCTCTTATATTAAATATATCTTGCAACCACTTGTTGTCATGCAAATTGAAGTCATCCACTATCTTTATCCAGCCTGCCTCAAATTGAGATGGTGTGAGATTCATGTTCCAAACTAGTTTATTGATACGCTTTCTGAGATCCGTATTTGCCAAAATATCTCTGGAAATCTGTTTGATGTTGCAAAATATATTCGTATATAAATTCATATTAAGAAAATATTAATGTGCCAGTAAACCATATACATAAGGTAATACCAATATTAGATACCTTAATTGGCAACTTGTCCATTATGTGCCACATGCACAAACGGTGAGATGATTTTGGTAGGACTGCCTCAACTGCCACCTTCACTGCTGGATCTTGATCAGTAAGAACCACCTTTGGCTGCTTGTTGTGTGCATATTTAAACGCTTCCTAAATCCATTGGTATGACTCAATGTTCTCCCTCTTAATCAAAACTCCTCCAAATGTAATGCTTTTCGTGTGGTGATCAACTCCTGTGAATGGTACAAACACCATCTTATACCTTCATGCCCAACCAAATCAACATTCATCATTTAAGATTTTCAAATAAATAATCTAACAATAAATGTATGAATGATAATAGTGGTACCTGTTCATACGATACGTTGCATCAAATGCAAGTACATCTCCAAATGCTTCATAATTGGCTTTTGCAATTTCATCCTCCCAAAATAACATAACCAGTTCATTTTTATCTATTTTGAAGTCAAATGCATAGTTAGGGTGATTCTTCTTTCTCTTTGCCATTCTGTCTATCAGCATTTGTGCATCTCTTAACCCAATGTAAACGTTCAACTCTCTCCTAAAATTTCTTAAATCTTCCACATTTCCATGCACCTGAATATGACCACCACTAGACAAGGTTCAAAGTCTATAAGCAATACTTGGTCCTATATTAGAAGTTGACAGTCTAAGGATATACCTTTTATCAGCGTATTGCAGTTTTCTTCTGTCACACCCTATATGATAAATAAACAAAACCAGAGTTAACGTTTAAAATACCAGGATCTCAGTCATTAGTTACCAAGAACGACTCTATATGATAAATAAACAAAACCAGAGTTAACGTTTAAAATACTACGGAAGCGTTTTTAAAACAGAAAACCCAAAACAAGTAGTATGTAAAGAGAATGCGCAAAACATACGCGCCCCAAACACAAATGTTTAATATAAAAATAATCCCAAATTTGTAAACAAACAAGTGTAGACAACTCAACGATGCTGGTGTGCGTGCTCCTAGGCAACTGGAAACCTTAACTTGAGAATAGCATACTAAACAAGTCAACACATGGTTGGTGAGTTCAAGAGTTTGCGTTAAAATATAAACCAATCAACAGTTTCCAGAGCATAAGTAGTGTATTGCAATAGATAGCTAGTCTATTAACATAAAATATATTAATCATAGTGATTTCGCGATCGAAGCTGACTGTGTTACGTTTGTTGCCTCCCGTCACGACTTACTAGGTCGTGACGAATA
Source organism: Flaveria sonorensis (assembly GCA_025506505.1). Classification (NCBI taxonomy): domain Eukaryota; kingdom Viridiplantae; phylum Streptophyta; class Magnoliopsida; order Asterales; family Asteraceae; genus Flaveria; species Flaveria sonorensis. The sequence goes on from CM046424.1 coordinate 22,147,078, forward strand.
TGTGTTAGGACAAAATTGCACCCGTTTGACCTCGAGTCGCACATGTGGGGCTCGTCAGACCCAGTAGTACTACCCAAAATTTCCCCGCTATTCAATATTAACAATCCGAAAGTGTGAGGACTTTCCATGGTAAACAGCACTATATCAATATTATACACACTCATATATAAAAGCATTTGTGATCAACAGTATGCTATCTCCCCCAAAAGAGATTATGTAAAATGAGTGGGGCAAGAACTCACCTGGTACGCGCAAGAATTAACTTAGAGCTTAACTTGAAAGAAAGAGGGAAAGACAACCTTCAAAGGTCACCTAGAACACAAGAGTACATAAGCACGTGTACACAAAATCAACATGAAACCCTAAGTGCTCTACAAACCAAGGAACTCAAGGTTTTTAGAAAGACAAGACACATTTGACCCAGTTGACCCGTTGACCCGTTGGTGACATTATAGGTGATAACTCGTTAATACTAACACAACAGCATATCATACATGATCAACATACCACTTGATTACATATAACACTTCATTAACCACATGTACCACCTAGATCATCATACAACTAGATATCATACAAGTCATGCGAATCACAACAGGCCAAAACAGGTAACAAACCAAATCAACATCCCTATAGCCTAAACAACACATTTCATCACCTTAGAAACCATCCATGAACACACTAGCATGATCCTAATATCCCAAACATGCTCAAATCATCCAATTCAAGGATTTGCACCATTAAAGTTTCCCTTTTGGAAAGTTCATACCAACTTCATCAAACTCACACAACATTCATGAATTCATCAATTATATACCAATTCAAGTCCATGACAACATCTAAACATGATCAACAACACCGAATCATCATGATTCATCAACTTTCATACCCAAAAGTAACTATCTTTAGTAAGGTATGAACTACAACATGCATTCTTGAATTCCTAACATTCATATCAACCATCTAGCATCTAATCATCATCACAAACACATCCATAACATTCATACATCAACCAATCAATTCATGCAAATAAAGTTACTATATATTAGTAACCTATGAACAATGTATCAAAATCATAGCTTTCTTGCATAATCGACGTTAACTAGCATATACAATCCAACTAACATAATAACACTAACCAACATCAACAAATCGATCCCCAATTGCATGTTTCGAATTAGGGTTTCGGCCCTAATGTAATTTCCATAAAAACTTGTAAAAATCCAACCTTTATTGCATACTTGACGTTAATTAACATGTAATCTATCTAGTAAACACATTAACAACAACAAACAAGCAACATTCAGCCTCCAATTCATCCAAATCGCAAATAACTTTCGGCTAGAACAAATACATGAAAGAAACACGAAATTAACCTTAAAATCGCAAAGAGGAACAAGCTTTGATGCTTCTAATGTCTTCTAACCCTTGAAATCGATCCAATCCGAGGCTTACTCACTTGTTCTTGGTCGAATTCGAAGAGGAGAGGGAGAGGGAGTGCAAGTCGCGGCCGATTAGGGTGATTAGGGTTAGAGTTTTGATTTTTATTTTATTAAATAATCCATAATTACCCTTTTAACCCTTATAATTTGTATTTTATAAAATTAAGCTTTTACACACTTCTTAAAATGTTTTTAACTAGAATAATAAACATATAAACTAGTAGTAGCAATTATATGTATTATCTTTACAAGCTACAAAATTTACAAAGTAAATACACACGTTTCCACGTTACGCGATAAAATTACAGTTAACATTTAAATCACATAAGCATAACTTAATAATCACATAGTAATTATTTGTTTAACATTATTAATTATTATTAAGTCACCAACGTTCAACGACAACTAGTGTGTGCTCCCGACACGTGTATGCAAGACTTAACGGAACTAACGGAGTTTGGTAACGGAAAAATACCGGATGTCACATCTTCTAGCTTTACTAAAGTACTTTTTGTCATCTTCTAATAGATCATGATTATATGCCTCTATAAACTTATACAAATAATATTTTTTTGTTCCAGGCATGACTTTAAACTTCACACTTGTTTGGCAATTTGTAACTTTAAAGTTACTCATCCGTTTGGGACATCCTCCTTGTTTTTGCTCCAGATTGTGACATCCGGTAATTTTCCGTTACCAAACTCCGTTAGTTCCGTTAAGTCTTGCATACACGTGTCGTGAGCACACACTAGTTGTCATTGAACGTTGGTGATTTAATAATAATTAATAATGTTAAACAAATAATTTCTGTGTTGGTTATTAAGTTGTGCTTATGTGTTTACGTGATTTAAATATTAATTGTGAATTTTATCACGTAATGTGGAAACGTGTGTATTTAATCCGTATCTTTTGGATTTAGTAAAGATAAAACATATAATTGTTATTATTAGTTCATATGTTTATTATTTTAGTTTAAACATCTTAAATGAGTGTTAAAAGCTTAATTTTATAAAAATACAAATTATAAGGGTTAAAAGGGTAATTATGATTAATTAAATAAAACAAAAATAAAAAAATCCTAACCCTAAACACCCTACGGCCGCGACACACCTCTCCACACCCACACCATTCGAATTCAGCCCTAAAACAAGCAAGAAATCCACGGTTTTTGTCGATTACAAGGATTATTACACGTTGGAAGCATCAAATCTTGTTCATTACACGATTTAAAGGTTAGATTTGTGTTTCTTTTGAGGTGTTTGGTGTTTGGCCGAAAGCATGGGTTCGAAACCTGCAATTGAAGGTCGATTACTTGATGTTTATTGATGTTATTATGTTAGTTAGATTGTATATATGTTAGTTAACGTTGATTATGCAAGAAAGCTTCGATTTTGATGCGTTGTTCATAGGTTACTAATAATAGTAACTTTATTTGCATGAACATGATGATTGGATGATGAATTGATGTTGTTAATGTGTTTGTGATGATATATGGATGTTAGATTGAAGATTTTGATGCTAGAAACCTAAGAATGAATGATGTAGTTCATAGGTTACCAAAAGTAGAAACTTTTGATATTGAATGTTGATGAATTATGATGAATTGGTGATGTAATGTGGTTGATGATGATACATGAGTATTAGATTATGATTTTGGTGCAAGAAATCTATGGATTAGGTAGTCTAGTTCATACCTTGCCAAAAGTGGAAACTTTTGTGTATGAAGATTTGTGTTTGGATGGTTTGCAAGTGTTTGATGAATGTTTATGATTTTTATGAGCTAGATTGGGCATGTTATTGATGATTATGTGGGTAATTCATGAAAGTATAGATTTGGGATGTACTTTCCCAAAAGGGAAACTTTATTTGTACAAAATCTAGAATATGATGATTTGGGCATGTTTATGATGTTAGGATCATGCTAGTATGTTCAAGGATGAATTCTAAGGTGGTAGAATGTATTATTTGGGTTGTAGTTGATCATGGTTGAATATCTTGGTTGGTATGGATTTTATTGATTAGTGTGATGATGATTGTTATACACGTGTGCGAATCTGAGGCCCCTACTTAGTAGGATTGGCAGGGTTTAGGGTGTGAAGTCGTGAGTGGCTTCACATGGCATGTTGTACATGATCTTGATTTTATATATGATGCAGTAGTTATGGCTTAGTTATGTTGAGCATGATGATTATTTGAGATTCGCATGACTTGTATGATAATCTGTTTGTATGATGATGTAGTTAGTACATGTGGTTAATAAAGTGACATACGTGAACAACTTGTATGATAAACATGTGTGATGTACAGCTATGTCTGATTGTAATGGAATCTCACCTATAATGTCACCAACGGGTCAAACGGGTCAACTGGGTCAATGTGTCTGGTTTTTCCAAAACCTTGAGTATTTGGTTTATATAGCACTTAGGGTTTCGTTATGATTCTGTGTACACGTACTTATGTGCTTGAGTGTTCTTGGTGACCTTTGAAGGTTGTCTTTCCACTCTCTTTCCAAGTTAAGCTCTTAGGTTATTGCTTTTGCACACCAGGTGAGTTCATGCCCCACTCTTTTGCATACTCTCTTTTGGGGGAGATAGCATACTGGTTTTACAAACGCTTTACTATTATAAGTTGTGTATAGTATAATATAGTGTTGAATACCATGAAAGTCCTCACACTTTCGGATTGTTAATAATGATGATTAGCGGGAAATCTTGGGTAGTACTACTGGGTCTGACGAGCCCCACCTATGAGACTCGAGGTCAAACAGATGCCATTTTGTCCTAACACGAATCGTCACAACCTGGTAAGTCGTGACGGGAGGCAACAAACGAAACACAGTCAGCTTCAATCGTGAAATCACTATGATTATTACTGATGAACATAGACTAGCTATCTATTTCAATACACCTCTTATATTTTGCAACTGTTACTGTTTTATGATTAACGCAAACTCTTGAACTCACCAACCATTGTGTTGAATCTTTTAGTATGCTATTCTCAGGTTGAGGTTACCATTTCCTAGGAGCACGTGCACGGGTCAGCATCATTGTAGTTGTCAGCATGATTGAAACTTTGTTTTGGTTTGGTCATTAAACATTTAAGTATTTGCTGGTATTACTTTGGGCGCGTGTGTTTGCCCATTTTACATTATATTATTTTACTTTGGTCTTTCTGGTTTATTAAACGCTTCCACATATTTTAAAGTTAAACTCTGATTTTGAATGTTGGTTCATATAGAGTCTTTCTGAGTAACTAATGACTGAGATCCTGCTATGTCACACGCCTCACGGTAAAACCCCGCACTTGGATTTTGAGGGTGTGACAGATTGGTATCAAAGCATTGGTTATAGGGAACTAGGTTGCATACACACACTAGACTATAACCGCACAGTTATTAGTTACTTGTCACTTATTCTTTATTGTATACTCATTGGCATACGCAACATGTACTTCACAGCATGGCATCGTCATCCCGTGATTTGGGTAAGAGACCGGCGCGATCTGAGTCACCTCCTACTTCTCCCGTACCTGATAGGGGATTTAACTGGCCCAGACATCCTTATCCTCCTAGGGAGATAGACTGGGATTAGCCTTTCATACCTCCTGAGCTCGATCCTCCGCAGAACTGGGATTTCTACCCCACCTACATAAACCGTATGGCTTATAACCAGTAGCCCCTACTCGACATAGGACTAGGTCATTGACAGCCTCTGCATTGCCTACTCTTCCTACCTTGGACATCCCTCTCGAGCAGGCATTTGCAGCCTTAGTAGCCACTCTAGACACAGAGCGACAGCGTATTCGAGGACTCACTGATAAGAACTCTGCCTTACGATCTGAGATGCGTTAGTTGCGCTACCAGGTAGAGATGCTCCAGGAGAGACTTTCGATGGCCATTGGTGGACGTCATACCCTGGCAGGCAGCGTTGTAGCACTTACTGGGCGCATGGACGTGCAGGATCACTATAACATAGATCTCATGCCTATCACACTTGGGAGCTTCGATGTAGTAGTCGGCATGGATTGGTTTTCTGACAAGCAAGCGGAAGTCATATGTCACGAGAAGGTTATACGGATTCCTAACGGCGAAGAAATTCTCTCGGTTAAAGGTGATAGGAGTGATGCAGTGATGGGCATCATCTCGTTCATGAAGGCATAGAAGTTGTTACGGAAAGGTCGACTAGCCTTTTGTCACTTGTCACTTGTCACTGATAAACAGCCAGAGGAAAAGAAGATAGAGGATATCCCCGTGGTTTGTGATTTTCCCAAGGTGTTTCTGGAAGACCTGCCTCGACTACCACCTCATCGTCAAGTCGAATTCCAAATTGATTTGACTCCCGGAGCCACTCCGATAGCGAGAGCACCTTACCGGTTAGCTCCGAATGAACTACAGGAACTATCTGCTCAACTGCAAGAGTTGTTGGACAAAGGGTTTGTCCGACCGAGCTCATCCCCTTGGGGAGCACCTGTTCTCTTTGTCAAGAAAAAGGATAGCACATTTCGAATGTGTATCGACTACAGAGAACTGAACAAGGTTACAGTCAAGAACAAATACCTTTTACCTCTTATAGATGATTTGTTTGATCAACTTCAAGGATCAAGCTATTATTCTAAGATTGATTTGAGGTCTGGTTATCATCAACTGAGAGTTTGAGAGGAAGACAGCATTCCGTACACGTTATGGTCATTACGAGTTCTTAGTCATGCCATTCGGGTTGACGAATGCACTTGCGGTATTTATGGACTTCATGAATCGCATGTGCAAGCCCTATCTTGATCAGTTTATTATTGTCGTTATCGATGACATATTGATCTACTCTAAGACTGAGGAAGAACATGGAGAGCATTTGCGGTTAATCCTGGAATTGCTTAGAAAAGAACAATTGTACACCAAGTTTTCTAAGTGTGATTTCTGGATACGCGAAGTGCAATTCTTGGGTCATATTGTTAATGAGAAAGGAACACGTGTTGATCCAGAAAAAATTGAAGCGATAAAGAATTGGTCGATTCCTAAGACGCCAAGTGAGATACGACAGTTTCTTGGACTGGCAGGATACTATCGATGGTTCATCGAAGGATTTTTTAAGATTGCTCAACACCTCACAGCTTTGACTCATAAGGGAACGACATATAAATGGGGCGAGAGTCAGAAATCTGCTTTCCAGTTGCTGAAACAGAAACTGTGTAACGTACCGATATTGGCATTACCAGATGGAAGTGATGACTTCATAGTCTACTGTGATGCTTCTATTCAAGGACTTGGGTGTGTACTGATGCAGCGAGATAAGGTAATAGCTTACGCCTCTAGACAACTGAAGGTTCATGAGAAGAACTATACCACCCATGACTTGGAGCTGGGTGCGGTAGTTTTTGCCTTAAAAATCTGGAGACACTACTTGTATGGTACCAAATGCACTATTTACACCGATCACAAGAGTCTTCAGCACATCTTTAAGCAAAAGGAATTGAACATGAGGCAAAGACGTTGGGTAGAGCTACTGAACTATTATGATGGTGCCATCAGATATCATCCGGGGAAAGCAAATGTAGTCGCTGAAGCGCTGAGTAGGAAAGAGACTGCTAAGCCTCGATGTGTGCAAGCTTTGCAGCTTACCATTAGGACACAGTTACCTGAATAAATCCGAGAGGCTCAGACAGAAGCTTTGACAGCAGAAAACATTGGGTCTGAATCGTTAAGGGGAATGGAAAAACAATTGGAAGTAAAAGCGGATGGAACATGGATAGACTTTGGGTACCTCTACACGGAAATCTGAGAGACTTGGTCATGAGTGAGGCACACAAGTCTAAGTACTCTATACATCCTGGATCTGACAAGATGTATCATGATCTGAAGGAGCACTATTGGTGGCCTAATATGAAAGCGGATGTAGCTACATATGTGAGCAAGTGCCTGACCTGGTCAAAGGTAAAAGTGGAGTATCAGAAACCATCTGGGCTATTACAACAACCTGAGATCCCTATATGGAAGTGGGAACAGATCTCAATGGATTTCATTACCAAGCTACCTTGGACTCCTATTGGTTGTGACATGATATGGGTTATTGTGGATCGATTAACAAAGTCTGCTCATTTCTTGGCAATCATGGAAACAGACAAAATGGAGAAATTAACCCGACTTTATTTGAAGGAGATAGTGTCAAGACATGGTGTACCAGTTTCAATCATTTCCGACCGCAATGCTCGTTTCATATCACATTTCAGGCAGTCGTTGCAGAAATCTTTAGGCACGTGATTGGATATGAGTACTGCTTATCACCCGCAGACCGATGGTCAAAGTGAGCGTACGATACAAACGTTGGAGGACATGCTACGTGCTTGTGTAATTGACTTCGGGAATAACTGGGAAGTTCACCTACCATTGGTGGAATTTTCTTACACCAACAGTTATCACACTAGCATAAAGGTAGCACCTTTTGAAGCTTTGTATGGGCGAAAATGTAGATCACCAGTTTGCTGGGCTGAAATTGGTGATAGCCAGCTAACGGGTCCTGAGTTGGTACACGAGACCATTGAGAAGATTGTATAAATAAGGAACCGTATGCCTGCAGCACACGACAAACAGAAGAGTTATGCTGATAAGCGACGAAAACTCCTAGAGTTCCAGGTTGGTGACAAGGTCTTACTGAAAGTCTCACCGTGGAAAGGCGTGATTCGCTTTGGTAAAAGAGGAAAACTAAATCCGAGATACGTTGGACCATTTGAGATATTGGAAAGAATAGGTCCAGTGGCCTATCGACTAGCCTTACCTGATTCATTAAGTGGAATCCATGATGTATTCCATGTTTCAAATCTGAAGAAGTGCCTAACGGATGAAACGATGATCGTACCGCTAGAGGAAGTCCAAGTAGATGAACAGTTGCTCTTCATTGAGGAACCCGTTGAGGTGATGGATCGTGAGGTGAAGACACTTAAGCAAAGCAAGATACCCATAGTCAAGGTTCGTTGGAACTCGAGACGTGGACCAGAATTCACGTGGGAACGTGAGAACGAGATGAAGCTTAAGTATCCTCAACTATTCGAAAGGACGATGCCAGCCGGCGAAGGTACTGATTAAATTTCGGGATGAAATTTCTTTCAACATGGGGATGATGTGACAACTCACCTGAAACTCACTCGATTGCTTTGTGCCAATGTAGTAGACCAATGATGGAACACATACCATGTAACGCAATTTTCGGGACGAAAATTCTTTCAACATGGGGATAATGTGACATCCGGTAATTTTCCGTTACCAAACTCCGTTAGTTCCGTTAAGTCTTGCATACACGTGTCGTGAGCACACACTAGTTGTCGTTGAACGTTGGTGACTTGATAATAATTAATAATGTTAAACAAATAATTTCTATGTTGGTTATTAAGTTGTGCTTATGTGTTTACGTGATTTAAATATTAATTGTGAATTTTATTGCGTAACGTGGAAACGTGTGTATTTAATCCGTATGTTTTGGATTTAGTAAAGATAAAACATATAATTGTTATTATTAGTTCATATGTTTATTATTTTAGTTAAAAACATCTTAAAAGAGTGTTAAAAGCTTAATTTTATAAAAATACAAATTATAAGGGTTAAAAGGGTAATTATGATTAATTAAATAAAACAAAGATCAAAAAATCCTAACCCTAAACACCCTACGACCGCGACACACCTCTCCACACCCACACCATTCGAATTCATCCCTAGAACAAGCAAGAAATCCATGGTTTTGGTCAATTACAAGGATTATTACATGTTGGAAGCATCAAATCTTGTTCATTACACGATTTAAAGGTTAGATTTGTGTTTTTTTTTAGGTGTTTGGTGTTTGGCCGAAAGCATGGGTTCGAAACCAGCAATTGAAGGTCGATTCCTTGATATTTATTGATGTTATTATGTTAGTTAGATTGTATATATGTTAGTTAGCGTTGATTATGCAAGAAAGCTTCGATTTTGATGCGTTGTTCATAGGTTACTAATAATAGTAACTTTATTTGCATGAACATGATGATTGGATGATGAATTGATGTTGTTAATGTGTTTGTGATGATATATGGATGTTAGATTGATGATATTGATGCTAGAAACCTAAGAATGAATGATGTAGTTCATAGGTTACCAAAAGTAGAAACTTTTGATATTGAATGTTGATGAATTATGATGAATTGGTGATGTAATGTGGTTGATGATGATACATGAGTATTAGATTATGATTTTGGTGCAAGAAATCTATGGATTAGGTAGTCTAGTTCATACCTTGCCAAAAGTGGAAACTTTTGTGTATGAAGATTTGCGTTTGGATGGTTTGCAAGTGTTTGATGAATGTTTATGATTTTTATGAGCTAGATTGGGCATGTTATTGATGATTATGTGGGTAATTCATGAAAGAATAGATTTGGGATGTACTTTCCCAAAAGGGAAACTTTATTTGTACAAAATCTTGAATATGATGATTTGGGCATGTTTGTGACGTTAGGATCATGCTAGTATGTTCATGGATGAATTCTAAGGTGGTAGAATGTATTGTTTGGGTTGTATGAATACTAAGTTGGTTAGTTGACAGATTTGGTCTGTTTGTGGGATTGCATGGTAATGAGTCATATGGGTTATGATAGGACTATTGTTTAGTTTGTAGTTGATCATGGTTGAATATCTTGGTTGGTATGGATTCTATTGATTAGTGTGATGATGATTGTTATACACGTGTGCGAATCTAAGGCCCCTACTTAGTAGGATTGGCAGGGTTTAGGGTATGAAGTCGTGAGTGGCTTCACATGGCATGTTGTGCATGATCTGATTCTATATATGATGCAGTAGTTATGGCAATGTTATGTTGAGCATGATGATTATTTGAGATTCGCATAAGTTGTATGATAATCTGTTTGTATGATGATGTAGTTAGTACATGTGGTTAATAAAGTGACATACGTGAACAACTTGTATGATAATCATGTGTGATGTACTGCTATGTCTTATTGAAATGGAATCTCACCTATAATGTCACCAACGGGTCAAATGGGTCAACTGGGTCAATGTGTCTGGTTTTTCCAAAACCTTGAGTCCTTTGGTTTATAGAGCACTTAGGGTTTCATTATGATTCTGTGTACACGTACTTATGTACTTGCATGTTCTAGGTACCTCTGAAGGTTGTCTTTCCACTCTCTTTCAAAGTTAAGCTCTTAGGTTATTGCTTGTGCACACCAGGTGAGTTCATGTCCCACTCTTTTACATACTCTCTTTTGGGGGAGATAGCATACTAGTTTTACAAACGCTTTACTATTATAAGTTATGTATAGTATAATATAGTGTTGAATACCATGAAAGTCCTCACACTTTAGGATTGTTAATAATGATGTTTAGCGGGAAATCTTGGGTAGTACTACTGGGTCTGACGAGCCCCACCTGTGAGACTCGAGGTCAAAAGGGTGCAATGTTGTCCTAACACGAATCGTCACGACCTGGTAAGTAGTGACGGGAGGCAACAAACGAAACACAGTCAGATTCAATCGTGAAATCACTATGATTATTACTGATGAACATAAAATAGCTATCTATTTCAATACACCTCTTATATTTTGCAACTGTTACTGTTTTATGATTAACGCAAACTCTTGAACTCACCAACCATTGTGTTGACTCTTTTAGTATGCTATTCTCAGGTTGAGGTTACTATTGCCTAGGAGCACGTGCACGGGTCAGTATCATTGTAGTTGTCAGCATGATTGAAACTTTGTTTTGGTTTGGTCATTAAACATTTAAGTATTTGCTAGTATTACTTTGGGCGCGTGTGTTTGTGCATTTTACATTATATTGTTTTAGTTTGGTCTTTCTGGTTTATTAAACGCTTCCGCATATTTTATAGTTAAACTCAGATTTTGAATGTTGGTTCATATAGAGTCTTTCTGAGTAACTAATGACTAAGATCCTGGTATGTCGCATGCCTCGCGGTATGGATTTTGAGGGTGTGACACATATGGAACTGTCTCTGACTTTCCATATTTATTGTATACTAGGTAACGATGGGTGATCTCTCCTTTCTTTCGTTTCACTGTTCCTCAAAAGAAGAGTGAATAACACTAACAACGGGCTTAAGTTCCTGTGGTACTATAGGGATCCAATATGTCGATCCATTTGGTGAGTGAATTATTTTTGAATTGCCCTCTTCATAAGCCTGCTGATCCTCTATGAGAAAGAATTTAGCATTCATATCATGTTAGATGTCGCATCATCATGTTAGTACTGTGAGAAGAAAAAATATATCAGCAAACTAGAAGTAGTAAATTGTAACAATTCTACTTTTTCGTTTTTTTTTTTGTAATTGCTATTCACTAATCCCCAGTATGTTAATTTCTAGTCATTTAATAAATTGTTGGAAAAATAAAAAAAGAGTGAAGCATATGTAATGTGAGTTCAATTTTTGCTTATGCCAAATTATGATTTTGCACTCCCCATAATCATAGTTTGTGTGAGTTACTGATGCAAAATTCCCATTTTAGTTTTTATGCATATATGCATATTTTTCATCAGCTCTTTTATTTAATGATAGTTTTCAGTCCGTATTTAGTCTATCTGGTCAGCAGTCCATCATGTTGTAGTTCTTTGTATCAATTTAATAGAGCCTAGATTTTCCTCTTGCTATTACATTCCCTTTCCAACACCCATAACCCATCATAACATCTCCTAAATTTTTAGATTTGTATTTTTTATCACAACCATTCTTTTTTCATGTGATATAAAACTATATTTTTTCTCCAAATTATCTTTTGAGGCAATTTTAATTGTCATGAACAAGAATATCTGTGTCATCCCAATTAGACAATGTCTCAAAAGTTGCCTCGTACATTCTTTTATCCTTGAGTCCCTTCATATCGTAAGAGCAATCTCCTTCATCAATGGGCTCAGTCATTACTCCCTTCCTTTATTCTGATATGTAAAATCCAGCATCAATAACCATTGATATGAAGTTGTCAATTTCAGATCCTGGTCATTTCCTATTCTACCATCATATCCTACATCTATAACTGTTTCTGAATTCCCAACATCATTAGAGTTAGCTTTGCTGCTCGTTGGAACCATCTTGCCTGTGTTTCATTTTCCATATCTGAATTTGCTTGCATCCTATAAATTCCCGTTGACGTTGTCCCGAAGCCTCCATCCCAATCTGCAAATATGAAAATAAAACACGTTCAATTTGATATGTCATAGTCTGTTGATCCGTACCATCATTTAAAAAGATACTCAGGCGCTACTATCATACAATTCATACTTTTTGATTTGCGTATTATCGGCTTCTTAATCTTGGATGATAATGCAATAAAATGTTGGAACAGTAATCGTTACCCATGATAAGTCAGGTATATGAGCCAATTTCGTTGCACTCCCAATATGCTAATGATGTTTGGATTTGTTTGAATTTGATCGCAAAACAAGGCATGAATACTACTTCAGATCGATACTTTCATGGGAAAGAGGGAACAGTTACAAATCAAGCCCACTAACATATTTTTAAAAAAATCTAATTGTGGGTTTTAGTTCTCATAGTTTTTTCCAAAAACATTGTTTTCATATGAATGAATCCCTATATATATATATATATATATATATATATATATATATATATATATATATATATATATATATATTGTGACGACCCTGAAAATTAAGGTCGGGAGATTTAATACTAATATTTTATTTAGATTAAATCTTATATATAATTATACATAATTCTAAGGTACCTTATGAGACTTAATTTTGTGATTTAATTTTTGTGATTATAGGTGTTTTGACATGTATAAAATATATGGGCATGCTTTATAAGTTTGCATGTATGCATGATTCTTTATGTGTGCATGAAATTATGCATTTATAATCTATATGAAATATTAAAGATATGATTATGTGATTAGTTATTTGAGTTATATACTTTTCATTAATGTATAGTAAAGTAAGAGTACAACTTAAACGTTTAATCAAAACAACAACTTAACATCTTAATCGTTATTAAGACATAAACTAACATACGTTAGAGAATTTTAACATCACAATAACAAAAACCACACCATTACCATAATCATTAAACTAAAACACCAAATTAATCAACTTTGATTACCTTTACATCATCCTTAGCCGATTCATGCTTAGTCACCCTCTAAGGATACTTAGCATCACCTAAACATGACACATAAACTAATATTATTACCAAATGAAAGGTGGCATGTTATCTATCCTTCGGCCGACCCTCTCATGATTACAAAACACTAAGTTAATGACACATCACTAGTTTAACATCATTGCTAAGAAGCAAAGGTGGCAAACTCTTGATCACCTTAACCGCCACCACATCCACAAACTACAACTCTCGGCTGATGCATCCCCATCATGCAAAGACACTAACCATTCTCATAAGTATGCCACATAACTATCATTATTGCTAGTGTGATGTGGCAAGTTCTTGAATCACCTTTTGTACACCACTTCGGCCGATCTCCAAGGACCCGTAATTGCCATGAACACTAAGCTCACTTTAGGTGTTGACACATCACCTAATGCACATCATTACTAACGGATTATGTGTCAACCATGCAGCTAATCCATGTGCAAACAACCATCGCCAATTCTTCAATAACTTCGGCTATTTAAAGCTGCCGAAACCATTTCAGCAATCCTTCTTCTTACACACTTCAAACGCTATCATACTTACTTCAAATTCTCTCAACTTAACACACACATCAATCACCACATACACTTGAATCCTTCGTTTCTTCATCAATCTTTGAAGAGTTAAGTCAACAAGTTTCTTGGAAGATAATCTCAAGGATCAAGCTCTCGGAATCAAGGAAGCTAGAAGTTTTTTTCTAATCATCATCAGCCCTTATCCTCAATCCAAATCACAAGGTTTTAAATCTCTACAAATTATCTTGAAACAAATGGTTACACATGTGTTATATATGCATATGTAACTAGCTTGATGTATATAATCATCAAGACCATTCCCAAAACATCTTTAACATTTGATTTACATTAAAAACAGTAAGAAAAGGGTTCTTAAACAGAAAAATTTAGAGACTTATGATAGTCAAGATTTTTGAAATTTAAAATGAAGGTTATTCTTAAAATATTAAGTAAAATAAGTTAAAATATTAAATGACTGTAATTGTGGGAAAAAAAATTAAAAATCAATCAAAAAATACTAAATATAACAATCTGGAAATTTTGGGAATTTAATACTTAATATATGAATTTATATGATTTATTCCCTGAAATAGGATAAAAATGCCTAATAAAATATTTAAAGGTAATAAAAAACTGGAAACATTTATAATGATCTCTATATTATGTTAGAATTTCATAATAAATTTCATGAATTAATTCGTTAAAATGATAAAGTTATGCATTTTTGAACGTATAATATGAAGAAAATCAAAATAAATAGCTAAACAGTGTGAAAAGTTATGAAAATTTTATGTGAGACTTTAGATATTATTTAAGACCTTTTGTAAAAATTTATAATTTTTAGAAGTCCATAGATTATTCTTCTATGTTATGGGAATATTGTAAAAATTCTAGAAAAATGATTTTAAGGATTATTTACTGGAATTATTTGGATAATATTCTGAAATTTAGATCTGAAATTGGGTAAATTTTGATGAATTTCTGACTGATTATTTTAAATTATATCTTATTTGTTATAATTTGACGTGCTAAAAAGTTTAAAGAAATAAATTAATTTATTTCTAACTATAAATTAATTTTTATAGGATTTTGCTGGAAATAAGGTGAGTTTCATTGCCCCATTTATATATCTATGATTTTGGGGGAGAAAGCATACTATTTTTTTGATTGATGCAAATTTTAACTAAGTCTTTTGAGATATACTGTCATTATGCCGTAAGTTGCAACCATTAATTCGGATAAGAAACTGTTGGATAATGTAGGTAGCGCTACTTAGGAAAATATTTTCTGCACCAATAGGATGAGTGTTGTGATGTTATATTATCTGATTTTGTGATTTGTATTTGTGACAGTTATAAATCACCTGACATATAAGTAGGTTTGGTTGCATTCTTATTTATATTGCATCAATATATATATTTTGTGAGTCATTAAACCTATGTTCTCACCAATATTATGTTGACAGTTTTGAGTATGCTTTTTCAGGTAATCAGAATGACTAACAGTATTCTACTTTCATTTGATGTGTATAATGGTTGGTATGAAGCTATTGGGAAGATGTGTGTGAAAGTAACCGTGAATTTGAATGATCTCAGCGTATCAGTGGAAACATACCAACTATTACTAAAGATTAGAAGCGGTTACTGTTATTATGTAATAGGGTTACAATAGATTTTGTAAAAGTCAATATGTTGACAAATTTTGTATATGTATACTCTGTATGTGACCCAATAATATCTATGAATGACTTACTTAATGTTATGTTTTAATGCTTGTTATGATTATGTGTATCACATCCCGGCGGAAGCGTGAAATGCTTGATGTGACTTATTAGTTCGAAACACATTGATTACAGAAAACACAAATATCAACAAGTATTTAAACATAATATGACTACCATATTTATAATATATTTTGGGTTACGTACAGAAATTTACATAAACAAAACTTGTCAATATAATGACTTTTATATTTCTATTGTAACCCTATTACATGTTAACAGTAACTACTACATAATAACAGTAACCGACTCTAATCTTCAATAATAGTGGATATGCTCGTCCACTGTTATGCTGAGATCATACACATTCACGGTTACTTTCATACATACTTTCCCAATAGCCTCGTACCAACCATCATACACATCAAAGGTAAATAGAATATTGTTTGTCATTTTGATTTCCTAAAAAAGCATACTCAAAACTGTCAACATAATGTTTGTGAGAACATAGGTTTAATGACTCACAAAATATATATATATATTGATGCAACATGAATAAAAATACAACCAAACCTACTTATATGCCAGGTGATTTATAACTGTCACAAATACAAATCACAGAATCAGATAATATAGCATCACAATACTCATCCTATTGATGCAGGAAATATTTCCTAAGTAGCGCTACCTACGTTATCTGACGGTTCTTCATCCGAGTTAATGGTTGCAACTTACAACATAATGACAGTATATCTCAAAATAACTTATTTAACAATTGCATCAACCAAAAATAGTATGCTTTTTCCCCCAAAATAGTAGATATAAAAACGGGGCTATGAAACTCACCTTATTTCCAGCAAAATCCTATAAAAATTAATTCATAGTTAGAAATAACTTAATTTATTTTTTAAAATTTTTAGCACTTCAAATTATAACAATTAAGCTATAATTTGAGTAATTAGTCAAAAATTCATCACAATTTACCCAAGATCAGATCTAACTTCCAGTATATTACCCAAATAATTTAAATAAATAATTCTGAAAAATCATTTTTCTAGAAATTTAACAATATTCCCATGTCTAAAAATTATGAAATTTTTACAAAATGTCATAAATTTTATTAAAGTCTCTCATAAAAATTTCAGAATTTTTCACACTTTTTAACTATTTATTTTGATTTTCTTCATATTATATTTTCAAAAATACATAACTTGTTTATTTTAACTAATTAAACCATGAAATTTATTCTGAAATTCTAATATAATATAGGGATCAATATAAAAGTTTTCCAGATATTTATCACCTTTAAGTAATTTATTAAGCATTTTTCCCTTATTTTAGGGAATAAATCATAATAAATTATATATCAAGTATTAAATTCCCAAAAGTTCCAGATTATTATTTTAAATAATTTCTGATAAATTTATTATTTTTAATCCCACAATCACAGTCATTTAGTATTTTGACCTATTTTACTTAATAATTTATAAAATAACAAATATCTCAACCCTTTTTATTTATTTAACTTCCTGGTCTTTTGTAAAATTCTTAGATTTTCCTCTTAAAATCTGATTTTAATAAAAATCAAATGTTCAAGAGATTTGTGAATAGTTTTTTTTTTTTTTTTTTTGATAATAAATTTGAACAGGGTTGTTCATATATGTAACTTTACATATATCACTTTTTAATCTTGATAATCAAGAGGTTTTAAGGATCTCACCTTGAAAATGAAATGAAAAGAGTGTGTAGAAGATAATAGGAGAAGATCTCTAGCCTCTTGGGTTCCAAAGCCTTGAAGAAAGGTTCTTGAACTTGGAGTGCCCAACCACACATTAGTTGAGATTATGATAATGGTGTGTGGTTGGTGTTGAAACCGTGATGGAGAAGTGGGAATTGGTAGGATGTGATAACCAAGAGAGGAAGAGTAGAGAGTTAAAGATGATGGTGATGCTTTCGGTCGATGGTGGTGGTGTATATGATGGTCTTTGGCCGAGAGTTCAAAGGAATGTTTAATGGGGTGATAGCAGCTTCTTGTCCTTAGTTAACTGAGAATTGGACACCAAGCTTTCAACAATGATTGCTATTGGTGAGGTGGTGGGTTATGTGGCACAAATATAGGGTTGCTTAGTGTCTCAACTAGGTGATAATGCACTAAGTTCATCATGAACTTGTATGAGTTGGTGTCCTTTAAGTCTAGGTGTCCTCATATGAAGTGTGATGAGTGTTAGTTGGTGATGATACATGTGAATCGGCCAAAGGTTTCAAGGTGGGTGGAGTAACCATCATTAGTTTTCCAACTAGGTGTGTGTGTTGTATCCCTAGCTTAGGTATGTGTCATGTAGTTAGATATGATAAGTGTGTGTCATGCTAGGTGCATGGATCGGCCGAAGGTACACTAAGTAGTCCTCAAAACTTGCCACATATCCCCTATAATGATCAAGTGTCCTTGGGTGGATGCTTAGTGTTATATCCATTAAGAATGGATCGGTTAATTGCATAAGAACATGCCACCTTTCATTTGAATTAATGATGTTTTATGTGGCATGTTCAATTGTGTGCTAAGTGTCCTCCAAGGATGACTAAGCATGAACCAAAGAGTAATTTGATTAATTTAGTGTTTTTAGGTTAAAGGTTAAGTTAATTGTCAAAGGTGTTACTAAGTGTGGTGTTGATTTAAAGGTTTTAAGGAGTTTCTTATGTTCATTTAGATGTTGTGTTTTGATGTTCATGTTTATTGGACTAGGTAAGGTGGTTTAAAAGATCATTGTCTATGAAGTGTTGTAATGAGGTTTTTAGTGAACTTAGATCATTAATAATTAAGTATATGTAACCAAACACATGATCATATTATGTAACTTATGAACATCGAATCAAATTATATCATAGATTTATATTATGTAATATACACATATATTATACATGATATATAGATTTTTAAACAATTAAGCTCATAACTCACAAATATATATATTCATGCACACGTATGACATTATGCATACATGCAACTTATAAAGCATGCATATATAATTAGTATATATCCACACAAAATAACATCTTTAACTTATTTAAAACACACATACAATCATAATATTAACTTATGTAAATCTTAGTATCAGGTTACCTAACCTTAATTCTCAGGGTCGTCACATTCTCCCCCCATAAAAAGAATTTCGTCCTGAAATTAATCTGTTGTCAGATTCCGATGAGATGGGATGTTTATCCTTATAACTGTCCTTTTCATTTAGTTTAACCTCAAATAAATGTGGATATTTTCTTTTAATTTCATCATCCCGTTCCCACGTAATTTCAGGTCCTCGTTTTGAATTCCATTTGACCTTTACTATTGGGATCTTACTTCTCTTTAATCTTTTCACTTCTCTATTCATGATTGCTATTGGTTCTTCCATAAGGTGAAGTTTCTCATCTATTTTGACTTCCCTTGTTGGTATCTTTAATGTCTCATCATTCAGAAATTTCTTCAAGTTGGATACATGGAAGGTGTTATGTATTCCACTTAATTCCTGAGGTAAGTCTAACTTATATGATACTGGGCCAATCCTATCAATTATCTCAAAAGGTCCAACATACCTAGGGTTTAACTTATTTCTTTTCCTAAATTGAATAATTCCTTTTGAAGGTGACACTTTCAAATACACTTTGTCCCCAATTTGAAATTCTAACGGCTTTCTTCTTTTATCAGCATAACTTTTCTGTCGGTCACGTGCTGCCTTCAATCTGTCTTTATTTTCGAAGATTTTATCCGAGGTTTCTTGTATAAGTTTTGGGCCAGTAAGTTGTCTATCTCCTACTTCATTCCAACACAAAGGTTATCTACATTTCCTTCCATAAAGAGCTTCAAATGGAGCTACTCCGATACTAGCATGATAACTATTGTTATATGAAAATTCTATCAAAGGTAAGTGTATATCCTAATGACCATCAAAATCTAATGCACAAGCTCGCAACATATCTTCCAATGTCTAGATTGTTTTCTCACTCTGTCCATCAGTTTATGGATGATATGTTGTATTCATGTTTATTTGAGTTCCTAATGCTTTTTGTAAAGTCTTCCATCTCTGTCTGATATAATTGAAATTGGTATTCCATGTCTAGACACGATCTCCTTCATATAAATCTTAGCCAGTTTCTCCATTTTAAAATCTTCCCTGATCGGTAAGAAATGAGCAATTTAGTCAGTCTATCAACTATAACCCAAATCGTGTCGTATCCACTTGAGGTTCTGGGTAGTTTAGTCACAAAGTCCATAGTAATCTGGACCCATTTCCATTCAGGGATTTTTGGTTGTTGCAGTTGTCCAGAGGGTTTCTGATATTTAGCTTTAACTCTTGAACAAATATCACATCTTTCTACAAATTTTGCTACTGATTTCTTCATTCCTGGCCACCAATACTGGTTTCTTAGGTCCTTGTACATCTTATTATTCCCTGGATGTACTAAATATCTTGACCTGTGTGCCTCACTTAGAGTGTTCTCTCTAAGTATGTTATTGTCAGGAATCCAAATTCTTCCTTTAAATCTCAAGATTCCATCAGACATAACTTTTATTTGTTCATTCTGTTCCACTACACTTCTCAACTCATCTTTCTGTTGAGCATCTTGGATTTGAATTATTAATTCTTAATGTAATTCCATTCTCATAGCACGAACTCGTAGTGGCTTGATTCTTTCTTTTCTACTTAAAGCATCTGCTACTACGTTGGCTTTACTTGGATGATACTTGATTTCGCATTCATAATCACTTAGCAGTTCTACCCATCTTCTCTGCCTCATATTTAACATCTTTTGGTCTAATATATGTTGCAGGCTTTTATGATCTGTATAAATTATGCATTTGGTTCCATACAAGAAGTGTCTCCAAATCTTAAGTGCAAATACCACTACTCCTAGTTCTAAATCATTAGTAGTATAATTTCTTTCACTTCCTCTAAGTTGTCGAGATACTTAATTACTTTACTTCGTTGCATTAAAACACATTCGTATCCTTGATGTGATGCGTCGTAGTATACTACAAAATCATCAGTGCCTTCTGGTAAAGCTAAAATAGGAGCACTACATAATTTATGTTTCAGAGTTTCAAATGCAGTGTTTTGTTTTTCTCCCCAAACATATGGCTTATCTTTCTAAGTTAACTCTGTTAATGGTTGGGCTACTCGGGAGAAATTTTCTATAAATCTCCTATAATAACCCGCCAAACCTAAAAATTGACGTATTTCAGTTGGTGTTTTTGGAGCTTCCCATTTCTTGATTGCATCAATCTTTGCTGGATCGACCTAAATTCCATTTTGATTAACAACATGTCCTAAGAATTGTACCTCTCGCTTCCAAAATTCACATTTTGAGAATTTTGCGTACAATTCCTCCTTCTGAAGTAACTCTAAAGTTAGCCTTAAATGCTTCTCATGTTCTTCCTTACTTTTTGAATAGATTAAGATGTAATCTATAAAGACTATGACAAATTTATCCAAGTAAGGTTTACACACTCTACTCATTAAATCCATGAACACAGCTGGTGCATTAGTTAACCCAAATGGCATTACAAGGAACTCATAATGACCATACCGCGTTCTAAATGCGGTTTTAGGTATGTCCTCTTCTTGTACCCTTAACAGATGATATCCTGATCTCAGGTCGATTTTCGAAAAGTAACTCGATCCTTGCAATTGAACAAACAGGTCATCAATTCGAGGGAGAGGGTACCTATTTTTAATTGTTACTTTATTAAGTTCTCTATAGTCAATGCACATCCTAAAGGTTCCATCTTTCTTCTTCACGAACAGGACTGGAGCTCCCCATGGTGATACGCTAGGACGTATAAATCCTTTATCCAATAATTCTTGTAATTGATTCATCAATTCCTTCATTTTCGATGGTGCTAATTGATATGGAGATTTGGCAATTGGTGCTGTTCCTGGAACCAATTATATTTGGAATTCTACTTGATGCGGGGGCGGCAATCCTGGTAATTCATCAGGAAATACATTTGGATATTCTCTAACGATAGGAACGTCTTCCAGGTTTTGTTTGGCTGGTTTTGTATCAGTTACGTGGGCTAGAAATGCTAAACATTTCTTTTCCAAACATTTTTTAGCCTTCATACAGGAAATCATTCTAATAGGTCGTCTGGGTTTCTCCCCATGTATAACAAGGATTCTGTTATTCTTAATTAGAGGTATCTTGATCATTTGTTTTTCACAAATGATTTCTTCCTAATTCTTACTTAACCAATCCATACCTACTACAATATCAAAACCCCCTAATTCAACAGGAATCAAATCTATGCTAAAGCAATGGTCCTCAAAGTTTAGAATACAATTAGGAATAATTTCATTAGCTGCTATCATGTTTCCATCAGCTAATTCTATTGTATAATTATTTTTCAATTTCTCTGTTGCTAACCCAAGTAGGGGTTTGAATTGTTTTGAAACGAAACTTCGGGTTGCTCCCGTATCAAATAATACAGTTGCGTATTGATTATTAATAAGGAACGTACCCGTCACCACTTCTGGTTCTTGTCTTGCTTCTTCAGCTTGAAATACAAATGCTCAGCCATGTGCGTTGTTATGACTCTTTGGAGCTTTTCCTTTCAGTTCTGGGCATCTATTGCGTAGATGATCTTCTTTTCCACACTAGAAGCATATTGGTTTGGAATTTATAGGCCCTTTACATTCTCTGGAGGTATGCCCCTTCTTTTTTCAATTATAAGAAATTACAAGCATACATTTCCCAGTATGATGCCTTTTGCAGGCGTCGTACCAAGATTGACTTCCCATTTGTGGTTTCTCCTCCTCCACGATTCCCATATAATTTCTTTCTGGGTTCCTGTTGATCTTCTTGTTCCAGCTTCCCCCAGAATTCCTTCCCGTGCTGTTGTTCCATTTTCTCTTTTCTCCAACCTTGGTTGTGATTAATGATCCATTTATGATCATCTCGTCTGTGAGGCTTCCTGCTAGTGCCACTGCATCCTGAAATGTTTTTGGCATTGCAGACTTTACCATACCTCTTATCTGCGATACTAAACCCCAAATATATCTTCCTACTCTTTTTGTTTCCGGAGTTGCTAAATGTGGTACTAATCTAGACAATTCATTATATCTATCAGTATACTCCTGGTAAGTAGCTCCCTTTATTTCTAATGCTAGAAATTCTATTTCTATTTTCTCTATCTCATTATAAGGACAATATTTCTCTGTCACTAGTTTCCTGAATTCTTCCTAGCTTAGTTTGTTCATAACCTCTCTTCCTTTCATTTGAATTTCTAACTTCCACCATGAATGTGCTTCTCCCTTTAGCGAATGAGAAGCAAACCGGGTTTTATAGTCATCAGCGCAGTCACTGATGTCTAAAACTGACTCCATTTCTTCCAGCCAACGTAACGCTTGTACTGCTCCACCTTTTCCGTTAAAGTCTTGGGGTCTACAAGACATAAAAGTATTTTAAGAACATCCCTTTCTAGCTTCAATTATAGCCTTCCCTTCGTGGTTCTCCATTTCATCAGTGTGTGCTAGTCCATTGTCCCCAGACGGCACTCTTTCAACATTAAAAGCTTGCTGCAGCTGAGTCACCAATGTAGGTATTGCGGCTTTTGGCTGTCGAGTTACTATCCGAGAAATCCTCTCTTCCTCAGTTGTGGTGGTATTTATTGGTGGTTCGTCTTCTACAAATCTAATTCTTGGTCGCCCGATACGTGAAGTTCTTCGTACGGATTGAGTATCTTTTCTTGGCGGCATTTTCACTACATGCCAAGTATTTTAATGTTACATAGTTTCACTCATACTATATCATGATATAAAATAATCATAAGCAAAATATTTCATCATATCATTATTTTATATATTAAAATAGTCACATATAACATATAAAGTTTTCTATCTTTCTACTTACCCCAGATCCAGTTCCATATCCTAATAAAGACACTCTTGTTTTCTTCTTTCATTTCCTTGATGTTGGTTTGAAGCATTCGAATTTCTCGTTGTATCTTTAACCTTCTTAAGAATCTAGTGGTTTGTTTCCATCTGGCATTTCTCCAACCTTTGCCTCTTAATTTCTCTTTCTTCAATTTCAGAATTATTAAGTTGGACAGCAGGTGGCATATCAAATGTTGGGGAAAGGGTTTTGGGATCCTTTTTTTCTTCCTCTTTAACTTCCTTAGTTGAAAACTTCTTCCCTTGTCGTACCCTTTTTCTGGGCGTCATGATTGTATAGCCTCCCATTGTTACTGGTGCATGCCGAACGTAAAACTTTGGTGCTGTGTTGGTCCGGTTCTCAGGTTGAGGTATTACTACTTTGGTCTGAGGCTCTATCTCAGATGTTGTTTCTCTATGGTTGCTATGATCCAAAGGATTAGCTTCTCTAGGATGGTTATCAGAATTACCAAAACCCATACTGCAAAAATCCTTAAAATTTAATTTATGTTAATAATATAAAATTCATAGATTTGCACATATGAATCATACATATCTTAATAGAATCACATAAAATCATAGAGATAAAACAGTTTCACATTGATGACTTGTTATAACATGAGCTTATGGTTATAGTCTAGGTATTTATTAATAATATCTAATTCTCTATAACCAATGGCTCAGATACCAAGCTGTCACGCCCCGGCGGAAGCGTGAAATGCTTGATGTCACTTATTGGTTCGAAACACATTGATTACAGAAAACACAAATATCAGCAAGTATTTAAACATAATATGACTACCATATCTATAATATATTTTGGGTTACGTACAGAAATTTACATAAACAAAACTTGTCAATATATTGACTTTTACATTTCTGTTGTAACCCTATTACATGTTAACAGTAACTACTACATAATAACAGTAACCGATTCTAATCTTCAATAATAGTGGATATGCGCGTCCACTGTTATGCTGAGATCATACACATTCATGGTTACTTTCATATATACTTTCCCAATAGCCTCGTACCAACAATCATACACATCAAAGGCAAGTAGAATACTGTTAGTCATTTTGATTTCCTGAAAAAGCATACTCAAAACTATCAACATAATGTTGGTGAGAACATAGGTTTAATGACTCACAAAATATATATATATTGATGCAAGATAAATAAGAATGCAACCAAACCTACTTATATGTCAGGTGATTTATAACTGTCACAAATACAAATCACAAAATCAGATAATATAGCATCACAACACTCATCCTGTTGGTGCAGGAAATATTTCCAAAGTAGCGCTACCTACGTTATCTGACGGTTCCTCATCCGAATTAATGGTTGCAACTTACGACATAATGACAGTATATCTCAAAATAACTTATTTAACAATTGAATCAACCAAAAATAGTATGTTTTTTCCCCCAAAATAGTAGATGCAAAAACGGGGCTATAAAACTCACCTTATTTCCAACAAAATCCTATAAAAATTAATTCATAGTTAGAAATAAATTAATTTATTTCTTTAAAATTTTTAGCCCTTCAAATTATAACAATTAAGCTATAATTTGAGTAATCAGTAAAAAATTAATCACAATTTACCCAAGATCAGATCTAACTTCCAGTATATTACCCAAATAATTTAAATAAATAATTCTGAAAAATCATTTTTCTAGAAATTTAACAATATTCCCATGACATAACAGAATGAGCTACGGACTTCTAAAAATTATGAAATTTTTACAGAATGTCATAAATATTATATAAAGTATCACATAAGCTTTTCAGAATTGTTTACACTTTAAAACTATTTATTTCTATTTTCTTCAGATTATATTTTCAAAAATACATAACTTGTTTATTTTAACGAATTAAATCATGAAATTTATTCTGAAATTATAATATAATATAGGGATCAATATATAATTTTTCCATATTTTTATCACCTTTAAATAATTTATTAAGCATTTTTCCCTTATTTTAGGGAATAAATCATAATAAATCATATATCAAGTATTAAATTCCCAAAAGTTCCAGATTATTATTTTAAATAATTTCTGATAAATTTATTATTTTTATTCCCACAATCACAGTCATTTAGTATTTTAACTTATTTTACTTAATAATTTATAAAATAACATATATCTCAACCCTTTTTATTTATTTAAATTCCTGGTCTTTTGTAAAATTCTTAGATTTTCCGTCTTAAAATCTGATTTTAATAAAAATCAAATGTTCAAGAGATTTGTGAAAATTTCTTCTTTTTTTTTTTGATAATAAATTTAAACAGGGTTGTTCATATATGTAACTTTACATATATCACTTTTTAATCTTGATAATCAAGAGGTTTTAAGGATCTCACCATGATAATGAAATGAAAAGAGTGTGTAGAAGATAATAGGAGAAGACCTCTAGCCTCTTGGGTTCCAAAGCCTTAAAGACAGGTTCTTGAACTTGGAGTGCCCAACCACAAGTGTATTAGTTGAGATTGTGATGATGGTGTGTGGTTGGTGTTGAAACCGTGATGGAGAAGTGGGAATTGGTAGGATGTGATAACCGAGAGAGGAAGAGTAGAGAGTTAAAGATGATGGTGATG